>CATNEM010000263.1:1102500-1375000 GCA_950096795.1 Macrostomum cliftonense | reverse complement strand
GCATTCTATTTATGGCTCAAGGTGAGAACTTGCAAACGACCCAATAAGTTTTACCCGATAATCAAATAAGGAAGCATTCTATTTATGGCTCAAGGTGAGAACTTGCAAACGACCCAATAAGTTTTACCCGATAATCAAATAAGGAAGCATTCCATTTATAGCTCAAGGTGAGAACTTGCAAACGACCCAATAAGTTTTACCCGATAATCAAATAAGGAAGCATTCTATTTATGGCTCAAAGTGAGAACTTGCAAACGACCCAATAAGTTTTACCCGATAATCAAATAAGGAAGCATTCTATTTATAGCTCAAGGTGAGAACTTGCAAACGACCCAATAAGTTTTACCCGATAATCAAATAAGGAAGCATTCTATTTATGGCTCAAGGTGAGAACTTGCAAACGACCCAATAAGTTTTACCCGATAATCAAATAAGGAAGCATTCTATTTATGGCTCAAGGTGAGAACTTGCAAACGACCCAATAAGTTTTACCCGATAATCAAATAAGGAAGCGTTCTATTTATAGCTCAAGGTATGACCTTTTAAAAGAAATTGGGTTTAAATTAGGTTTTCTCCGATAATGAAACAAAAGAGTTCTACTTTTAGCTCAGGTTGTGAAAAGGACCTAATGGGTTTTCCCAGAATACAAAAAGAAATAAATGTTTTTATTTTTACTACGAGTTAAATAGGAATAATCAATGTAACATTCAGCAGCTAAGCCTAAAAGTACTAAAATTATGCTACTCAATAAATGACGAAGAAAGTTAAACAAACAGGAGTAAAAGTATTTTTTAATATTCCAAAAAATTGTGTTCGATTGTGTACTGCAGGTGATCGAAAATTCAAATTTTGTTTTAATATAAAAAACCGCTTTTTGAAACGTGATGTAAACTAAAAACGAGAATAAAAATTCACGATAAAATTTTTAATAATGAAAAGGTAAAAAATAAACAACAATAACTGTAGCAGTTGTCACACATAAATCACGTATAAAAATCGATCAAAGGAAGCCATTGAATTCGAAAGAAGCTGCAAGAGCACCACCGAATGGTAATTCTTAATATCGTTGATTTTTCATAATTACAAAAAAATGTGTAGAGAGATTCGCTAAAAAAGAACAATTAACAAAACCTCTCGATGCCAACAACACAGCCGATTCGAATCTTTTGGGAAGGAATGCTTAGCTGAAAAAAGCCTGCAAATCAGGGTAACAGACAACCTAAACGAAAGAATAAAAATATTAGCAGTTAGCTGATATGCAGGTAGACATTATTATTCTTATTGAAAACTGAAACAAAACAGAAAAAAGCCATATATTTCAATTGATCAAATTTTCGAAAAGATCAATTTTTATTAAAATATTGCACACAGCATAACAGATGTAACAAATTTGGAATACCTAGGTTAATCTGTTTGATTACCTTTTGCTGAATATAACAAAATAAAATGGTTCGCTTTTAGGTTAGAAGCGAGCGGGCCAGTTTTAGGGGTGTCCAGAGATACCGTATTGAGATGAAAGGGGCAATTTTTCATGAGGTTGACAGGGCGATTCTTCAAATGGATAGGAGGGCGATTTTTGATAGGGATTGGAGGCGATTCTTCAAAGGGATTGGAGGCGATTTTTATTAGGGATTGGAGGCGATTCTTCATAGGAATCGGAGGGCGATTTTTTTAGGGATTGGAGGCGATTCATCATAGGGATCGGAGGGCGATTTTTGATAGGGTTTGTAGGGCGATTCTTCAAAGGGATTGGAGGCGATTATTCATAGGAATCGGAGGGCGATTTTTGATAGGGATTGTAGGGCGATTCTTCAAAGGGATTAGAGGCGATTTTTAATAGTGATTGAAGGCGATTCTTCAAAGGGATAGGAGGTTGATTCTTTAGAGGAAATTAAGGCGATTTTCTGATAGGGATTTGAGGGCGATTCTTTTATTGAGTAAACTGGAGTCTCCAAGGCGTCCAAATGACATTATTAGTAATGGAAATATATAACAGGCAAATTTCCGTGGCATTGGACTCTGCTAAGTATTGTGCTTTTTTCCAGTTTTTTTAATAACATTCCTCGATGACTGAAAAAGAAAATTGTCTAGCATCTTGCAACAACAAATCAAAAAGCCACTAGCAGCCGCAGCCGCCACTAGAAGCTTCGGCATTATCGGCATTATTGCTTCGTCTATTGGTTGATGAGCCGCCAGCGCGCCGGCCGCTGATAGCTCCCAGCCGTACAATTGCGGGATCGTCGGCTGACGAAATGGTGGCCTGCACATTCGAAGCGCTATTAACGCTTTTAGCTAGCACCGATTCTATTAAAAATCGCATAGCCTCTTCAATCATTAGGCCCTCTTTGGCGCTAACCTCAGTCCAACCAATGAAACCGTTCTCCCGACAGAATGTTTCAATTTCGGATAGTTGCAACGACCGTTGGCCAGTGAGTAAGTCGCATTTGTTAGCTAGCAAAATTGCTGGCAGAGGACTGCCGTCAGGTAGAGTGCATTTACTATCTAAATCGCGCTTCCATTTTAAAGCGCCGTCAAATGTTGAACGTTTGGTCAAGTCGAATACGATGACGGCGGCGTGGGCGTCGCGATAGTAAACTCGGGTCATGGACGTGAACCTGCGTTGGGGGGGGGGGGGGCGTTCATTGCTTAGAGTGTGGCTATGAGTTCAGCACTCTGCTAGGCTATTCGTGTGTTCTTAATTGTACTTATTAGTACCTTAGTACCGTCTGTTCTGCACTTCATTCTGTCTGTCTGTCTGCTCTGTACTTCATTCTGTCTGCACTGTACTTTAGTCTGTCTGCTCTGTACTTTAGTCTCTGTCTATCTGCTCTGTACATTAGTCTGTCTGTCTATCTGCTCTGTACATTAGTCTGTCTGTCTGTCTGCTCTGTACTTTTTCTGTCTGTTCTGCACTTCATTCTGTTTGTCTGTCTGCTCTGTACTTTAGTCTGTCTGTCTGTCTGTTCTGTACTTCATTCTGTCTGCACTGTACTTTAGTCTGTCTGCTCTGTACTTTAGTCTCTGTCTATCTGCTCTTTACATTAGTCTGTCTGTCTGTCTGCTCTGTACTTTTTCTGTCTGTCTGTCTGTTCTGTACTTCAGTCTGTCTGCTCTGTCCTTTAGTCTGTCTGTCTGCTATGTACTTTAGTCTGTCTGTCTGTCTGTCTGTCTCTGTGTGTGCTTGCTCTGTTCTGTACACCTGTCTATAGGTTAGTCTTAGACCAGTAGACACTGACACATGATTTTAAATTACCTCTCCTGTCCGGCAATGTCCCACATCTGCAATTTAATAGTCTGCGTATCGGACCAACGAATCACTTTGAGAGCAAAGTCCACCCCGATAGTTTGCTTATAATCCATCTGAAACATGTTATTCACGTATCGATGAACAAACGACGTTTTTCCAACAGTCGGATCGCCAATAACTAGAACTTTCATTAGCTGCTCCATTTTTAGTTGCTGAAAGTAGTATGATAGATTTGTTAATCTTGAAAAATGTGAATGCGATGGAATTTTTTAACTACTTATAGTAACAACTATTGAAAAAAAAGTAAAAAACACAAGCGATTGTACACACAGATCCAAATGATGCTTTATTTAGCTTTGAATATATTGTTTTTATTAGGTAGTTAACTTATCTACGATTTGTTTAAATTTGGAAACAAAATTGAAAAAGAGGAGCCTAAAATAAAAACTCATTTTAGAGGCGATTGATGCATAATAATAATAATAATAATAATACAATTTCTAATTATGATCTACACCGTTACTTTAGCTACGCCTGTTGGGTTAATAGATAAATCTACATGCACAAAAAAGCTAGGGATAGTTGAACAAACAGACAGACCGAGATAGGAGCAAATTAATTGTGTTGCCATAGAGACGGGCGTCAACACGGGACACTAGCTAGATATAGTGCAGCGTGTTAATTAATAGTCTGGGAGGCTGGGACTAATTAAGGCTCAAGGCGCCATCTCTTTCGGATTAAGATCGTGCGTGCTAAACTTGCGCAGATTGCCAACCAGAGTGTCCTCGTGGTCGTAGGCACCCGGCGGCTTGTCTATTAGGTTGGGATATTTGTTGGGATCGCCGCGGCTGCCAACTTCGCCGTATTTCATCTCCCACAGCATTCGGTGCTTCTGTTTCATCAGGGCGTCCTTAACCGTGTGGGTAGTGCCCATGTCGCCGTATTTGATGAAGTAGTTGGTGGAGGCTGCGGGGCGTGGCGGCTTATTTTTGTAGCCGAGTGCGTTAATGCTTTTATCTAGCCTATCTCATCCCTGTCCCTACTCTATCCCATCCTGTCTCCAGCCTATTCCATCCCTGTCTCCAGCCTATTCCATCCCTGTCTCCAGCCTATTCCATCCCTGTCCCCAGCCTATCCCATCCCTGTTCCTGGCCTATCCCATCCCTGTCTTCAGCCCATCCCATCCCTGTTCCCAGCCTATCCCATCCCTGTCCCCAGCCTATCCCATCCCTGTCCCCAGCCTATCCCATCCCTGTCCTAAGCCTATTCCATCCCTGTCCCCAGCCTATCCCACTTCAGTCCCGATACTATCCCATCCTTGTCTTAAGCCTATCCCATCCCTGTTCCTAGCCTTTCTCATAATTGTCTTGAGCTCTGTTAAATCTCTTTTAGAAGCCCTTCTAATCTTTCTTAATTGCCTTTCCAATCTATTTACTTAGCGTTTTTAGCTACCCCAGCTATGCATAAACCGCTGCTCACAACCTTGATTGAGCAAAGTTTACTCACCCTCATCGTAGTCCTTGTGAATTTGGTCGCAATGCTTTTCAATTAGGTCTCGCTGCCTGCCGTACCATAGGAAGCACTGTTCTCGTCGGCGACGAAGAATATGAACAATCTCCAGGTCAACAAGGCTAAAATAATCAGAGCAAGGCCATTGATAATTACAGGGTAGAGCGAGAAGGCGCTCTTCAGTTTCATAGTGAGCTAGCCTATAATTATACTAAGATCTACGATACTTTGACCAACAATTTCTAGATGATATTTTTCTAACATTTCTACTAGCAGTAGAGATATTAGTAAATTCTCACCGATCTCGCTTGTACTGCGCGTCCGCTTCGAGCTTGCACAATTCGTCGTCAATAAAGCACTGATCAATGGTCGGCACCCTGGGCCAGCGACGATGATAATACGGATACTTTTTTCGGTACTTGTCAATCACGTTCTCTTTGAACCAAGTGGTTGGCAAGTCGATAGCTTTAAATAACCAAGTATCGGTGAAGGATTTAGTAGGTATTGGTTTGTATAGCGACTCGCGAGTTGGCTCAGGCTCGTGTCCGCCGCCCATTGCTTACCGCCTGGTTGTCGACCTGCTTAGCTCTCTATGGGTTGTCGATAGATTCCGTCTTGTTCTTTTTGCTTTTTTATTATTTGCTAAGTTATTGCCACCGTTTAAAGTGCTGCGGAAACATTAAAATGATAAAATAGACAACTGAAATACTCAAAACTTAAGCGGATGACAAGAAAAGTAGGCATAGGGATATTGGCCTTTGATGAATGGGGAGTTGTACTCTTGCTGAGTGGGGAGTTGTACTCTTGCTAAATGGGGAGTTGTACTCTTGCTGAATTGGGAGTTGTCCTCTTGCTGAATGGGGAGTTGTACTCTTGCTGAATGGGGAGTTGTACTCTTGCTGAGTGGGGAGTTGTACTCTTACTGAATGGGGAGGAGTTGTACTCTTACTGAATGGGGAGGAGTTGTATTTTTGCTGAATGGGGAGTTGTACTCTTGCTGAGTGGGGAGTTGTACTCTTGCTGAATGGGGAGTTGTACTCTTGCTGAATGGGGAGTTGTACTCTTGCTGAGTGGGGAGTTGTACTCTTGCTGAATGGGGAGGAGTTGTACTCTTGCTGAATGGGGAGTTGTACTCTTGCTGAGTGGGGAGTTGTACTCTTGCTGAATGGGGAGTTGTACTCTTGCTGAATGGGGAGTTGTACTCTTGCTGAGTGGGGAGTTGTACTCTTGCTGAATGGGGAGGAGTTGTACTCTTACTGAATGGGGAGGAGTTGTACTTTTGCTGAATGGGGAGTTGTACTCTTGCTGAGTGGGGAGTTGTACTTTTGCTGAATGGGGAGTTGTACTCTTGCTGAGTGGGGAGTTGTACTCTTGCTGAATGGGGAGGAGTTGTACTCTTACTGAATGGGGAGGAGTTGTACTTTTGCTGAATGGGGAGTTGTACTCTTGCTGAATGGGGAGTTGTACTCTTGCTGAATGGGGAGTTGTACTCTTTCTGAGAGGGGAGTTGTACTTTTGCTGGTTGGGAAATAGTAAGAAATAAATAAACAAATGAACGATTTTATCACAACATTGTAACCTTATCGCAAGACAAAGAGATGTTATATCAAACACTGATTCGGAAATTCAAGCACATTAAGTGACGCAGAGCTACGCCTCTCACATTCCATATCGAAAGACAGACTTGTAAATGAAATGCTTGTCAAAACAAACTGATAAATAGAAAAAATAGAAAATTCACAAAAATTTATCTTAATGATAGATTTTAACGTCAGTTGTCATCATAATCAAATCTTATAAGTTAATTAATGATTTATACTGCTGTTCATACAGTCACTCTCGCTTAACCACACATGCGGTCCCTCAGTTAGCACTTATCATTCCGATTAACCACACATGCGGTCCCTCAGTTAGCACTTATTATTCCGATTAACCACACATGCGGTCCCTCAGTTAGCACTTATCATTCCGATTAACCACACATGCAGTCCCTCAGTTAGCACTTATCATTCCGATTAACCACACATGCGGTCCCTCAGTTAGCACTTATCATTCCGATTAACCACACATGCAGTCCCTCAGTTAGCACTTATCATTCCGATTAACCACACATGCGGTCCCTCAGTTAGCACTTATCATTCCGATTAACCACACATGCGGTCCCTCAGTTAGCACTTATCATTCCGATTAACCACACATGCAGTCCCTCAGTTAGCACTTATCATTCCGCTTAACCACACATGCGGTCCCTCAGTTGGCGCTTATCATTCCGCTTAACCACACATGCGGTCCCTCAGTTAGCGCTTATCATTCCGCTTAACCACACATGCAGTCCCTCAGTTAGCACTTATCATTCCGATTAACCACACATGCAGTCCCTCAGTTGGCGCTTATCATTCCGCTTAACCACACATGCGGTCCCTCAGTTGGCGCTTATCATTCCGCTTAACCACACATGCGGTCCCTCAGTTGGCGCTTATCATTCCGCTTAACCACACATGCGGTCCCTCAGTTAGCACTTATCATTCCGATTAACCACACATGCGGTCCCTCAGTTGGCGCTTATCATTCCGCTTAACCACACATGCGGTCCCTCAGTTGGCGCTTATCATTGCGCTTAACCACACATGCGGTCCCTCAGTTGGCGCTTATCATTCCGCTTAACCACACATGCGGTCCCTCAGTTGGCGCTTATCATTCCGCTTAACCACACATGCGGTCCCTCAGTTGGCGCTTATCATTGCGCTTAACCACACATGCGGTCCCTCAGTTGGCGCTTATCATTCCGCTTAACCACACATGCGGTCCCTCAGTTGGCGCTTATCATTCCGCTTAACCACACATGCGGTCCCTCAGTTGGCGCTTATCATTGCGCTTAACCACACATGCGGTCCCTCAGTTGGCGCTTATCATTCCGCTTAACCACACAGGCGGTCCCTCAGTTGGCGCTTATCATTGCGCTTAACCACACATGCGGTCCCTCAGTTAGGGCTCTTCCTAACACAATGACACAACTATCTCCCCAAACGGTTAACAACGTGGTCATAAATCACCGCCATCAATCAGGTAGGCGGTGTGCTGAGCGGCTGAGGCGGCCAGACTGCGACAATCAGCCAACAGCTGGTTGAACAAACGATTGCAGCCAGTCAGTCGGGTCCAGGCGTCGTGGCCAAGCCGACGTTTAACCAGAGACAGCAGCTGCAGGGTGGGCATTAGTAGTCGATCGCCGGTGGTCAGAGCGGAGCCCAGACAGGCTTGACAAGCTGTTATCAAACTGGACAGCTCGGTCAACAACTGTTCATCACTAAAATCTAGTCTTTGTTCACGTCTTTGTTGCTGTTGAATATCCCGACGCAATTGGTCGGCAACTAAGTTAAGCGCCAATTCCGACATAATTCCAGCCCGCCAGTCAAGCCAGTTAGGACGCGCAGGCGCTAGCCAAACGAATTATTGACAAGCCTGCCAATCGACACAGCGGCTCCAATTGATCAGCTTCGTCCGACGCGCCCGACGTTGACGTTAAAAACGAACTGGTCGAATCGATCAATCTGGCAACAGCCAGGAGAAGATCTCCGGCGTCGGATTTTGACGCCTGATGTCGACAGGTTAAATTGGCTAGTTGGCCAATCAGACGACAGGTGGCGTCCACGCCGACGGACTGCGGCATGTCGGTAGCCAGCAGATGAGCGGCTCTAGCTGAGCAGCAGCGCAGGCCGCGACCCAATAACGCTGTTGAAGCTTCGGAGCCTAGTGATGATCGACGATTAACAGCCAGAGCTAGTTCGGCTAGCAACAGCGGATGCTGATGCGTCAGCAGTTCCTTCATCAGCTGGCCTTGTTGAGGCGGATCTAGTTGTACAGCAGTAGAAGTAGCAGCAGCAGCAGCACCCGCGCTCAGGAAGGCATGGTGAAGGCAGCAGGCGGCGAAAAACGGTTGACACAGGGCCGGGTCTGAGTTGCCTAAGAGAGTTAAAACCAAATATGATTCTATATATAGAATTCTATAAACATTTTATTTTTATAAGCAGAGCAAATGGACAAATCTTTTATAGATAATTAACGGCCGGGGCATGAAGAGAGTGAAGCTTCTTAAGGATTAGAGACAAGTCCCTGATTTAGGCTAGGAACGATTCTCGACGCATGATCAGGGACGATTCTTAGGGGCGGGTAAGGGATGATTCTTAGGAGCGGGTAAGGGATGATTCTTAGGGGCGGGTAAGGGACGATTCTTAGGAGCGGGTAAGGGACGATTCTTAGGGGCGGGTAAGGGACGATTCTTAGGAGCGGGTAAGGGACGATTCTTAGGAGCGGGTAAGGGACGATTCTTAGGGGCGGGTAAGGGGCGATTCTTAGGGGCGGGTAAGGGACGATTCTTAGGAGCGGGTAAGGGACGATTCTTAGGAGCGGGTAAGGGACGATTCTTAGGGGCGGGTAAGGGACGATTCTTAGGGGCGGGTAAGGGACGATTCTTAGGAGCGGGTAAGGGACGATTCTTAGGAGCGGGTAAGGGGCGATTCTTAGGAGCGGGTAAGGGACGATTCTTAGGAGCGGGTAAGGGACGATTCTTAGGGGCGGGTAAGGGACGATTCTTAGGGGCGGGTAAGGGACGATTCTTAGGAGCGGGTAAGGGACGATTCTTAGGAGCGGGTAAGGGACGATTCTTAGGGGCGGGTAAGGGACGATTCTTAGGGGCGGGTAAGGGACGATTCTTACGGGCGGGTAAGGGACGATTCTTAGGAGCGGGTAAGGGACGATTCTTAGGGGCGGGTAAGGGACGATTCTTAGGGGCGGGTAAGGGACGATTCTTAGGAGCGGGTAAAGTACGATTCTTAGGGGCGGGTAAGGGACGATTCTTACGGGCGGGTAAGGGACGATTCTTAGGAGCGGGTAAGGGACGATTCTTAGGGGCGGGTAAGGGACGATTCTTAGGGGCGGGTAAGGGACGATTCTTAGGAGCGGGTAAAGGACGATTCTTAGGAGCGGGTAAGGGACGATTCTTAGGGGCGGGTAAGGGACGATTCTTAGGGGCGGGTAAGGGACGATTCTTAAGGGCGGGTAAGGGACGATTCTTAGGGGCGGGTAAGGGACGATTCTTAGGGGCGGGTAAGGGACAATTTCTTAAGGGCGGGTAAGGGACGATTCTTAGGGGCGGGTAAGGGACGATTCTTACGGGCGGGTAAGGGACGATTCTTAGGGGCGGGTAAGGGACAATTCTTAAGGGCGGGTAAGTGACGATTCTTAGGGGCGGGTAAGGGACGATTCTTACGGGCGGGTAAGGGACGATTCTTAGGGGCGGGTAAGGGACGATTCTTAGGGGCGGGTAAGGGACGATTCTTAGGGGCGGGTAAGGGACGATTCTTAGGGGCGGGTAAGGGACAATTCTTAAGGGCGGGTAAGGGACGATTCTTAGGGGCGGGTAAGGGACGATTCTTAGGAGCGGGTAAGGGACGATTCTTAGGAGCGGGTAAGGGACGATTCTTAGGAGCGGGTAAGGGACGATTCTTAGGGGCGGGTAAGGGACGATTCTTACGGGCGGGTAAGGGACGATTCTTAGGGGCGGGTAAGGGACGATTCTTAGGAGCGGGTAAGGGACGATTCTTAGGAGCGGGTAAGGGACGATTCTTAGGGGCGGGTAAGGGACGATTCTTACGGGCGGGTAAGGGACGATTCTTAGGGGCGGGTAAGGGACGATTCTTAGGGGCGGGTAAGGGACAATTCTTAGGGGCGGGTAAGGGACGATTCTTAAGGGCGGGTAAGGGACGATTCTTAGGGGCGGGTAAGGGACGATTCTTAGGGGCGGGTAAGGGACAATTTCTTAAGGGCGGGTAAGGGACGATTCTTAGGGGCGGGTAAGGGACGATTCTTACGGGCGGGTAAGGGACGATTCTTAGGGGCGGGTAAGGGACAATTCTTAAGGGCGGGTAAGTGACGATTCTTAGGGGCGGGTAAGGGACGATTCTTACGGGCGGGTAAGGGACGATTCTTAGGGGCGGGTAAGGGACGATTCTTAGGGGCGGGTAAGGGACGATTCTTAGGGGCGGGTAAGGGACGATTCTTAGGGGCGGGTAAGGGACAATTCTTAAGGGCGGGTAAGGGACGATTCTTAGGGGCGGGTAAGGGACGATTCTTAGGAGCGGGTAAGGGACGATTCTTAGGAGCGGGTAAGGGACGATTCTTAGGAGCGGGTAAGGGACGATTCTTAGGGGCGGGTAAGGGACGATTCTTACGGGCGGGTAAGGGACGATTCTTAGGGGCGGGTAAGGGACGATTCTTAGGAGCGGGTAAGGGACGATTCTTAGGAGCGGGTAAGGGACGATTCTTAGGGGCGGGTAAGGGACGATTCTTACGGGCGGGTAAGGGACGATTCTTAGGGGCGGGTAAGGGACGATTCTTAGGGGCGGGTAAGGGACAATTCTTAAGGGCGGGTAAGGGACGATTCTTAGGGGCGGGTAAGGGACGATTCTTACGGGCGGGTAAGGGACGATTCTTAGGGGCGGGTAAGGGACGATTCTTACGGGCGGGTAAGGGACGATTCTTAGGGGCGGGTAAGGGACGATTCTTACGGGCGAGTAAGGGACGATTCTTAGGGGCGGGTAAGGGACGATTCTTAGGAGCGGGTAAGGGACGATTCTTACGGGCGGGTAAGGGACGATTCTTAGGGGCGGGTAAGGGACAATTCTTAAGGGCGGGTAAGTGACGATTCTTTTGGGGCGGATAAGGGACTATTCTTAGGGGCGGTTAAGAGACGATTCTTAACGGCGAGTTAGGGACGATTCTCTCGGCCCAGCTTAGAGACAATTCTCAAAGAGCGGACTAAACTTCGACTCACCAGCAGACAGTAGCTCTAAAGATCTCTGGCACAAAGCGCTCACAACCCGGACAACATCAGGGAGCCGATGCTCAAAGAGATCGCGCAACGCCCGACTCTGCGGCAGGCAGCACAGCCTAGCCAGACGAGTCAGTCCTAGTACAAGCCAATCCGTCAAATCGTCTCTTGCATCGCTATTTTTAACATCCAGCTGACGCAGACAGACGTCCAGTAGGCCTAAACGGACAAGTTTAGCGCCTAGAGACACGCTGTACCGACAGCAGTTGACTAAGGCGGCAAGGCACAGGCGCCTAATTAGGCCGGCATTGCGATCAAAAGCGTGTACAATGCAATAGGGACCGGCTTGGCGAATTAGTTCGGCTGTACAGGCGGCGCCGGGGCTGCATCTAGCGGTCAGGCGGAGCAGCAGGTAGGCGCCGGACAGAGCTTCGTCGGCGCGTCGGCCGCCAATATGGCCGGCCAGTTTGTAGGCGACACCGTCGACGCTGGCGAAAGCGTCGCAATCGGACGAATTGCGAAGTTGCGGCAATAATAGCGACACTATCGAATAGGGTTTGTCGTTGAGTTGGCTGACGGCTTCGCTGTTGTCGACGTTGTTGCAGCGGAGGCGCTTGGCGCGCAAGAACTCGCCAGCTGCGGCCAACGCGTCTCTGACGTCAATAGTGGAAGCCTGCGGGAATGTTTTGAAGGCAGCAGTGATGAGAGACCTCATGCGATACCAATGGCTGCGACTCTCGGCTCCAGTAGGGACTGAGACTTTCAGTTTAATTCGGGACAGGAACTCTCGGATCTAGTAGGGACTGTGACTCTCGGATCTAGTAGGGACTGTGACTCTCGGATCTAGTAGGGACTGTGACTCTCGGATCTAGTAGGGACTGCGACTCTCGGATCTAGTAGGGACTGTGACTCTCGGATCTAGTAGGGACTAGGACTCTCGGATCTAGTAGGGACTGTGACTCTCGGATCTAGTAGGGACTGCGACTCTCGGATCTAGTAGGGACTGTGACTCTCGGATCTAGTAGGGACAGGGACTCTCGGATCTAGTAGGGACTGTGACTCTCGGATCTAGTAGGGACAGGGACTCTCGGATCTAGTAGGGACTAGGACTCTCGGATCTAGTAGCGACTGTGACTCTCGGATCTAGTAGGGACTGGGACTCTCGGCTGTAGTAGGTGCTGGGACTCTCGGATCTAGAAGGGACTGACTCTTGGATCTAGTAGGGACTAGGACTCTAGTAGGGACAGGGACTCTCGGCTCTAGAAGGGACTGACTCTTGGATCTAGTAGGGACTGTGACTCTCGGATCTAGTAGGGACTGTGACTCTCGGATCTAGTAGGGACTGTGACTCTCGGATCTAGTAGGGACTGGGACTCTCCGCTCTAGTCGGGACTGGGACTCTTCGCCTAGGCTAGTTTGGCCTAGTTTGGACTGGTATTTTCAGCTTGATTCGGGACTGCGGCTTTCGGATTTAGTAGGGAATGAGACTTTTTAATAGAAATGATGAAACTGAGTATTTAAATAAATAAATGTAAAAAACGATGAGTACCACGGTAAAAGGGCATCCAATGAAAGTATCCAATATACTAAAGTTTGCTTTATTTGTTTTTTACAAATTACATGCAATTTCTAAAAATTATCAATCATTACTAAAGCGCGAAATCAAAATCAATGTCACTTATTAGTAGTAGTTATAAGAAAATAATTAAAAGCTGGCAATCAAAATTGGAAGGTACAGTCAGAATTGAATCGACAGTCAGAACGACAACTATGATAACAGAACGATCGTCAAGACGGCTTCAATGCCAGGCCCAGCTGTTCAGTAGCGAAGGCGGTCAATTGACCGACCAGCTGAGCTCGCAAATCCATATTGCTAGCTAGCAAAGCCGCCAGCATAGCGGCGTCGTTAATATCGAAACCGCGCAATAAATCCATTGTCGAATCCAATAATTGTTTGCGTTTAGCCTGCGGCAGGCGTTGCATAACAACGGCCAGCGATTCGAATTGGCCAGACGTGGCCCAGGCGCCGGCTAGGCCGCCAACGGCGCCGCCGACAGCTACGCCAATCGGGCCGCCGAGTAGGCCGCCGACGAAAGCGCCGCCGCCGGCTATTGCGGCGCCTTTGGCCGACTGTTTAACGGCGACGCGAATGCCCTCCTCTTCTGATAGTTTGACTAGCAGATCGTACAGGGCCGCTGGGTCCAGCATGTTTTATTAAGTATTCGATGCGCTCGCTGTACAGGCTGGAGATTGTTTTTGTTGAGAAAATGTTATAAATTAATATAATCGATACATATCGGTAGGAAGGCAATAAACTTTAATAGGTTGCTATTTAAAATAAGATAATAAACTAGCTAGTTAGAATAAATAAACAAAATAAGGGCTTCTTAAGTAAATAAACAAAATTTTAGCTCTCTAATTTGAGATTCTCTGTTTGAGAACCCGAATTGTTAGGTTCGGATGAGGATTATTAGATTCCGGATTGGGATTCCAAGTTTCCGCAGTGGGATTTTCATTTTTTCAATATTATTGTTAGCTTCTCTATTGAAACTTTTAGTTTCTACAGTGGGATTTTCATTTTCCGGATTGGGATTGTTAGCCTCCCAATCTCTGGACTAGGATTGAGTTTCCGGATTGGGATTGTAAGTTTCCGCAGTGGGAACTGTTAGTTTCTTGTTTGGGATTGTTAGTTTCTAAATTGGGATTGTTAGTTACTAAATTGAGATGGTTAGTTTCTAAATTGGGATTGTTAGTTTCTTGTTTAGGATTGTTAGTTTCTAAATTGGGATTGTTAGTTACTAAATTGGGATTGTTAGTTTCTAAATTGGGATTGTTAGTTTCTAAATTGAGATGGTTAGTTTCTAAATTGAGATGGTAAGTTTCTAAATTCAAATTGTTAGTTTCTAAATTTGGATTGTTAGTTTCTAAATTAGGATTGTCAGCTTCTAAATTGGGATTGTTAGTTTCTAAATTGGGATTGTTAGTTTCTAAATTGAGATGGTTAGTTTCTAAATTCAAATGTTAGTTTCTAAATTGGGATTGTTAGTTTCTAAATTGAGATTGTTAGTTTCTAAATTGGGATTGTTAATTTCTAAATTGAGATGGTTAGTTTCTAAAATGGGATTGTTAGTTTCTTGTTTGGGATTGTTAGTTTCTAAATTCAGATTGTTAGTTACTAAATTGGGATTGTTAGTTTCTAAATTGGGATTGTTAGTTTTTAAATTGAGATGGTAAGTTTCTAAATTCAAATTGTTAGTTTCTAAATTTGGATTGTTAGTTTCTAAATTGGGATTGTCAGCTTCTAAATTGGGATTGTTAGTTTCTAAATTGGGATTGTTAGGTTCTAAATTGGGATTGTTAGTTTCTAAATTGAGATGGTTAGTTTCTAAATTCAAATGTTAGTTTCTAAATTGGGATTGTTAGTTTCTAAATTGAGATTGTTAGTTTCTACATTGGGATTGTTAGTTTCTAAATTGAGATGGTTAGTTTCTAAATTGGGATTGTTAGTTTCTAAATTCAGATTGTTAGTTTCTAAATTTGGATTGTTAGTTTCTAAATTGGGATTGTTAGTTTCTAAATTGAGATTGTTAGTTTCTAAATTGGGATTGTTAGTTTCTAAATTAGGATTGTTAGTTTATAAATTGAGATGGTTAGTTTCTAAATTCAGATTGTTAGTTTCTAAATTGGGATTGTTAGTTTCTAAATTGAGATGGTTAGTTTCTAAATTGGGATTGTTAGTTTCTAAATTCAGATTGTTAGTTTCTAAATTGGGATTGTTAGTTTCTAAATTGAGATGGTAAGTTTCTACATTCAAATTGTTAGTTTCTAAATTTGGATTGTTAGTTTCTAAATTGGGATTGTTAGTTTCTAAATTGAGATTGTTAGTTTCTAAATTGGGATTGTTAGTTTCTAAATTGGGATTGTTAGTTTCTAAATTGAGATGGTTAGTTTCTAAATTCAGATTGTTAGTTTCTAAATTGGGATTGTTAGTTTCTAAATTGAGATGGTAAGTTTCTACATTCAAATTGTTAGTTTCTAAATTTGGATTGTTAGTTTCTAAATTGGGATTGTCAGCTTCTAAATTGGGATTGTTAGTTTCTAAATTGAGATGGTTAGTTTCTAAATTGGGATTGTTAGTTTCTAAATTGGGATTGTTAGTTTCTAAATTGGGATTGTTAGTTTCTAAATTGAGATGGTTAGTTTCTAAATTGGGATTGTTAGTTTCTAAATTGGCATTGTTAGTTTCTAAATTGACATTGTTAGTTTCTAAATTGGGATTGTTAGTTTCTAAATTGAGATGGTTAGTTTCTAAATTGGGATAGTTAGTTTCCGGGTTGGGATTGTTAGTTTCCAGTTGGGGATTATTAGCTTGTAAATTGGGATTTTCGCTTTTGGATTGGGATTCGTAAATATAAATGATTCTATTAAGCTATACAAAAATACTAGGTATATAAAAAGAAAATGAAGGCCTATCGCTTATTATCCAAAAACAAAACAACCAGCAGTTTGAACCTGTTTGGCTTTATTAAAACAAGACAACAGAGCACACTTAGCAAATAATACAGAAAAAGATTGATTAAATTTAAGGAAAAATAGAATTAAAAAAAATAGTTGATTGACCTGAATTGGCGCATGTTAAACCTTACTCGGTGCTTATTTAAAAAAACGTGTGTTTGTAATGGAAGCAGCACAACAACAACAACAGGAGTGCATGCATAACAGACAGGCAAATGTAATATTTTAGTGTTATTTTAAAAAATGGGCTTAATAACGCTTACAGCAGAGAAAATAAGTAAAATAAATAGATATGTTTTGGTGGATTACACGATCCAATATAAAATGCTCGAGCAAATTTTGTGCTGTCTTTGATAGCGTATTATGGTGCTTGATTTACAAAAAAAATGTTTTAGTAAAAGCGTGCGAAAATGCGATCAGCAAGTTAAAAATGTCAAGTTAAATAAATAAACTATCAAGCTAGTCAAACTTGAAAAAAACGTAAAAATATAATTAATTTAAAGCCGTCAATGTGCGTCACAAAAAATAATGCAGTAAATATAAACGCATAATTTCTCTTACTTAACACATTTCGACCCGTATTGTAAGGCCTCGGTTGCATAGCAACGACGCCAAGTATATATTGGATACGATTGCGTGACTTTTCAGCCAGTTAGGGGGATCAATTCCAGTGCCAGTTTGAAGGTGGGGGTCAATTCTATTTCCAGTTAGGGGAAGTCAATTCTAGTGCCATTAAGGGGGTCAATTCTAGCGCCAGTTTGAGGGGGTCAATTCTAGTGCCAGTTTGAGGGGGTCAATTCTAGCGCCAGTTTGAGGGGGTCAATTCTAGCGCCAGTTTGAGGGGGTCAATTCTAGTGCCAGTTTGAGGGGGGTCAATTCTAGTGCCAGTTTGAGGGGGGTCAATTCTAGCGCCAGTTTGAGGGGGTCAATTCTAGCGCCAGTTTGAGGGGGTCAATTCTAGTGCCAGTTTGAGGGGGGTCAATTCTAGTGCCAGTTTGAGGGGGGTCAATTCTAGCGCCAGTTTGAGGGGGTCAATTCTAGCGCCAGTTTGAGGGGGTCAATTCTAGTGCCAGTTTGAGGGGTGTCAATGTTAGTGCCAGTTTGAGGGGTGTCAATGTTAGTGCCAGTTTGAGGGGGGTCAATGTTAGTGCCAGTTTGAGGGGGGTCAATGTTAGTGCCAGTTTGAGGGGTGTCAATGTTAGTGCCAGTTTGAGGGGTGTCAATGTTAGTGCCAGTTTGAGGGGGGTCAATTCTAGTGCCAGTTTGAGGGGGGTCAATTCTAGTGCCAGTTTGAGGGGGTCAATTCTAGTGCCAGTTTGAGGGGGTCAATTCTAGTGCCAGTTTGAGGGGGGTCAATTCTAGTGCCAGTTTGAGGGGGGTCAATTCTAGCGCCAGTTTGAGGGGGTCAATTCTAGCGCCAGTTTGAGGGGGTCAATTCTAGTGCCAGTTTGAGGGGTGTCAATGTTAGTGCCAGTTTGAGGGGTGTCAATGTTAGTGCCAGTTTGAGGGGTGTCAATGTTAGTGCCAGTTTGAGGAGGGGTCCATTCTAGTGTCAGTTCCAATAAATTGTATCAATTAGCTATTTGATTTTGTTTATATAAGGCGATAATAGTAAAAATCGTTAACATAAAATGCTTGTCATTATTGAAGCAAATAATATAAAAATCAACCAGTACACAAGTTTTAGTCGCATAAGACGCAACGTTAATAAAAATATTTCAACGAATTTACTAACACGTCGCAGTGGCAGGCTCTGTAGCAATCCGACTGCACTGCGAACAATAACCCCCGGCGCCAGTTAAATTGCTTAATTCCGCAGTTTTTTCGCGCAATCGAACTTCAAGATCGCGAGCCTGATTACGCAATCCGGCGGCTTCATTTTTGTTATTAGTAGAAGCGGCCAGCCTATTGCACAGTCTCAATTCGGCTAGTAGACAGTCTACTAGGCGTTCAGTGTCCTCTACTAGGCGAGCGTGCAGCCATTGAGGCAGTTCAAGATCAGCATTTTGCTGCTGCTGCTGCTGCTTGTGCGGACAACAGCCAGCTGCTGGCGCGGAGAATTTTGATACCGCATAATTATTACTACTACTGTTAGTAGTCGGATGCTCGCCTACGTCACCCGTTGATCGATGCTTCTGTTGAGTAGTTGAATGAGAGTGAAAAATTAGCTAATGTGTTTTTTTTCTAACGGAACTTCCAACGTTTGTGTTAAAGGAACCAACATAACAATTCGTGCACAAGGCCCCAAATTAATGTGACCCTGCACGCGAAACCGCGTTAGGGATAATAGACAACCTACAACGCGGGGTCGAACCTGGACCAGTGGCACACAAGGCAGACGCGCTAGACCGCCGAGCCACTCGCCCGCTGCCTTTGCGTGTTAGTCAAGTTACAAATACAATTAAGTTCGTACTAAGTTGTGATGCTTAAGTGAACCAAAATCCATAACAAACACAACAATCCTTTCCCCTACTTAGTTTCTCTCCTAAAAAAAACCATGGTAGTATTTCGAGACAGACAGACAGTCGATCTAGTTTCCTAATCGATCCGATAGCGTACTCGCTTTAATTCTACTCCTTTCCTAGAGGCATGCTTTAAGAATCCTAAAAAAACTAAGCTGCACCTAAAGGAATCCAATATTACTTAGTCTTCAACTTGAAAAAGTAATACATTTACAGCTGCAGCTACTCAGTCCTGACGGGCTGGAGGGGCCCCAATCTCAGCTAGGTGGACTAAAGCAATGCGGGATTAAGCGCCTTGCTCAATGGGCACAAATTATCTCCTAGAGCCAGGATTCGAACCCACAACCTTCCGATCATAAGGCAGATGCCCTAGCCACTAGTCTATAAAAGTTAAGGAACCATCAAGAAACTTTACTAAAAATTGCTCAAGGGCACAAATTGTCTCCTAGGGCCGGGACTCGAACCCACGACCTCCCGGTCATGAGTCAGGCGCCCTAGCCACTAGGCTACAACTGGTTATTAAAGAACTATAAAAAACGACAAAAGTACACGATGGTTTTAAAAAAATCGGAACCTACCATAGTACTATTGACAATCGGAGCTGTACTAACAGTACTAACAGCGCAACCCGACTGTGCATCGCCGAAGCCGAAGCCGCCACCCCGACGCCATTCGATACGCAACGGCCGACCGTCGATAGTAACGCCGGGACCGCGACCGTCAACTAATCCGAACGCCGATTCTGGACGACAAAATCTGGCAAAAGCGAAGCCGCGAAACACGCCGCCGGGCCCATAAGCCAGGCTGAGATGCTCCAACTGTCCGAATTTGGCGAGCTCCTTGCTTAGCTCGACTTTTGTCACAGACGGGGGCAGATTGCCAATGAACAATTCGCCGCATGGTGGAGTCGGCGGGGGAGGTGGCGGTGGCGGCGGCGGCGGCAAATGAAACGGAGGCCGAGCAGCCTGAGGCGGAGGAGGCATCGGCATGTAATAGCCTTGCTGATGAGGCTGAAAACAGGGCCGCATCACTTGCTGCTGCTGCTGCTGCGGCAGCGACTGTTGCCAGTTAGTTGCGATTGTGCTCATTATCTGAAATATATATATTTAAGTTAATTATGTTTTATCATTCCGAATGTCTCAGTGTCTATTGTCGGTTTGATTGTGGGCTTGCAACTGATGTCTTTCTGTCTGTCTGTTTCAATGTTTTTAAGAACGTAATTTTCTTCTATTTAGTGGCTTCTAATGTCTTGCTGTCTACTAGTTTTGTTTCTTTTACTTTAGGTTCATCGTTTTTTCTGATTTACTGTGTCTGTCTGTCTGTTACTGTGTATGTCTGCTGTCTGTTACTGTGTCTGCCTGTCTTTCTGCCTGTTACTGTGTCTGTCTGCCTGTCTGTCTGTTACTGTGTCTGCCTGTCTTTCTGCCTGTTACTGTGTCTGTCTGCCTGTCTGCCTGTCTGTCTGTTACTGTGTCTGCCTGTCTTTCTGCCTGTTACTGTGTCTGTCTGTCTGTTACTGTGTCTGTCTGTCTGTCTGTTACTGAGACTGCCTGCCTGTTACTGTGTCTGTCTGTCTGTTACTGTGACTGCCTGTCTGTCTGCCTGTTACTGTGTCTGTTTGTCTGTTAATGTGTATGTCTGCCTGTCTGTCTGTTACCGTGTCTGCCTGTCTGACTGTTACTGTGTCTGCCTGTCTGTTTGCCTGTCTGCCTGTATGTCTGTTTGTCTGTTACTGTGTCTGTCTGCCTGTCTGCCTGTATGTCTGTTTGTCTGTTACTGTGTCTGTCTAAAAGCACCTTGCACATTTTAATCCCATGTGATTTCGTTTCTTTGCTGCATGTCTAAATCTAAATTATTGACAGTACATTTTTCTGTTGCAGCTGTTTGAACGCAACAAATGTATGTTTGAATATTATTGAAAAAATTACATTAAAATAACTAACAAAGCAAGAAAGTTATCAAAAACTCCTACGATTAATTGTATTGCCATCACTGTATTTCAAACACTGGATTGAAATTATGATTATTCAATAATTAAGCCAAAGTTAGCAGAGCGGCTTTCGCTAACCAACAAAAAGATGAATCTTAGAAAAGTACAAGAAAAACCTAGCTATAAGATAGCAATTAGATCATGATGTCTAAGCCCCCCAGTGCAGTAATTAAGATATTAATAGCAAAATTCATACTTATTCGACGAAAACGTTTATTTAATTTATTAAAACTAGTACACAATAATGCACTTTTTGAGATAAACAGTCTTAAATTTAACGACAGACACGCAACTCACGCAACTATTTTTGCGTGATGAATTTCAAAATTTTCGTTACAGTTGTTACAGCGATTCATGAAAAAAATATGCAAAACTAACTATTAGAAACCACAAACCGGGCAAGCACAAAAGAAATTGGATGAATGTTGATTATTTCAATGAAAAATATACATCGATAAATCCAACTGGAAACTGCATAAATTGAATGATTTTCATGCATTAGAGTTATTTATTATATAGGATATTTATCCCCCGTATGCCTGAATTGAAAAAAATAGTACATGCAACTTGTCACACCGCTTATCTTTGCAAGTTGAATTCAAGCAAATTTATGGGAACTTACTTTCATAGAAGAAGAAAATAAACTGCATAAGAAGTAGCCGAAAACAAAATAAATCAAACAATTGATTGATCAAACCCGAGTCGGTTCACCCCCTACGCTAGCGTCCGCCATTTTACGCGGCGAAGCGGACGAGGCTGAAGACGACGAAGATCCGGACGACGATGACGACGACGACGATGAAGAGCCGTTCGACGAAATCGACGAAGTGCGGCGCCTGCCAGCCATCAGAGGATCGTATTGTTGACCTGTACTAACGCCGCTAATAGGGTCAGATAATCCCACAGACGGCAGCGGCGGCATCTCTTCGTCGTCTTTTTTGTCCTTATCGTTGTCTTCCGCCTCGGAGGAACTGTCCGAAGACGACGAGGACGACGAAGAAGACGACGACGATGATGTCGACGAAGCAGAGGAAGACGAGCTGCTGGCGCCGGGTCTAGGCACAAACTTGTCTCTAGCCGATATCTCTCTTGGCGGCGATCGACGCTTGTCGCGACGTCGCTCCTGACGTTGGACATAATCGCGCTTGACTCTGTAGCCAGATACATCGTTGGCACTTCGACGGTTCCTACTAGAATCCCAGCGACGATCTAAATCACGATCCCGATCTTGATCTTGAGTCCGATCCCGATAGCGGTCCCGATCAAAGTCGCGGTCCCGATTAGACCGATCCCGGCGGCCATCGCGATCTCGAATCCTGTCGCGATCTCTATTATCCCGATTGGCGGTGTCAGGGCTGCGACTCGTACGACCACGTCGATCCTCACGCCAACGCCGCTGCCTGCTGTCTTTGTCGTAGTCACCAGCCTTCGACGCAGGCACGGCCGTAACTTTAGAAGGCACAACAACAGTGGAGCCGAGCTCGCCGCTGCTGCGAACAACTCGACGCGACGGAGACCCGGAGGCTCGGGGACTGCGGCCCTCATAATCATCATTATCACCACCATAATCATTATTGTTGTTGTTGCCGCCACTGGGACGCTGGCGTCGATCTCGCAACTGTCGGCGCAAATCTACGCCACCATCGACGCGTCGTACCCGGCGTCTTTCGTGCATAAAATCGTGCTCCAGCTCCATGAACTTGTCGCACTGCCAACGACCGTCGGGACCTTCTGCTTCTTTGTCAGCGGTAGCGGCCTCTGGTGGCAGCTCGCCAAGAAGTTCGTCGTCGTCTTCAATATCGGCCATGATTTCAACGGTGTCTGGTTGGTACTGGCGCGCGGTGCCTCTTCGTCCGCGTTGAATATCGCCTCTCAGATCGTCGGCTAGGCCTTCTTCGACGGCGTTGACACCTTCGTCGCTGACTACATCAACGTCTAAGCCGACGGTGACGGCAGCGATGGCGGCCGCGGCGGCGGCTGAAGCGGCCGATTTGCTCCATTTGGCGCCGCGTTTAGCTTTCCGACGTTCCAATAGTCGATTTCTGGCGTCGCCGCTACCTAGCACAGCACCGCCGCTGTGATCAATTTGTTCACCTTCGGCCAGCTGATCTGACACCATTTTTAGCGACGTCAACGGCTGACGCCTGGCCGCCGTGGCAGCTTCCTCTTCGCGCCGATTAAAATCATTGCCACTGTCGGACGCATCTTCGGCGTCGGAGCCGTTAGCCATGCGGCGACGCTTGGACCGGACAGCGTCGCGGTTGTCGACATTCGCCTGAGTTTCGCGCAGTCGCCGTTCGGCATTAACTCGCTTCCTATACGATTTGGAGATGTGGCCGGACAAATTGCCGTAGTTCGGATTGCCGTACTTTTTGTAGTACTTCGAATTCTTGTTAGCTCCTTTAACTTTTCGATCAGATTTAAATGCAATTCTAATTCTAAGATATTTGCAACGATTGTGCGGTTTGGCCTCCAGCCAGTGCCCCGGCGGCAGCTGTTTGATTTGGTTATCCTCGTCCGAGTCGGTTGGCTGGTCCGAGGCTACTCCGCCGCCACCGTCGGATTCGGACATCGAAGAAGCCGACGAGGACGAGCGATTTCGACCACGCCGTTCCTTGCGATTTTTATTAGCTTTAGCTGAGCTAGTAGCCGTCGAGTCTTTGTTACCTGACTCTTTGTCGCCTTCACCTTTATCATCATCCATAGCCTGGTCCGTGGTAGTTGCAGTCTCAGTTTCAGTCGACTTAACGTCGTTAGCGTCGGCGGCAACACCCAAGATGGCGCGCATAGCCGTGTCGTGATCGGCGAACACCACGTTGCAAGAATAGTCGTCGATCCATTCCATTGATTCCGGCGGCACGTCGCCAAAGTAGCGAAATATCTCTTCCGTATTCATTCGATTGATTCCGCGCATGTGGACAGCGTTCAGACGCAATCGGCGCTCGTTTGGATCGGTCAAGTCTTTGTCGCTAATGCCTAGAGCCGAGTAGGCGGCTCGTTTCAACTCGTCTGCGTCTTCGCATTTGGTTAGCCGAGCTAGCAGGGTCTCCGTAGGCCTGGGCGGCAACGGTCGCCGTGGCGGCGGGGGAGGACGCGGCGACGATCGACGATAACGATCCCGCTGCTCCGGCTCCGGCTGCTGTTGCTGCTGCTGCTTCCGTCGGCCGCCTTCGCGACTATTCAACATATTAAGCATCTGGCGACATTCGCTCAGCTCGGACTCGGTCAGGCCTGTCGACGAGCTGAGCAATTCGCCGCCACCAGATTGCGGCCTGGCCAAATCCTCTGCCATGCCGATGCCGCGCTGCTGACTTTGCTGCGGTGTAGCTTATTTTCTTTAATTTAAATTAGCAAAAGTTGAGTTGCTATCTATCTAGCTAACCGGTTGGTGTACACAGAGTTTTGCAATGGCCCCTAGCTGAAATGCGTGCGAATAAATAATGGGAAACAACATTTAAGCAGCCGTTAAGGTACCGTGCGTGCGTATTGAAGCACAGATAAAAAGAAATTGATGATTAGTAATTCTACAAAAAATAGTTATTTCTACCTAATAAGTGTGCTTAATTCTAAATATGACCGTTTTTAATATATCATCTATACATCTATCCATATCTATTTTGGCCTAAAGGACCTAGGGGCCTAAAAAGGTCGCCATTAATTATCGTGGTTATTTCTGCTGAAATACGCAAAGACCTCTTGTCCTCCTCTTTTTGACTCCCTACTTATCTATCTGTCTATCTGTTTATCTATCTATCTATCTATCTATCTATCTATCTATCTATCTATCTATCTATCTAACTATCTATCTAACTATCTATCTATCTATCTGTCTATCTGTCTATCTGTCTATCTGTCTATCTATCTATCTATCTATCTATCTATCTATAAATCTATCTATCTATCTATCTATCTATCTATCTATCTATCTATCTATCTATCTATTTATCTATCTATCTATCTATCTATCTATCTATCTATTTATCTATCTATCTATCTATCTATCTATCTATCTATCTATCTATCTATCTATCTATCTATCTATCTATAAATCTATCTATCTATCTATAAATCTATCTATCTATCTATCTATCTATCTATCTATCTATCTATCTATCTATCTATCTGTCTATCTATCTATCTATCTATCTATCTATCTATCTATCTATAAATCTATCTATCTATCTATCTATCTATCTATCTATCTATCTATTTATCTATCTATCTATCTATCTATCTATCTATCTATCTATCTATCTATCTATCTATCTATCTATCTATAAATCTATCTATCTATCTATCTATCTATCTATCTATCTATCTATCTATAAATCTATCTATCTATCTATCTATCTATAAATCTATCTATCTATCTATCTATCTATCTATCTATCTATCTATCTATCTATCTATCGATCTAGTATCTATCTACGTAAAACTACGTACTTACAAGTCAGACAGAAAAAGAAGCAATAATCAAGTCATTATTGAGGAAGATAATTCTCTTCGTTTTTCTATACTCTCTATTTCTTATTTATAATTCTTTCGAAAGTTATTATTCTTCGCAAATAGAGCACGAAAACGAATTAGTTTATGCAGTTAATAACGGTATGTAGGCCAATTTATTGGCAACAGTTAATACAAAACTAGTTTATTAGAGAAAGGAATTAAAAAATTAATTAGGTCGCCCCCAAAAATACATAATATTATGAGATAAGCTTTTACGAGAAAGTATAAGTTAAGGAATCAGCGAAGCACTTTTCTTCGCAAGCAGAAAGATTGCATCAATGTTATTATTTCTTTTCGTGTATAAAATGCGCAAACAATAAGCAGAAAATTGTATAATTAACGCCCATTTAATGTATGTAATTTTTAGAGTTATTTTTCTATTAATTTTTTTAAAGATGAAACTATGTAGTAACAAAAATCAAAAGTGCTACGAATAAAATTTAGATGGCAAACAGTTGCTAGGAGGGTAGCAAAAATTAATTCTATATAGAGGCTTAGTATATATTACTTCGGTATAACACATCAATGGGGAAAACAAATCAAGATTGATTTTACAAACGTATACAAATTGTTAATACAAACTCCATGTAAGCGCTTGCGGCGATGCAATAGGAACAGATTAGCCTCATTATATAGACTGGTTTGACGATAAGGCGTAAGAGGATAAACTGACAAAAAAGAAGACAGCAGATAAGGGAAGAACTGTGAAACTGACTCAATGAGAATAGAGACAGCGGATTGGAGGATGAAGACAGCGGATCGGGGGATAGAGACAGCGGATCGGAGGATATAGACAGCGGATTGGATGATAGAGACAGTGGATCGGGGGATAGAGACAGCGGATTGGGGGATAGAGACAGCGGATTGGGGGATAGAGACAGCGGATCGGAGGATAGAGACAGCAGATTTGGGGATAGAGACAGCGGATTGGGGGATAGAGACAGCGGATTAGAGGATGAAGACAGCGGATTGGAGGATGAAGACAGCGGATCGGAGGATAGAGACAGCGGATTAGAGGGTGAAGACAGCGGATTGGAGGATGAAGACAGCGGATCGGAGGATAGAGACAGCGGATCGGAGGATACAGACAGTGGATCGGAGGATAGAGACAGCGGATCGGAGGATAGAGACAGCGGATTAGAGGATGAAGACAGTGGATTGGAGGATGAAGACAGCGGATTGGAGGATGAAGACAGCGGATCGGAGGATAGAGACAGAGTACCGGTGGAATTAAAAGGAATTAAAAGAAAAGCAGTAAGCCAGCCAGCCAGCCAGGTCTTAGCTGTTGAAGCGATAAGCAGCGCTAGCCAGAGTGACTGACACCAGAACGCTGGCAGCGGCGCCCAATAACCAGGCGTGACGGCGAAGCCAGGAGACCTGCTGCTGATTCTGCCTGTTGCGGCCGTTATTATTATCTGGTCCGCCGCGAAGGCCCAGCATCTTCTTGTACATAGCCGTATTAGCCGCCTGTTGACGCTTCAATTCTAGCGTTGCCTTGGCAACCTCATTCTGTACTAGACGCGAATCCGGATCGCGTTCCAAAGCCGCACGCAACGAGCGCAAACCGTTGATTAAATCGCCTTTACTAACTAACGATTTGCCTTTGCGAAAGTGAGCCTTAATATTGTCGGGCTGCAGGCTCAGTACACTGTCGCACGAGGCTATTGCGGCGTCGTAGGCGGAGATTTTCACTTGGGTGGCGGCTAAATTGTTGTAGACGCGGACTCGAGCCTCGGCTACGCCCGGTTCGTCCTGAGTTGCAGCGGGAAAAATAGAGGAATTGACCGATTTTATAACTGACATGCGTTAATCGATTTTAACAATACTTGTGACAATCAGTGCGATCATGGGTGTGACCATAGGTGTGATCATAGTTAAGACCATAGGTGTGATCATAGGTGTGATCATGTGTGATCATAGGTGTGATCATGTGTGATCATAGGTGTGATCATAGGTGTGATCATGTGTGATCATATGTGTGACCATAGGTGTGACCATAGGTGTGATCATAGGTGTGACCATAGGTGTGATCATAGGTGTGATCATGTGTGATCATAGGTGTGATCATGTGTGATCATAGGTCTGATCATAGTTGTGATCATGTGTGACCATAGGTGTGACCATAGGTGTGACCATAGGTGTGATCATAGGTGTGATCATGTGTGATCATAGGTGTGTGATCATAGTTGTGTGATCATAGGTGTGATCATATGTGAGACTATAAGTGTGACCATAGGTGTGACCATAGGTGTGATCATGTGTCACCGTAGGTGTGACCATAGGTGTGACCATACGTGTGATCATTGGTGTGACCATAGGTGTGACCATAGGTGTGATCATGTGTCACCGTAGGTGTGACCATAGGTGTGACCATAGGTGTGACCATACGTGTGATCATTGGTGTGACCATAGGTGACCAAAGGTGTGATCTTAGATCTGATCAAAGATGTGATGATAGGTGTGACCATAGTGTGAGATCAGAGGTGTGACCGTAAGTGTGATAATAACTGTGATGATAGGTGTGACCATGTGTGTTCATATGTGTTAACAAAGGTCTAACTGGTGTGTTTGTGTGTGTGTGTGTGTGTGTGTGTGTGTGTGTGCGTGATTGTAGTGTGATAATATTTGTACTCATAGGTGAACAAATTTTAGAATCCTATTTTAGTACAAGATAGGGTAAAAAATCTAGCCAAATTATTTAAACGGTACCAAATAAAGAATTGTCCACCCGAAGCAGCTCGCAGACAATATTTTTTAGTTTAAAACAGTCAAGCAGACAGCCGCTCACACTAGGAGGGGCTTGAATTATTTCAAGCCTTAATTTTATAGGCGTGCTATTTAAGACTGCAGACATTAAATATAAGTCTTGAAGCCTCGGTAAGTCACGCCACAAAGCTAAGTCTTATGTACAAAGGTACTAGGTAAACGGCGCGAGTAACTATGACAGTAATTCAAGTTAATGTTTCTTCGTCATCTAATAAGTTAATTGCTCACCTGACAATGCTCCTCCAGTATGCGAGCCGCCCGACCGTAACAATTAACCGCGCCGGCAAAATCTTCCCTATTGAATAATTCGTTGCCCCGTTCGCGTTTTTTATCGGCAATTCGTAGCGATTCAACAGGGCCAAGCGAGGCGTAGTCAATAGGATCGTCAACAGACACTAAAGTGACTGTATAGTGTAGCACAGAGCCAGGGGGCACCACTGAACCGCTGCTAGTTTTAGCCTCAGCTGCGTAGCCATAAGCATAACGAGCCGATGTAATCAGGCTGCATTGTTCGCCTACTTCCATCAGGGGTAGGGCGATGTCTAACGCTTGAATATGATCGCATTCGCCTACTGATAGTAGTAGAGCTGATTCGGATTCTACGGGGGTGCCGTCGGCTAGAGTTGCTTCGAGTTTAACTGTCACCTGCGAGTGATGAGTGTGTGTTTTTATGCCTATTAAAATTAATTTATTAAAATCAAATAATCCAATCAATTATGTACGAGATAAAGCTATAATGTACACCAAATAGCAGCAGACGGACAGTTATTGCACATTGTTAAAAGTGCATTCTGTCCGCACAGTTGGTGTCGCTTATTTGAAAATATAAGCGAAGAAAAAAACCAATGATGTTAGGCGCTTAAATGAAGGCTAGAGACACTGAATTAGATGTGCTAAGGTCTTTCATAGCCTTGGTAAGTAACGCCACTTCAAATGGGTTAGTTAATAATTAATTCCCATGACAACTGACCCATAATAACACACACGCAATTAAACACTAACGGAACAGTCACACGAGATAAACACAGAATCAACAGTCACGCACTCACGGAATCAACCGTCACGCACACACACGGAATCAACAGTCACACACACGTAGTAATCAGTGACTCACACACACACACACACACACACACACACACACACACACACACACACACAGAGAGAGAAAACAGGGAGTTGTAGCCTAGTGGCTAGGGCGCCTGCCTTATGACCGGAAGGTCGTGGGTTCGAGTCCCGGCTCCTAGGACAATTTGTGCCCTTGAGCAAGGCACTTAATCCCGCATTGCTTCAGTCCACCCAGCTGTAATTGGGTACCAGCATATGCTGGGTAATAACTGATCCTGAAGCAGGCCCATCTTATCCTGTCATTGTGCGGCTATGTGAGTGAAGATTCACCGTTCGCCAGGCAGGTTAAAAAAAATGGAGCTGGCAGTGGGGTGCCTACCATGCCCGAGAGTGTTTCAGGTGCAACGGGTGTGCAGTCTTTACCTGCATCAGCACCCGCGCTACAGGTTTACCTGTCAGTGTCTGTTATTATTTATTTACACAGAAAACAGTCACACACACACACACACACACACAATCAACAGGCGCTCACAAAATCGACAGTCCTTAAGTTAACGCAAGCATAAATCAAACTCAGCCACCTACCTGATCACCGGACTGCGGCCTGGAGTCCCGACCGCGTCCCTCAATCAAAGTCTTCTTCCACAATCGCTGATTACCAAGCACATCCGTGTAGCCATCGTCCGGCGGTTGAACAGTTTCGCGCTGTTGATTGCCAATATCGCCGGCATTTTGCAGGTCGGTTAGCACCGTTTGTTCAGCGTTCGGCATTGACAAAGCTGTGTGTTGTGTTGTTTTATTTTAAAGAAGTTGACTCTAGCTAGTGGTAGCAGTTCTAAATAGTGACAGATGAACGAGTTACAGCTGCAAATGGATTTTTTAACTATTTAAATATTCAATATATTTTCTTAATTTGTAAAAATCTTTAAAAAATAAAATAACTAATGCAGATGAAAAGTTTTTCTTAAAGATTCGTTTATTTAATCTTTTTTTTGCATTTAGAAAACTAAATTAAATACAAAATCAAATAAAAAACCGAAACTAATTTCAATACTGATTAAATTATCGCTGTGAAAAAAGTGCAGAAAAATTGATTTTTATCCAATAATTACCCCTAAAAAAATTAAAAAAGTGCAATATCTAATCAGCTGCTCAAGCGTTAGCACAAAGAAAGTAAATAGACTATGAGAAAAACTAGCTGGAATGCTTGCTTGCACCAATAGATAGAAAATACGCTCCTATAACACAAGGCAGAGGCTTTATAGATAATCAAAATATTGCAAAAGAATCATCAGTTGAAAAACGTGTAAAAAACGGACGCCATAAAATTAGGCTCTAAGGCCTAGCTAATTACTGAAAATTGCTAATCAAGCTGAAGAGTTGCTTGGCTAGATAAATTGGAAGACAATCAATTTTCAGCATTGTATAGCTGTTCGGTAAATGATTTTTCATATGCGTGCGTGACTTTAACCATCTATCTACGATATACTCGTATCTATCTATCTGTCTATCTAACTGTCTATCTATCTGTCTAGCTATTTATTTATCTATCTATCTATCTATCCATCAATCAATCTATCAATCAATCAATCTATCTATCAATCAATCAATCAATCAATCTATCTATCTATCTATCTATCAATCTATCTATCTATCTATCTATCTATTTATATGTCTCTCTATCTATCTATCTATCCGTATTTTATCGATTGATTTGTCAATGACTTTAAAACTAATTACGTGCTAATTAAAACAGGCCTTAAGGTGCGCGTTTTGAAGCTGATTTTTGTGGCCATATTACAATTTTAGCCTCAAGTAGAAGCTAAGCGTAGTGTACTTTAGTGCAGAATCATTAAAAAATCATCTTCTTTCTAGACGTTAAAAAATTCTTTCAATTCAATCGATTAAAACTAAACCGATCACTTCCTTATTTAGAGCCGGTTCAGTTAAGCAGCCGGAAGAGTAGCTGGCGGCGGCGGCACCACGATGGTTGGAGCGTTGCTGTGACGCAGCACATAGTCGACTACGCTGCCTAGAAAAGCCCGACGCAAGGCGCCAAGTCCCCGGCTACCCATAACGATGATGTCAACCTCCTGTTCGTCGGCGATATCAACCAGAGCCGGCCCCGCTCCGTGAGTCAACCGTTCTAAAAAGCGCGGCTGCGCCGAGACGCCCAACTCCGAGCAGCGTTGGCGAACCTCAGCGGCCATCAGTTTGCCCCTGGCAACGGCTTGATTGACACCTTCGGCGAATAGTTCGGACGAGCCGACGCCGGGGCCGCCGTAGGTGAGGGCTGGCGGCTCGGCGATGTAGGCGAATATCAACAGATCGTCTGGGCGGTTCATACGGTCGGCGTACCAACGCAGGGCGCGGTAGCTGTGCTCGCTGGCGTCCATTGGGATTAGAATTTTGCGGACCATAGCTGGCTAGTGGGAAATTATCTGCAATAGATTTTTTAACATAGATTATTTCATAACTATAAAAGCATAAAGCGGAGAAGGGCCCACGTGAAGACTGGAATGAGGATCAGGGATAACGGGAATGCTGAAATGGGGATCAGGGACAATGGGAATACTGTGGAACTAGGATCAGGAAAATTTGGGAATATGGGGAATGCGGATCAGGGATAACGGGAATACTGCAATGAGGATTAGGGATAACGGGAATACTACAATGAGAATCAGGGATAACGGGAATACTGCAATGAGGATTAGGGATAACGGGAATACTACAATGAGAATCAGGGATAACGGGAATACTGCAATGAGGATTAGGGATAACGGGAATACTGCAATGAGGATTAGGGATAACGGGAATACTACAATGAGAATCAGGGATAACGGGAATACTGCAATGAGGATTAGGGATAACGGGAATACTGCAATGAGGATTAGGGATAACGGGAATACTGCAATGAGAATCTGGGACCATTGGAATACTAGGGAATGAGGATTAGGGATAAGGGGAATACTCGAATGAGGATCAGGATAAAGCGAATACTGGGGAATGAGGATCAGGTATACCGGGAATAGAGCCTAAGGATCTGGGACACTTAGAATACTAGAGTATGTGGATCAGGGATAACGGGAATACTGGAATGAGGAACTGGGATAATGGGAATACTGGAATGAGGATCTGGGACAATGGGAATACTGGAATGAGGATCTGGGACAATGGGAATACTTGAATGAGGATCTGGGACAATGGGAATACTGGAATGAGGATCTGGGACAATGGGAATACTGGAATGAGGATCTGGGACAATGGGAATACTGGAATGAGGATCTGGGACAATGGGAATACTGGAATGAGGATCTGGGACAATGGGAATACTGGAATGAGGATCTGGGACAATGGGAATACTGGAATGAGGATCTGGGACAATGGGAATACTGGAATGAGGATCTGGGACAATGCGGATCGGAGTACCTGGCAAGAAAAATTAAATTTGAAGCAAACAAAAATAAACACTTTTGCTTAGGATATCGTAGAAAATAGATCGAGCGGCAACCGTGGTCGTTAATATACTGAATAAATAATAGATAAAATCGAATTGACAATCGGAAATTAATATTTTAAATAAAGGAAAAACAAAAACGATCCTTCAGCTCAATAGAATGACAATATTTGTCACGAGACAATAGTAAATAAACAAACAAATGTAATTCAATAGCTCAAAAAACCGAAATCAGAAAGGTGGCTAATGGTAGCTACAAAAAGATGAGAAAATTCAAAAAAAATTTTGAAAAAATATATTACAAACACAAAAGCTTTGTAAGAAAAATATTTTCTAGTTTTGAAAACAAGGCAAGGGGCTCCAAAATGAAATATTAAGAAAAAAATTAGTTACGTAGATTTTTGCTGACCTCATTCTAGGACTTTTGTGTCAGAAAATATATTTTAAAACTGCTTGATAAAAAAGGCAAAGAGAGATTCTTAAATTAAAAAAAAAATTTTTTTATATTAAATAACTTTGAAGCATAGAAACAAAAAATTCGTGCATAAATATCAATATAATATAGGCAATTCGGCACTATAACAAATTTTATATACCAAGCAAATGGAAGCTAAATTATGAGATTTTAAAAATATTATTTCCACTTCCCAAAGCAATCCGATTACAACTGATTTTTTATATTTGTAATAAAATTTGGCGTTCAAAAAATAAAAGCACTGGATAATTTTGTAAAGTATAAAATAAAAAAACTATCAAACATAGTCACCGCAAATTCTCTTAAACGATTAAAACGCGCAACTGACTACTACTAGGGCCAGCTAAGTCAGTAGCAGCAGCGGTTGCAGTCTCCTGCCTATTTAGCCTACTTAGGAACTGGCCCCATCATTTGGCGGAGGAATTATAACGCACGGCTTGTGCGCGTGATGCAGCACGTAGTCGCTGACGCTGCCTAGAAGAGTGCGGCGCAGGGTGCCAACGCCGCGGCTGCCCATCACTATTAAATCGACGTTCTCTTCGTTAGCTACGCTCACTAGAGTTGGCCCCGGGCCAGTGTGCCAACGCTCTAGAAATCGTTTAGTAACATCCTGCCGGATGCCCCATTCGGAGCAGAGACTGTCCGCCTCGTTAGCTAGCTTGCGCGCTTTCGCTATGGCCTCCTCCTTGCACTGGAGATAGAGCTCGGCTCCAGTAGACATGATTGTCGACGGCGGCTCGGAGACAAACGCCATCAGCAGGCAGTCGCCGGCTAGTTGGGCATTGTCGATGTACCAGCGAAGAGCTCGAAGGCTGTGCGAGCTGCCGTCAAGAGCTACTAGGACTGTGCGACCCATGGCTTGCGGATTTTATGAGTGAGGCTGAAATGCGATGGGAAGTTTAAATAATGACTTCTTGATTCGCAAGACTGGTGAAAAATTCAAAGCTTAGTTTACAACTAACAAAGAGTAGGGCATTTTTACTAGCTTACTTGCACCATTTTAACTAGGTAACTTCATGGATGGCAAGGCGGAAATGAGGATCTGAGTGTATGGAAAAGGAGAAATGAGGATGTGTATCAATGGGAGGGCGGAAATGAGGATCTGTGTGTGTGTGGGAAAGCGGAAATGAGGATCTGTGTGTAGGGCGGAAACTAGGATCTGTGTGTGTAGGAGGGCAGAAATGAGGATCCGTGTGTGTGTAGGAGGGCGGAAATGAGGATCTGAGTGTGTGGGAAAGCGGAGATGAGGATCTGTGTGTGTAGGAGGGCGGAAATGAGGATCTGTGTGTAGGAGGGCAGAAATGAGGATCCATGTGTGTTAGAAGGCGGAAATGAGGATCTGTGCGTGTTAGAAGGCGGAAATGAGGATCTGTGCGTGTTAGAAGGCGGAAATGAGGATCTGTGTGTGTTGGAAGGCGGAAATGAGGATCTGTGTGTGTAGGAGGGAGGAAATGAGGATCTGCGTCAATGGGAGGGCGGAAATGAGGATCTGTGTATAGGAGGGAGGAAATGAGGATCTGTGTGTATAGGAGGGAGGAAATGAGGATCTGTGTGTATGGGAGGGCGGAAATGAGGATCTGTGTGTATAGGAGGGAGGAAATGAGGATCTGTGTGTATAGGAGGGAGGAAATGAGGATCTGTGTGTATAGGAGGGAGGAAATGAGGATCTGTGTATAGGAGGGAGGAAATGAGGATCTGTGTGTATAGGAGGGAGGAAATGAGGATCTGCGTCAATGGGAGGGCGGAAATGAGGATCTGTGTGTGTTGGAAGGCGGAAATGAGGATCTGTGTGCATGGGAAGACGGAAACAAGGATCTGTGTGTTTGGGAGGGCGGAAATGAGGATCTGTGTGTTGGAAGGCGGAAATAAGGATTTGTATCAATGGGAGGGCGGAAATGAGGATGTGTATAAATGGGAGGGTGGAAATGAGGATCCGTGTGTGTGGGAAGACGGAAACGAGGATTTGTGTGTATGGGAAAGCGGAAATAAGGATGTGTGAAAGAATGGGAGGTTGGAAATGAGGTTATGTGTATGGGAAGGCGGAAATGAGGATCTGAGTGTATAGGAAAGTGGAAATGAGGATCTGTGTGTATAGGAAAGCGGAAATGAGGATCTGTGTGTATAGGAAAGCGGAAATGAGAATTAACATATTTGAAAGCAAAAAATTGCCTATTTAAAGTGATGTATAAAACACCAAGACAGAAGAGAGAAACATTACAGCAAAAGCAAGAATGATTAGGGAAAGCTTTTATATTTTATTTTTTACTATTACGACTATAAGCTGAAAAAATCATCGTAACGTATTTTCAACAATTAGAATTTTGTTTAAATAAATAAAAAAGCGCAGATAGCATATACTGTTGTATCCGTCACCAGGTTTGAAATTGGTACTTACTCGTAGCAGCTGAAAATACGGCGGCGCATGCGTTTTAACCAATGCTATACTCGTATTGATAAAATAGATAATTGATTAATAGTGAGAATTCGAGAAATTGAAAAAAACTAGGGGCAAAAACACAGGGATCTGGCCAGCGAGAATAGCCTAATATAAAACGATTATCTGAGCGCAATATATACTACTCGTATTAGGGACAAGATATGCAGTTGCAGTTGGAGTGCTTAGATGCCAAAAAACTGAAAAACTGCAAAGAAGACAAAAATACAAGTCAGTCAATCTAAGGGTAATGCATGCATAACAATTTTATTTTCTTTGCAACGCAAAAAAAATCGTTAAACACGCTAACTAAAATAAACTTGAAAATAAAAGAGACTACTACTATGCATGATCGAATAACATCCCCTATATTAAAAAAAGTGGTACTTGTACTTTTATTAGCTGATAGATAAAATTAATGAATCAATGATGCATGCATTTAGTCAGTAAGGCAAATAGGCAGTTAACCAGGAAGGAAAGATAATCCAGGAGAAAACAAAACTGGTTAAATTTTTTAATACGAGTAATAGGGATAAAAAATGGCCTCCGACAGCTTGCAAAATAAGCGTTTTTTTTTAAAAAGCGGCAAAAGCTAAGAGCACTTTATCTCCCGTGGTTTTCAATTGCCTGATAAATAGTCCACTTTCAGCACTCAATTCTCAAAAAAACTACTTATAATGGTATAGAATTCGTTGTACAAACCTAGCCAAATCTTCAAAAAAACTGCCCAAAACCTGATAATAACTATTTAGTAGTTACCAACTAACACGCGCAACAGACTACTACTTATTTCGGCACAGTAGTAGCGCCAGCTAAGTCAGTAGCAGCAGCGGTTGCAGTCTCCGCCTATTTAGCCTACTTAGGAACTGGCCCCATCATTTGGCGGAGGAATTATAACGCACGGCTTGTGCGCGTGATGCAGCACGTAGTCGCTGACGCTGCCTAGAAGAGTGCGGCGCAGGGTGCCAACGCCGCGGCTGCCCATCACTATTAAATCGACGTTCTCTTCGTTAGCTACGCTCACTAGAGTTGGCCCCGGGCCCATGTGCAAACGCTCCAAGAATCGTTTAGTAACATCCTGCCGGATGCCCCATTCGGCGCAGAGGCCATTGGCCTCCTTGGCCAACTGCTGAGCTTTGGCCACCGCTTCCTCCTTGCAGCGGAGATAAATCTCCGGCGTGGCGGCTCCGGCAGACATAATCATGGACGGCGGCTCGGAGACAAACGCCATCAGCAGGCAGTCGCCGGCTAGTTGGCCATTTTCAATGTACCAGCGAAGAGCCCGAAGGCTGTGCGAGCTGCCGTCAAGAGCTACTAGGACTGTGCGATTCGGCTTGGACATGTCTTGTTTTAGACTAGTACAGCTGGAATCGAATGCGTTGATTAGTATTGACTGGTAGGTCCTGAGTTCGAGCCCCTAACTTAGCAAGACACTTAGGCTAGGAGTAACTAAATTTCAATAGACTTGTAAACAGAGAGTTAACATTGCAGGTTTTGATGCATGACACTGCAATGATTATATATGGGCAACTGGTCTGTTTGAAAATGCACTTTACTATAGGCACGCTATTTAGGGCTTAAAAACACTTAGTATTTTTATAGTCTGTTCACAAAGCCCCGGTAAAACGTGCCAATTAGAACTATTTCCCTATTTTTTTCGTAGAAAACCTATTAGGGTGAAGAAACAAAAGAAGTAAAAAACATTAAATACGAATATAAAGACATAATTCAGACTTTTTTATTGATAATTATTAATGATTTAGCTGTGCAAGTACAAAAAATTATCAGAGTAGTCAAGTACACGTATTATACACAAGCTGCAAACATAGCAAATGTCACTTTAAAAAAAGGCAATTTAATTTTGTTGCTATAAAATAGAATTTTTTACACTTTCTTTAAGTACAAGAGTGCAAATTTACAAAATATTTAGCGGGCATGCTTAGAGGGGATGCAACTCAACACGCCAGATACAAAATATTATAAGAAAGACTTACAAGTTAACGCTAATTATTTACCATAATATTACAGGCAAAAGAGAAGCAAAAATGGCTGTGTCTTTAAAAAAGCCTTTGTTGTGGGTGAAAATGATTATTTTGCATGCTTAATTTTCGCATAGTAGAGTCCCAGCCAAAATCCATATATGACTCAAGAAAAGTAAATTAAGCATGCATTTTCCCTATTAAAAATAAAGCTCATATATATTACTTAGCGCAGCATGCAAAGAAAAACAGACGCCTAAAATCGTGTATTAAACAACAATAGATTTCCACATAGGCGATGTATTGCATTGTGCTATTTCACTAATCCGAAACAGGGTGCAATAAATAATGAAAATAAATAATAACGATATGAATAACAGAGGCTCAATAGCTCTAAACTGGTTATTAGACAGCAAGCAAATTAGCCAAGAGACTGAATAAATAACAAGGTAATAAACTACAGGCTTGAATACTGACAGACAGTCGGTTGTCTTTGCTAACGCACTAAGACCCACCCCAGAAACGTTACAAATCAGTACATAAACATCACAGCCAGCCAATGCAAGAGGAAAGTTACGCTAATTTAAAAAAGTTGAATAGGAGAAAAAGTTTACACTTGAGAATCGTCGCTACTTTCTATACTTTTACGCAGAGCAGTCATCCAGGCTTCCATTTCTTCCACGGTCTGCGCGCTAAATCTATAGCAATCGTGCTTAGACGGCACTCGATTACTGTTAATCTCCTTCCAGGCCTGAAACAATTAGTTAATTAACATAATTTAGAAATTATATTAGCTTGGAACTGCTCAGTTCTCCTAGGCTGGAGGGGCTGCAAAAGCCAGCCAAAAATTTCCCAGCTCAAACTGGTACCCAGCCTCAGGGGGCGAGTGGCTCGGCGGTCTAGCGCGTCTGCCTTGTGTGCCACTGGTCCATGTTCGACCCCGCGTTGTAGGTCGTTTATTTTCCCTAGCGTGGTTTCGTGTGCAGGGTCACATTAATTTGGGACCTTGTGCACGAATTGGTTGGGCTATGGGCCAGTTGAGCAATTTACGCCCATGAGGGCAACCCCCCAAGGCATATAGAGTGTACATTCCTGGAACTACCGTTTGTACAGCCTATGTGAGTGCGTGACTGGGTGCTATACTGGAATTCCGTTGTGCACCGTGTGTGTGTGTCTATGCCTGCATACCGTATTAAGTGTGACTGAACGCGCTTCAGGAGTCAGCGCAATGGACAGTCATGCCCAGTCGCTGGTTGTGGGACGATGTCGCTTCAAGCGTCAAGGTGCCTACAGCCCTCCTGCAGATTTAGTTTAGTTGGTTAGGTACCCAACCTCAGATGGATGGGCTGAAGCCATTTACGATCAGCGCTTTGCTCAAGGGGGAAAATTTTCTCCTAGAGCTGGGGCTCGAACCCACGACCTTCTGATCATAAGGCAGATGGCCTAAGCTAACCATAGGCTACAGCTTGTTTCTTAACTACCCTTAAAGCACCCTAAGCAGTTTGAAGAATCAAGCCTAAACTAATTTTTAGAATAAATTATTCCTAAGATTATGAACTTTATTCATTCTATGTTGTCTTAGAATATACGGCTTTCCAAGAAACGAAATTTAGCTACACTGAGAGCCACCTTTAAGCCGCAAATCAATACCCCAGCTTCCAGTGTCTTGGATTTAAGGCTCGAGCTCCAGCTATAGGTGACAATTTGTGTCTTTAAGCGCGGCACTTAATCCCGCATTGCTTTAATCCGCCCAGCTGAGATTGGGTAGCAGTTTGAGCTGGGTAAATTTTGGGTAGGTGTTTCGGCCCCTCCAGCCTGTCAGGACTGAGCAGCTGTACACAGCCCTCGGATGCGCCGCGCAGCTAGCTGCGGCTGTGCTGTGGGCTGTACATCCATCTAGACAAAAGGTCGGGTGTATTTAATTCTTATTTTTAAATGTCATTACCTTAATGCGTCCATCCGATCCGTACGATTTAACAAGTTCGAAACAATATTTGCCATCGTCGGCCTCGCGAACCTCCAAACCCTGCAACGGAATGGAGCCTTTAGGCTTGCCTTTGCTGCGCTGCTCGGCATAATAGCTAAGATGATTGCCACTAAGGACAAAATAGCGCCGCTTCCAACTCTTGACACTGCCGCCCTGTTTTAACAGATAGCCAGATTTGTCTATTGCGCCGGCCTCGATGCCGCCTAATTCGTCTGTCGCGTCGTCGCTAACAAACGGTTGAGCCTTGATGTCGTCGAATATTTCTTTGACAAATTGTCTGTCAAGATTTTTTAAATCGCTTCGGCCTAATAGGCTGTGAAAGCCTTCAACGGTGCTAAGGGATTTGTCGCGTTTGGCGCTGGCATTGTGCAAAGAAGTCTGCAGCATCATGCAGGCGTAGCATAGGATAAATAGCTGCTCCGCTGTTAGTGGAAAGTCGGGATTCTTTCGGTGATAAACTGCCGAGAAGATCTCCATTGTGCGTTCGATTACCTGCATGAGGGCGAGGATTGTGAGCTTGCTTGGAGGGGATTCTAGAGCTGTTTTAAGAGTCATTCTGGAGCTGTTATAAGAGTCGTTCTAGAGCTGTTTTAAGAGTCATTCTGGAGCTGTTATAAGAGTCGTTCTAGAGCATGTTTGAGAGCGATTCTAGAGCATGTTTGAGAACGATTCTAGAGCTCTTTTAAGAGTCATTCTAGAGCTGTTATAAGAGCCGTTCTAGAGCGTGTTTGAGAGCGATTCTAGAGCTCTTTTAAGAGTGATTCTAAAGCTGTTATTAGAGCGATTCTAGAGCTCTTTTAAGAGTGATTCTAGACCTGTTATTAGAGCGATTCTAAAGCTCTTTTAAGAGTGATTCTAGAGCTGTTATTAGAGCGATTCTAGAGCTCTTTTAAGAGTGATTCTAGAGCTGTTATTAGAGCGATTCTAGAGCTCTTTTAAGAGTGATTCTAGACCTGTTATTAGAGCGATTCTAAAGCTCTTTTAAGAGTGATTCTAAAGCTGTTATTAGAGCGATTCTAGAGCTCTTTTAAGAGTGATTCTAGAGCTGTTATTAGAGCGATTCTAGAGCTCTTTTAAGAGTGATTCTAGACCTGTTATTAGAGCGATTCTAGAGCTCTTTTAAGAGTGATTCTAGAGCTGTTATTAGAGCGATTCTAGAGCTCTTTTAAGAGTGATTCTAAAGCTGTTATTAGAGCGATTCTAGAGCTCTTTTAAGAGTGATTCTAGACCTGTTATTAGAGCGATTCTAAAGCTCTTTTAAGAGTGATTCTAGAGCTGTTATTAGAGCGATTCTAGAGCGTGTTTGAGAGCGATTTAAGAGCATAGGTGTGACCATAGTTATGACCATATGTGTGACCATAGGTGTAATCATATGTGTAACCATATGTATGACCATAGGTGTGATCATATGTGAGATCATAGGTGACCATAGTTATGACCATATGTGTGACCATAGGTGTGATCATATCTGCAACCGTATGTATGACCATAGGTGTGATCATATGTGTAACCATATGTATGACCATAGGTGTGATCATATGTGAGACCATAGGTGACCATATGTGTGAGCATAGGTGTGATCATATCTGCAACCGTATGTATGACCATAGGTGTGATCATATGTGAGACCATAGGTGTGACCATAGTTATGACCATAAGTATGACCATAGGTGTGATCATATGTGTAACCATATGCGATCATAGGTGTGATAATAGGTGTGACTATACGTGTGATCTTAGATCTGATCAAAGATGTGATGATAGGTGTGTACCATAGGGTGAGATCAGAGGTGTGAGCGTAAGTGTGATAATATGTGTGATGATAGGTGTGATCATGTGTGTTCATATGTGTTAACAAAGGTCTAACTGGTGTGTGTGTGTGTGTGTGTGTATGTGTGATAATATTTGTACTCATAGGTGAACAAATTTTAGGATCCCATTTTAGTACAAGATAGGGTAAAAAATCTAGCCAAATTATTTAAACGATACTAAATAAATAATTGTCCACCCGAAGCAGCTCGCAGACAATTTTTTTTAGTTTAAAACAGTCAAGCAGACAGCCGCTCACACTAGGAGGGGCTTGAATTATTTCAAGCCTTAATTTTATAGGCGTACTATTTAAGACTGCAGACATTAAATATAAAATAAAAGTCTTGAAGCCTCGGTAAGTCACGCCACAAAGCTAAGTCTTAGGTACAAAGGTACTAGGTAAACGGCGCGAGTAACTATGTTCTAGAGCGTGTTTGAGAGCGATTCTGGAGCTGTTTAAAGAGCTTATTGAGAGCGATTCTAGAGCGGATTCGAGAACAATCCAAAAGCTTTTTTAATAGAAATTCTAAAGTTTTTATGTCATTCTAGTGATTCCAGTCTAAAGCTGGTTTAAAAGATCCTTATTAAGCATAATTTATACGTGGGGTGTCAAAATAAAGGGCAACCACTTAAAGCCGTAAACCCGCACTTTCCAAGAAAACTATTAGCATATAACTTGACAGAATTGGCATATTCCCCATCAAATTTGAAGATAAAAACAGCGTATCTAAAATCACTCACCTGACTTTCTCCAACCATTTTAAAGGAGAACATAAACTCACGCAGGGCGGTCATAAAACTTTTCCCGGCGAACGGGAACTGATCGGCAAATTCCGACAATAATTTGGCATTGTCAGCTTTGCCGAGATAATTGCCTAGCACCTGTTTATCCAATTGTTTAGCCGAATAAAGATACTTGGCAATGCTGGTAGGAGTATCGTCAGGTATTAATCCGTTCTCGAGCATAAACGCGATGCCATCCTGCGGTTTGGTGTTGAATTTAAACTTGGCCCTAGAAGCCATCAGCTCTTTAGGATCTTTTTTCTCTTCGGGAGTTAAATAAATACTGATATTTTTCAGTTCGTATTCGTACTTTTCAATGTCAGATTGGAGTCGTTGAATCTCCAGCACCAGCTGCTCCTTCTGCTTCTGAATGGTTTGCAAAGTTTCTGCTTTGCTCATTTTGGAAGACTGAAACACAGGAATTTATTGGTGTTGTTGCTTTTATAAAATTAGCAATTAAATTATTAAAAAATTAATAAAAACTTACTAATCCTTTGTTTGTATAAAAGATAAGATTCGAAAGACATGGACATGAAATAAATGTTGCTGGACAGAAAGACAATATATAAATAGATAGAAATTGTGAAGATAAAAGTGGAAAAGAAAAAAGGAGAACGAATCCAACATGAATATCAAATAATGGCCTATATTAAATGTAATAAAAATAATTTGAAACAAAAAAGTATAAAGAATTCTAAAATTATTTATCAAACAAACTGGGACTTTACAGTATATATTCTTTATTTAAAGAAACAACAAAAAGAGGTTCGAGATGCGACAAAAATAACTATTGGACGGTAATAATATGTCAAAAACAAAAAAATAACTAAAGATTTCTTACAATTTCTCATAATATGGAGAATAATCTACGTTTGAAAAAAAAACTTAATAATCTACGGCACAGCCGTTTAGCTTGCAAGACAATTGAGAATGTAAATCGATCTGATTGATCTCAGGCGTCAATTTTAACAAATACTTTCGGCCGAGAAAATATTTTAATAGCCTCCTCTAATTCGGCCAGCTTGCGTTCAATTTCAGTTTTAATTCGAATCAGGCGGACAGTATCGGATCGAACTGGCAATCGATTCAATTCGCCTAGCAACAATTGATGATTCTCATTAAGCAGGGCCAGAGTTTTCCTACGCTCCGAGTCGCTTAGACGCCGATGCCCCGGTGGCTGATCGGGGTCCGGTCTGGCGGCCACTTCAGCCGCGTGAGCCGCCTCCAATTGACGACGTCGCCTAACCAAATAGGCTGGCAATTCGCCTTTCTGATAGCCGCTAAGATCGTTAACTGAGGTCGAGGCCAGAGCTGTTCCAACACGCCTGGTGGCGGCGGCGCTGGCCGCATTAGCATTAGCTCGGATATAGTTGACGCTGCGTCGAATTAGTCGAAGATCGGTGGCCGAAGCGGCACGGGGCACCGACACACGGTCTGGCGGGCATGTACGACGAAACGGCGGTATGGGCCGATCGTCGGCTTCAAGATTTGGCCCGGTCTTCTCGTGGGCGCGCAGGTATTGACGCTGGCGACTATGCTGATGGTGAGGCGATTTGGTAGCTACGGCTGTCATTTTTTAAGGTTTTTGTAATCTGCAATAGGAGGATTTTTGGAATTGAAATTACTGACCCAAGTTAATGCCTTGCATTCAGAATCATAAATTATTTAAATATATGCATGGGAACTAGCTATGTATAACATATATCCTGAAAGCAATATGTCTATGAACAACTGCATTCATTTTTAATAATTTCAATAATCATTGATTCTGCTCTATTTTCTCAAACAAATTGCCTATTTATTCCATTGCACAATTGAACAAATAAATTAATTAATTTAGCTCTAAAGATCACCTATGAGGTTGAAATGTATAGGTTAAAAATGTTTAGCATGGTGGCTTTGACATTAAAATTACTTTTAGGATAAATAAACTGCTTAATAAAAATTATAGGCACTTGTTACTTGTCCAATTAACTGGACCAATAGCCATTTTGAATGTCTGTCCAGTCCAGCTAACTAGGCAAGTAGCCATTTTTATAATCATTTTGTTAATTTAACAACAATCATATAGAGCCCACTGCTATAACTTACATATACATCTAACTACTTTGTGGTTATGCTCATTGCTTCAATGTTTTTGATGCACATGCCATTACTATAAATTTATATGCACACATTTTCTATATATATCAAAAAAATAAAATTAATGCACAAGCAACACAAAATGCTCATATTAAACAAGAGCAACAAAGAAGCTAATAGCTGTAAGTTTTAAATAGTGCCATGTTTTACCACTTGTCTAATAATTACTATTAGCTAATGTGCATATAAAACATTTTTATACTTTACCTTCATTACTTATTTTATACTAATATACTTAATAGTAATAGCAATTTTTGTCCTTTAGGTTTCTTAGATTTTATAAAAATTAAATTTACTTTCTACAATAATATTTTGCCTTATTTACTAATTTTTAAGATAAGGCAAATTTTAACTAGGGACGATCAGTATAGGGTGGCAAATTAATTAGCTCAGTATTTAGATACTTTTTTATATAAATTACATTAATTATTTAAGGAAACTATTAAAATAAGGTATCATTTTAAATATTAATCAATTTGCAACAAATTTAAATAAAAATTTCTAATTTTTAGAAAATTTTGATAAGTGGAAATTAGTGAAAAAATTAAAAACATGACTTTCTAATTAAGTTGACAATGTTTTACCCTAATGTAGCCTATTTATAGCAAATGAAGAGACTGCAACATGTTTTACTTTATTACATACAAATTACCCTTTTGGAAAAGGTTACAAATTGTATATCTCCTGTATACCACATTTTTATGAATACTTTGTGCTGCACTGCAGATAAAAAATTTAGTGCCGCATACCACATTATTCTACCTAGAATCACAGAAAATTCATATTGCACTGCTATTGCAGAAATAAGAAAACCAAAAGCCATAATTGGGAAATTATTCACTAACTTATACTTGATAACTTGTTTCTATTCCTTTCATATTATTAACATAATATTGTTTATCATGCTTGTATTAGTATAGTTTAAATATACATATGATAAGTTTTTGGTAATGTTGCTTAAAAATTTAATTTGTTTTTTTGTAGTGTTCTGCCACCATCAATTTCTAGGACTGTAACCGTAACCAAAATGAAAAATATGGCTACAAAGGTGCCACTCCTATCATATGCTGTAACTGTAACTGTCATGATGGCAGCACTACTTTTTTGTCATTCCATAATCTTATCTTTTTCAGTTTTATGTACTTAAAAATATAGTATATAGCTAACTTATAAGAGAAGCAATATCTTTTTACTTGCCTATGTTTTATACTTCAATCAGTTCTAAGATATATTTAAATGCATATTAAACCTTTTAAGTTTAATGTTTTCAATATTTCCCAATATAATATAAATTGTCTTGTACTGCACTTTTCAAGCTCACATTGATTTTCTTTTAATTGTTCCTATGCTGCACTTTTGGGACATGTTTGGTATAGACTAAAATGCGGAATAGATAAAGAAATACATTGTATCTTAATAGTGTATTTCCTAGAACTCATTCTGCAGACCTATTTAACACCAGAAAAATTTGTAACTGCTCTACTGCCTAGACCTATGGTTATCTTTATTAATATAGTCTTAAATAGCCAAAATTAAACAAAGTAGGCAATGGGCATGAAATTTACAAGCTACATAAGTTTTATAATCTATTTAAGATAGCCTAGACCTACCGTATATACTGTACCGTATATAGACTTTTATGTTCTGGTCATAAAATTTATTCTAAAAACTACATCTAAATTTGGTGCAACAAATTAAATCAATAGGCCTAAAATAGTCTAAATTGAATGCAAATTATAAATAAATTTATGTGTTTTAGGCATAGATTTGGCTAATAATGCGAAACAGGTAGATTTCGTTTTGCCAATATCCTTAATAGACACTTGACGTATTATCAAGAATATCTTAATAGCCCTCTAATTCTATAGTGGTGGTGATCCTTATCGGCTTATTTAGAAAGGTAAAAAATATTTACGAAGCAAAATACGCTTGACTTAAATTAAACCAGATGATTTTCATACAATTTGAAAAATTAATTTGCGTTTTCGTCAAATTACCATATAGCCTAGAGGCTGGAACTTCTGGCACTTTGCTGGCTGTGTTACCTTGTGTCAGTCGTGTTCTACAGTGAATCCACGCAAAAAGAGAATTTCTGTCTTTCAAAAGTGTAAACAAATTTTAACAAGGTTTGTCAAAGAAGCTGTTTTAGTAGCAACAAAATTATTTTAAAAAGAGATATTAAAAAAATAAATACTTTTTTTACAATTTTTCTTTAGTGTCAATTGCATTTATATAATCTTTACAATTCCACTTCGGCGATCGATCCGGCTAGCCAGCAGCCTAGTTTTGCTGATTTACGGCTTAAATTACAGAATATATATATTGTTCGGCTGTCAAATGATTTATTTTCCAAGCAGCATAAAAATTTACACGATTTACTTAACCTAGATCTCATAAAACATTCTAAAACTCTTACGAAATGAGTCGAAGATGATCAAATTGGTGGCCGATCTACTATCCGCCATTGGGGAAGGGTCTGGTGTGTAGTCTAGGCTTTTACTCGGAGCTGCAGTGTGTTGGACTATTTTATTTTGGGCTCTAGGAAAGGTTGGGACACCTGGATACCCTAGCTGGAAAAGCGGCGAAAGCACGACACCCGAAATGATAAATAAGTACCCAGCGACAACCTAATGGCCATTTTCTCGCGCGGTGCGAAGCCTTCATGCATAGGCATCTTATCTGGTGATCTGCAAGCTGACAGGCTATAGTCTACAGTTGGAGGAAGAGTCAACCGCGAAGGCGGCAGAAAGAGACGGCTTCTTTAATTTTTTATATCCCCTTTGCCAACTTTAGCGAGCCAAAACGAATCTTGCGTAAAACTGGAACATACAGGAAAACCCAACCATAGGCCTAAGCATATTGTAAATCAAGCGCACAAAGTTTTGCTTAGTGAAAACGAGGGTAATGAATTCGGAATATAAAGAAACTAAACAAGCACGGACGTGCAATCATGATTACAGTGTAGCTACTTATATACAATAGTACAGTAGATGTAAAAACATAGAATATTCATGTAAAATTCTCCAATTAACTCGAAAAATTTTGCATAAATAAGCGAACATTAATCTAATATTAAACAATAAAAGAATAATTTTTTCGCGGAGAAGACATGCGGGATTTTTACGTGCGAAAGTTTTACCTATAGTGTACATGTACGTCCATGTATAACCAATCAGTCTGAACCGATTTACGTAGAGAACCTCAAATTTGGGCAATCCTACTAGAATTAGCTTAAATTTTAGCTGAGAATGTCATTAAAGTTCAGTGACAAATTTCCTAAACTGTCACTTTTTAATGATCAATGGTAAAAAAATATCACAAGAACGCCAAATTGTCAGTCTAAAATGTTTCGAACATCGAGACAGACGATCTGATGATGCCCTCAAATTGAAATTATAGTCTATCCAAAAAGAGGGCGTCAAAATTGTGTGTGTAATTTTGAAAAAATGAGGACTGTCCATTAAAATTTTATTCCTGCTAGTTATGGTTTCGGAAAAGAAGCGCAAGAAAAAATACTAAGTAACTGATTGAACACAAGGCGAACGTCCCTCTCGTAGCTTTCAGTTCTGTTCAACATCGGCAGGCCTCCATGCCGGCAAGGACTCATCAAAGCTGTTGCTGGTTGTTGCGTCGCTGCTACTGCAGTCGGCCATGGTGAGCTGGCAGGTGATGCTGAGCATTGGATGCGCGTCTCTCTCGCTCTCCGACAGGCTGGGCGTGGCGTCGCGTGAGCTGCCAGACAGGAAACTGCGGCACCTGTAAGATAATTGATCGGGCTGTGAGCTTCTACCGACTTGGCCGGCTGCTGCAACCGGCGACTGGCACAACGTTGAAGCGTCGTCAGGCGGCTGCTGGGAATTTGACTGATCAGAAATCGATGCAAACTTGTCGCCGGCTGCTTTGGAAGACAATTTTGTATTGCACTGATCAATTGGCTGATGCAGCTGGTTACCTAGAGTGAGCACGCTGCTCTCGCTGCTGCTGCGTACACTTGATGCCGTCTCTTTATCACACGACGGCTGCGACGGCGCCTGTTCCGGCATTTTATCATCAGCCTTCTTGTTAGAACTGTCCTCCGAGTCCTCTATCGTTGATGTTGTCAAGTCCAGGTTCGGATTGGCGACAAGCTCTGGACAGTGAGTGACCACAGAACGCGAGTGGCCTCGCTTTGAGCCTAGCTTGGTAAATAGTTCAGTTGACCTGGCCTCACTTGGTTTTAGCCGCTTCGAATGATGCGTGGGACGAGATTGTTCGAGTAGAGCGTCATCGCAGAAGCATCGAGTAAGAGATGAGCCGCAGCCATCTAGGCGTTCATTAAAGGTGTAGCCACCTTCATCCTTCAGTTGTTGGTTCTGCGTAGGCAGGTTTGACACCACCTGAAGCAGTTCGACACGTTCGTGGCTTTCGGCTCGCCTGGCCGAGACACCGCGACAACACTCGGCCCAGTAGAAGCAGCAGGGCGACCAATTCTGCCCGAAGCTAGAAGAATCCGGTTTACGTCTGTTGCTGCATCTTTGGTGCAAGCAGACACTAGACCTGACCACCGATGCCTCGGTGGGATGCGTCGCACTGAGCATTGACCGATTCAGCAGGCCTCCGGCTAATTCTATTGTTGAGTCAAGAAGGCAGCACTTTGCACTCAAGGTACTGACAATCCGAGATGCTATGTACCTGGCAAATCGGAATAAAATGCTTTCAATAGTGCAGATCTTTCCACTGGGCACTTCGACGACTGTAGCGTCCACCTCGAGTAGCGGTACGCAATGGTGGCAGAAGACGCTTACAGGTTGATTTGCCAAGTCAGACGCGATGTTCTCAAGACTCACGAAGGTCAAATTATCTTTCAAATGCTGCGCACGTTTCAAAGGCCTCCAAGAGCTGAAGCTTTCCTCGATAATGCAGCTAGGCATCTCAATCCTATACTGGACAGCGTCGGCAAGCGGCTCAACAACATTGACCCGGCTTCGTCGGCGCAGTGTAGCCCGCTTCCTGCCGACAGTCTTCGCACCAACATTGAAATCTTCGCAGCCAATGCATGGAGCCTGTCTAGAGTTCAACCATAGCTCTGGAGCTTTGCGCTGACTGTGCCGAGCCAACTGCAGATTCGACCTGTTCCGCGATGCTTCCGAAGAAATCGAAATCGAGCTGCGCGTTTGTGAAAATTGCTGCAATTTCTCTGCAACTTCACTTCGAGAGGTGTTTAGCTGATCAGAACTCAAGTAGTAGGCTTGATTGGTGTTTAACACGTCGACACGTTCGCGTCTGTTAGTTCTTAGGATGGACTCAGGCTCAATGATATTAATTGTTGCCTCGCAGTCGCCGCCTCCTAGCTTTCCGCCTGCGTCTGTTGGCACCCAGTTAAGCCTTAGCTCGGGAGGCGCCTCCTCGATCGGGAGCAGTAGATTAGATTCATCGCGTCCCTTTAGCAAGCCGCTGAACAAATCTTCTTTATAGGATGCCGCATTCTGAGACTCGCCGGTCGTTTTTTGTCTGGTCTGCCTCTCCCGAGAAGACAGCCGATCGGTAATGGTTGTAGATTGATTGGTCACAATCTGCTGACCCGCGGAAGCTATCGGTAGGTCTTTTTGAAGTTTCGAAACAGACAACGACGACTCGCTTGACCGCGAAACTGAAGCCACCTCAACGCCACTGAGCTGCTGATGACGCACCGCCTGCGTACTTAACAGAGATAAACTAGGGCGCTTTGTACTGTTGCTTTCCTCGTCTGTAGAGCAGGTGCCGGATGCGGTCTCTTGGTCAGCTAGCCGACGTTCATCCTCATGCTCGTCTGACTGACTGAATTCAGACTCAGGAGTTACAGTCGCAGGAATCTCTGATGGCTCAAGTTTTCCATCAAATAAAATCTGATTTGATGTTCGACAGTTGCCAGCGTTGGATCTATTTGACAGTCCCCATACGGAACGCAGTTTTGGACTTACAGATGACAAGCGAAGTGATTTGGTCGCGTTATTCCAGCCATCTCCGCTTTGACTGTTAACCCCAGCTGAAGAATGCATGCTCAAGGCGTGAAGTTGACAGAGCTGCCTCGTGCGGCTCCTTTTGGGAGGCTTTTCATAGCAGTTGCTGCAGTTCTGCTGATGTCTGCAAAGAGAGCCATCTGCAGCAGCGCCGCTCCGTTTGCTGTGCCGTTTGACCTTAACAACTGTCTTTTCAGTACCCGGGTCGCAATCCGCCTTATCCTTGGGCTGATTTGTCGAAGATGACGACACTTTAGGCCGAGTGTCGCCTTTGCTATCGTACTTATGTCGACGTCTATCGGCGCGAGTGATCTTCTCAGCAATAATCTCAGCCAGCGTGTCAACTATGTTCGATTCAGATGAATAGCTACGCGACTTTTCCGGCTTTTTATATCGCTTCTGCTGGTGTCTTTTAGGATCGTCTTGGTTTTTAACGGCTCTACCAGCACCCGAGCCGTGAGCCGGTTTGCTCGACTTGGCGCTAGCGGCGCCAGCAGCGGGCGCGGCAACTTCCAGAGTCTCACCGGCGCCGTAGCGACTGGCCCTACCAGCCAGTATCTCGTGCAGCAGAACAGCCACGTCTGATGGTCGACGTAGCTCGCGACGTTTCCTAGAGCTCTCTGTGAAGGCTCCGTTCGCCTGATTGACTGCCCCAGTCCGACTGGCACTGCGAGCGGCTGCCTCGCGTAGCTCCGCGTGCGATATGTTCGACGTGTGTCGAAGCGTGCGACGCTGACTAGTGACTGCAACAGCAGCGGCGATCGACGGTGCTTTAGCGGACGCAACTCGCGCTGGAGGAGCCGGCGGCGCGAGCGAATGCGGATGCGGCGTCGGCGGCGCATCCTGCTGCTGCTCAGGCGAGCTCTGAGATGAAATAGGAGGCGTCAACTGGATCTGCGATTGCGGCGGAGGTGCAGGCGTCGGCTGCGTAGGCGCGGAAGTCGGCGACGGAGGCGCGGGCGTCGTTGGCGGAGGCGTAGGCGTTGGCGGCGGAGGCACAGATTTGCGCGGCAGCGGACGAGGCGCCCGGGGCGGTGGAAGCGGCGGCGGCGGACTGCGCTGCGCCGATCGCGACGCCCGAGGAGGCGGTCGTGGAGGCGGGGTTGGCCGCGGCTCGGCCCGTTCCTGCGACATCGATCGTCTGGCGGTGCCGGTGGTTTGCCTGCTGCACCCATCGGTGTCGTCCTCGTCTTTGAAGTCTTTGACCCAGGCGGACACGGGCACGTAAGTTAAGGAGCGTCGACGACGAATGCTCGGCCTGCCGCTTGACGAGGCCGATCTGTCGCACTTGACGCTGTTCGACAGCTTCGAATGAAGCCGGTGCCGACTGCCGAGCGGAGACTGGCTGTCCGGGGAGTGGCGACCCTGGCCCCAGGCCAACAGAAACTTCAACTGCGTACTCGGCGACATCGGCCGGCTAGTCAAGACGGATTCGCTGCGCTCTCTAATGCGATGCGCTCGGTGCATTTTTTTGTCGCTAAACTTGTCTAGCAGCCTCTACCAATTGAAAAAAATGACCTTATAGATTTGCTTTTTTGTACGTCTAGAAAGCTAGACAACTTGGCGGGATGAAGTTTTTGAAAGAAGGTAAACTAAAAAACTTCCTATTGCAGAATAGAAAGGATTATTGGCTAATTGTTGCTATAAACTCACTGCTGCTTTGCTTAAGAGCACTCTCTATGGTTAAAATAGCAAGAGAATGATCGGTTTGTATTCTTTAAGCGCTGTTGCTGACTTGATTTATCAAGACAGAAATATTTACGTTAAATTTTATCAGGTGAGCTGAAGCGATGTAGAATTAATCGCCTTGCGCAACAGTTGGGGCTCGAACGTGCGACCTTCTGGTCATAAGTTTCTTTTTGGTATAAATAAACTAAGGCGCAAAAAACAACACAATTTAAGCACATGCACACCAACAATCACATATGGAAGAACTTTTTAAAATTACTCTCTTTTGAATTGTGCTTTGTCTAATGTGCAGCAAGTCAATAACTGACATAACAGGAAGAAATTTTATTAGATAGTGCTTGGACACTGTGGTACTTATAGTACACATAGTACATGATGAACCAAAATGAATACAATAGTACAGATGACAATTGTACAGAAAAAAAGCACAATGTATAATTCATAAACATTTTAGATATGCACATCAACAATGAACACCAAGTAAGAATATTGGCATCTCCATAGAACAAATTTGAAAGCAATTACAACTTTGGAGTTAAAGAATTCTAACAGATAAATAAATAATTAATTATTAACGAATAACTCTTGTAACCATTCTGTCTCATCACCAAGTAAAATATTGATAGTTAATTATAAGTCAACCAATCAAAGCAACAAAAAGTAGATGAGCAGGCAGTGCAGCCCCAACAGATAAGCGATTGCCGCATTGCGCGCGCTCGGTCTCAGCCTCAACGGTCGCCACAATTGAATGCATCGACGTACACGACGAAACAGAGCCTGCGGAGCTGCCACGTCGACTACAGGCTGCTGCTGCTCTTCGTCCAGCATCATGGGGATTAGCACAGAGCTGTCAGCGATTGACATACTGTCCTCGGCAGCTGGCGGCGGCGACGGTGGCGGCTGCAACGGCTGCTCCTGCTTCGTCGGCGTCCGTAAAGTCGACGGCGACTCTTCAAGCTGTTTAACCAGAGCGCGCAGCGTCTCGCACTCGACAGCGGCCAGTTCGAGTTCGTTCAATCGACGCTGCATCGAATTATTAGTCGCTTCGTCAGTCTCGTCAGTTTGACAGGCGACAGAATCGACAGTTGGCCGACGCCATCTAGCCGTCATCTGCTGCTGCTGCTGCTCCAGCACTCGAACAGCTTCGCGCAGGCGTCGGCACTCGGAACAGTCGCCAACGCCGCCAACTGAGGCTGTCGACGCTTCTAGCCGGCTGCGAAGGTCGCGATTGTCGGCCGCCAGCTCGTCCAGCTGGCCGCGCAGGTCGGCCGCCTCGGCCAGCAGTCGCTGCTCAGTTTGGCGTTTCGATTCGCGAGCCGCGGCGACCTCTTCGGCTAGGGCAGCCGCGGCCGATTCGCTGCTGCCGTCGCGTAGCTGCCGTTCCAGCTTGCCGGCACGCGCCTCCTCGGCCTCAAGGGCGGCGCTGAGGCGTTTGGCTTCGCTTAGACGACGGCTGCGCTCGGAGTCTAGCTGGGCCCGGCCAGAGCGGAGCTTGTCAACCAGCTGGTCCAGCTCGGAGTCCTTCTCGTCTAGTCGGAGCTTGGGGGGATTCAATTCAAAGTCACATTTTAACGATAATTTTGGCGCTAATTTTAGTCCCAATTTTAACGATAATATTGGCGCTAATTTGAGTCACAATTTTAACGATAATTTTGGCGCTAATTTGAGTCACAATTTTAACGATAATTTTGGCGCTAATTTGAGTCACAATTTTAACGATAATTTTGGCGCTAATTTGAGTCCCCATTTTAACGATAATTTTGGCGCTAATTTGAGTCACAATTTTAACGATCATTTTGGCGCTGATTCAAGTCACAATTTTAACGATAATTTTGGCGCTAATTCAAGTCACAACTTTAACGATAATTTTGGCGCTAATTCAAGTCCTAATTTTAATGATAATTTTGGCGCTGATTCAAGTCACAATTTTAACGATACTTTTGGCGCTAATTTGAGTCAAAATTTTAACGATAACTTTGGCGCTGATTCAAGTCACAATTTTAACGATACTTTTGGCGCTAATTTGAGTCACAATTTTAACGATAATTTTGGCGCTAATTTGAGTCCCCATTTTAACGATAATTTTGGCGCTAATTTGAGTCACAATTTTAACGATCATTTTGGCGCTGATTCAAGTCACAATTTTAACGATAATTTTGGCGCTAATTCAAGTCACAATTTTAACAATAATTTTGGCGTCAATTTAAGTCACAATTTTAACGATGCTTCTGTGATATGATTAATTATGACAAATCTGTAAAGTATATTTTTTTGTGAAATATAAGTGACGATACTATTTGCGATAATTAAACTACTAATTTTAGTTTCACTGAAAACTAAACTGATTTTAGCGATAATTTATCTTTTCATATCACTCTCTTTAAAAAAATATCCGCTCACCTGCAGCTTGTCAATCTTGTCCCGTTCGGCCCTGAGCCGGAACTCCATCTTCTTGGCTTTGGTCTCTAGCACGCTCACTTTGAAGCGCAAGCCTTCATTCTCGGAGCGCAGAGTCAGCACTTCATCGTCTGCCACATAGTCAGCAGATTCTTTATCAGATTGTTGCAACAGTGCCAGCGGTTGCGGAGTTGGCGACGATGATTGCAACGATGTCAGATGCGAGCGCTGGACTTGGGGCGAGGAACTCGGCGGCTGAATCGGACTGGGCGCCGCCTCCTCCAGCTGTCGGCGCAGCCTGTCAAACTCCTGCTGGATTCGGTTCCGCTCAGCTCGCACCTGGTCTAGCTGGCCCCGACAGCGCGAGTGCGCTGTCCCGCAGAGATTTCAGCTCAGTTTCAAGCTCTGACGAGGCGTCCGCTGCCGGAGGTTGAGGCTGAGGCGGCGGCGGTGGCGGGGGTGGCGGCGGCGTCAAAGCTAGCGACATCCGGGCGGATGCGAGCTCAGCTTCGTTAGCTTCTAAACGCCGGCGCAGGGCGTCAGTCTCGGTCTCAACGTCGGCCAATTGCCGACGGTGTTGCTGCAGCGTCTCCTGTCGCTGCTGACGAAGCTTTTTAATAAGGGCGGCGTAGCGCTGCTCTAGGCGCTCCTTCTCGGCTAGGCGAGTGTGCAGATTGGCTAGTTCGCTGTCACCTTCAGTGTTCCGACCAGCTCCGTATAGACGCTGGCGTTCCAGTCCCTCAGCTTCGGCGACTGTTTCGGACTGAGCGACTCTACTGTTACTACTAGGATCGACAATTTTATCGGATTCTTCGCGATCTATTTTGAGCCGATTGATTGTTGCTTTCGCGTCAGTCACTTCTTTGGTTAACTTATCGTTAGCAATAGCAGCCTTCTCTAGTTCCATTTGAAGATTTTTTATAGTGCTTTCAGCTTCGGCCAGGCTACTGTGCATTTCCTGTTTGGCACTTAAAAATTCGACATTCAAACTATCGATTCTACAATTTGCTTCGGTCAGCTTTTGGTTTAGCTCTTCCTTGTCCATTGTAGATACTGTCAGTTCTGCAGTTACATTATCAATCGTGACTCTTGACTGAGTTAATTGTGCGCCAAAGCCCTCCTTGGCTCTGTCTAATTCAGCTGCCAGACTGTCATTTAAACTCTTCGAATTTGTCAGCTCTTGGTTCAGCGCCTCTTTTTCTTTTGTAGATTCTGTTAGCTGAGCAGTGAGTTTTTCAATAGCGTCTCTGGATTCTGCGTTATCCCTGCTCAAATCTTGCTTGACTCTATCTAATTCAGCTGTCAATGTGTCAATCAAACACTTTGCTTCGGTCAATTCATCGCTAAGTAACCCTTTGTCTTTCGTAACTACAGACAATTCGGAACGCAAAGTCATTAATTCTTCAGTCGTTTCAGTCACGGAGCGAACCTCATCAGTATTTGGTTCAATGTTTGTATTAGCCAATTCAGAAGATAATGTGGCAATTTCAGCTTTTGCTTCAGCTAATTGCTGGTTTAATAGCTCTCTGTCACTTATAGAAACAGACAAATCAAAGTTGAGCTTCTCAATAATGCTCTTTGCTTCGGCTGATTTGTTACCCAGTTTTTCATTCATTTCCGCCAATTCAGACTTCAAATCATCAATTTTAGATTTGGTTTCAAGCAGTTCTTTGTTTAAAAACTCTTTGTCCCGCAAGGGAGGTGTCCAGCTGGAAGTTCAGTCTGTCGATAGTGTTTCTAAAATCAGAGGACTTGCTAATGAACTCCTCGTTGACTTGTGACAAATCAGCCTTTAAAACGTCAATTTCAGATTTTGCTTCAACCAATTCTTTGTTCAACCGGTCTTTGTCATCAACAGCAATAGCCAATTCGGCTTGTAACTTCTCCGCGGCCAAATAGTTCGCTTTTAACTCGTCGGTCAACTGTTGAATCGAATTTTTAGCGTTGCTTAATTCCAAATTCAAATCGTCAGCCAGTCGCTTATAATAACCGGCCCCGACGTCAGAGTCGCCGCCGTCGTCGCGGTCTTCTCCAGTCGACGATGACGAGGCAGCAGCCGCGGCAGTCTCTCGGGCTAGAGCTAGCATTTCCTGTTTTGAGTCGAGATCAAACTGCAGCCGACGCAATTCAGCTTCGTACAGGCGCACCTGATCGCGCATAGTTGACAAGTCAATCCGTTTAGCTTCGGCTTCGATGCGCAGCTGGTCAGCAAGCCGGAGCAGCTCGTTGTCTCGATCGCGCAGAGTCAGTCGGAGACGGCTAACCTCGTCTTCGGCCTCGTCCAGCTGGGCGAACAGTGACTCAACCTGAAAGGGTTTGTCAAACACGCCAGGCTTTTATTATTTTAATATTGATGCTGATTGACATTGTCGGGGAAAAAGTATTAGCACATGTGTCAGGCTGGATGTGAGCTGTGTCAGACTAGATGTGAGCTGTGTCAGACTATATGTGAGCTGTGTCAGACTGGATGTGAGCTGTGTCAGACTGATGTGAGCTGTGTCAGACTGGATGTGAGCTGTGTCAGACTGGATGTGAGCTGTGTCAGACTGGATGTGAGCTGTGTCAGACTGGATTTGAGCAGTGTCAGACTGGATGTGAGCAGTTGAAGAGCAATTGAAGGCCCACCTCAACAACGAGCTGCTCAGCCTCGGCGCTATCAACAAGCCTGGACCGCAGCATGCGACTTGACGCTTGCAGCCGAGCCTCCATTCGCTGCATTGTTTGCAAATACGACTCCAGCTTCCTATTGAGCTCGCGACTGTCCCGCTCCATGGCGGCAATTTTGCCGTCGCGTTTAGCCAGCGTAGCCTCGAGATCAACTATGAGAGGCTGGGTTAGGTCGCACTCAACTTGACGGCTGGCCACTGAGGCGGCTGGTCGGTTAGACAACGAATTAGCCGAGGCCGCGGCTGCAGCCGCACGCTTGTTGGCTATCTCCAAGCGTTCCATCATTTCGGTGAGAGACTCCTCCTTTTCGGCGATTGTCTGCTCCAAGCCTTCGCAGCGTTCGCCAGTGTTAATCAACTGCCTATGCTGGCCCGTTAGAACCTAAGATTTTTATAAACAGGAAGATAAATGCAAAGCGCTAAAAAATGACAGATTTCAAACGTATAAAAGTAAATTTCTTTTAACTTACACTAACTATTGTGGAAATCAAGTCGGAAAGCTTAAGCGGCAACGAAGGCGGAGATGGCACACCAATATCGCGATAGGTCAATCCAGAAGCGTCGAGTGCATCGTTAAAAATTTGCAAGACTAGTTCCACGATAAGGTCAGCCTGAGTTTCAGCATTTGCCATCTTGTCGGGTAAAAAGCAAGACTCTGAATACATGGTGATATCTACTTCTGTTGCTGCCTCCCTTGTCGAAATAGTAGATGACTCAGTATCTGCTTCAGTCTGTATTTCGATCTCTGCTGTCTCTACACGCTGTTGGATCTGCTTGGATGCTTCTTTCAGAATCCGGCACTGCTTGACCAGTCGAGCGCACTTCTCCTTCATTCGATCTCGCTCGAGACAGACCTGATCATGCTTCCCCTTTAACTGAGTTGCAGATTCCATCAGCTGAGCATTTTCTGAGGCTAATGTGTCACGCTCTAACGTGGCAGTATCGCGCTCCGACACGAGCAAATCTCGAGCATTTAGGACATCTTTAAGTTCTGACAACAGCTTATTTCGCTCCATTTCACTTGCATCATGTTTGGAGGCGATGCTGTTACGTTCAGAGACTAACGCATCTCGCTCTAATATCAATGCATTGCGCTCTGACACAACCGCATTATATTCCGATGCTAGGGTAGATAACTTTTCCACCTCACATTCAGCAGCTTCTTTTGCAGACTCTGATATTGAAAGTAGATTCTTTAATTCGAAAACTTCTTCGGTGAGAGACACCTTCATCGCCAACAAGCTCTCAATCTCGTGATCTGTTATTCCAGTGTGAACTCCGACTCCAGTTAATTCAGCATCAGGTATAGGAGGATCTGTTTCTGTTGCTACATCCGTCATCGAAACAGCAAACCTGAAGTCCAAAGAGGATACATTACCGGTAGCAGCGACAGTCTCTGTATCTGGATCAGTCTGACTTTCGATCTCTGCTGTCTCTAAGCGCTGCTGGGTCTGCTTGGATGCTTCTTTCAGAATCCGGCATTGCTTGACGAGTCGAGCGCACTTCTCCTTTATTCGATCTCGCTCATGACACACCTGATCATGCTTCTCCTTTAGCTGGGTTGCAGATTCCATCAACTGAGTGTTTTCCGAGGCTAATGTGTCACGCTCTATAATAAGATTGGTAATTTCTGCTTTCAAAACGTCCTGCTTTGCATTGAAAGCGTCACGCTCAGACTTAATAGAGGCGCAATCAGATGCTAATTGATCTCGATCAATGACTGCACTATCACGCTCTAAAAGCAAGCTGTCACGCTCTGTTTGGATGGCATCCCGCTCTAATAGCAAAGCATCGCGTTCTGACATGAGGCTTTCACGATCGACTATCAGAGATTTAGATGTTTCGAGCTCAGCCTCTGCAGCCAATCGCGATGATTCTGATGCCTTAAGTATCTGTTTCAACTCGAAAACTTCATCTGTCAGCGACATCTTCGAAGTCAGCAAGCTCTCAACTTCGTGCTCAGATATTCTACTCTCAGCTACATCACCAGTTAACTCAGTATCAGTACCAGCGTCCATCATATGCTTTTCTGGCTCGAACGAAGACTCTGAAAATAAGAGTGCATCAGTTTCTGTTGTCACATCCATCATCGAAACAGCAGACCTGACGCCTAGCAAGGGCGTCTCTTTGTCAGTCTGGCATTCGATCTCTGCTGTGTCGACACGCTGCTGACTCTGCTTGGACGCCTCTTTCAGAATCCGGCACTGCTTGACGAGTCGAGCGCACTTCTCCTTCATACGATCCTGTTCAGTACACAATTTATCGTACTTCTCTTTTAATTTGGTGCTCGATTCCATTAATTGGGCGTTTTCTGAGACCAATGAGTCACGCTCCAACTGAGAAGTTTGACGCTCTGAATTCAGCACATTGAGATTACTCAATAAATTATCATGATCAGATTTAAGCGTATTGTACTCCTGCTTTAAAACTCCCCGCTCAGATAATAATGCTTCTAGTTCAGCTAAAGTTTCATCTCGTTGCGATGCAAAAGTGCAAAGCTCGGTAGCCAATGCATCACGCTCAGACGTCAAGGAGTCTCGCTCAAGTTCCAAGCTTTTCAACTTTAATTGCAGCTGTTGCAAATCTGACTGATGAACACTTCGCCTCGACTGAGTTTCCTGAAAATTTACAATAGCGTTTAACAGTAAAATACTTCAAGCAAAAACAATTTTAAAGAGGAAATGGGGAAATCACTAGAGATTAAAATAGCACTTACCAGTAGTGCCACTCGAACCGATTTAACAACAGTCTCTAATTCTGGCAACTCTTCAATCTGCTCCTCTCCGCTAGATACGCGTTCGGCCAGATTTTCAACAGCCTTCAATTCCTTCACAGATTTTTCCAGTTCAGATTCGGCTAACTGTCTACCAATCTCAGAGACCTTGAGCTGTTGCTTCAACTCGAACAACTCATCAGTTAGGCGCATCTTTGACGCCAACAAGTCTTCGAATTCCTGTTCCGAAACTGATTTATCAAGTCCCACAGATTCAGCATCTGTACTAGCATCAATCGCCTGTCGTTGCGGCTCAAAGAAAGTTTCTGAACAAATTAGGCTGGCATCAGTCTCTGTTGCAACATCGGTAACTGAATCTAAGACCCTGTCATGCACATCCTTTGAATCCGCGTATGTCTCGGTCTGACAGTCACAGTCTGTTGTCTCTACACGCTGTTGGATCTGTTTGGATGCCTCTTTCAGAATCCGGCACTGCTTGACCAGTCGAGCGCACTTCTCCTTCATTCGATCTCGCTCGAGACAGACCTGATCATGCTTCCCCTTTAACTTAGCTGCAGATTCCATCAGCTGAGCATTTTCTGAGGCTAATGTGTCACGCTCTAAACTGACGGTGCTGCGTTTTGTCATCAACAAATCACGCTCCGATAGCAGGGCATCACGTTCTGACATAAGGCTTTCACGATCGGCTATCAGAGATTTAGATGTTTCGAGCTCAGATTCCGCAGCTAGTCGCGATGATTCTGATGCCTTAATCAGCTGTTTCAACTCGAAAACTTCCTCTGTTAGCGACATCTTGGCCGCCAACAAGCACTCAACTTCGTGCTCAGATATACCAGTATTTAATTCTGTAGATGCCGTATTAGTGCCAGCATCGACCATGTGCATTTCTGGCTCAAATGAAGACTCTGAAGATAAAAGTGCGTCTGTTTCTGTAGCTGCATCCATAAGCGACACAGAATGCTTGATGTCTAACGAGGATGAATTACCAGCTGCAACAATAGTCTCGGTATCTGCTTCAGTCTGGCCTTTTAATATTTGCTGTCTCTACACGATGCTGACTCTGCTTGGATGCCTCTTTCAGAATTCGGCACTGCTTGACCAGTCGAGCGCACTTCTCCTTCATTCGATCTCGCTCGAGACAGACCTGATCGTGCTTCTCCTTTAACTGAGTTGCAGATTCCATCAGCTGAGCATTCTTCGATGCGACGATGTCCCGCTCGGCCGCTATGCTGTCACGCTCCACAGTCAGAGTGCTAATGCTGTCCATTGTAGCTTCCTGTTTAGCTTGAAGCAGCTGGTTATCTGTCTGAGATTGCTCCAGCTCTTCTTGCGTCGCCTTTAGCTCTGCTATCAGATTCGCTTTAGCATCCTGAAATGGCGAAAGCATTAGGTCAGGTTAGTATTTAGAGTGACTACATGCATTTAGGATTTAAGGGGTCAGTTAAACATTTTTACGACAGTTATTCTTATTTCATAATATTAGCGAAGATTTGTACTTTTTCAATTAGACAGTCTACAAAAAATCTATTTTTCGCCCTGCTACTTGCCAGCACGCGTTTTTCACTCAAATGAATTAGCCTTTTTTAATAGCTTTCATAAATTTCTCCTTAGCTTAGAGCAGCTTTTTCTACCATTAGAGCCATCAGATGTGAGAGCTAGTGCTAAACAAGACCCAAAATTATTTATTAATGCATTGTAAGCAAAGAAAAACAGCTAACTATTGCCAGCACCACTTTCTAGTCGTCATAGGTGATTTTTATGGAGAGAATTGGAGCGCTTAGTGATTAAGAAACGGTTCTTTCAAAAACTAGCACTTCAAAGTCTTTCATTTTCGCCGATCGGATCCGAAAATTCCAGCGATTTCAGTGTACAGAATTTTTAACTCATGCGCTACGCAGTCAACTGACTTTTCAGTTTAGAGTCAAACACAATTTCGCTCTTTTTCAGAGTAGCCGATACGCAGCATTTTTTCTTAAAGTTTGTTTAAATTTTGACAAAATTTCAAGCTTATAGTCTTTAATTATCTCCGTTTTAAGGCCATTCGTACAATCTCAAATAATATAAATTCTAGAAAGTAAGCTAAGGCAAGATTTACAATGAGCTAAGTTATCACTCAATAGAAAGAAAACTATCTGCCTGACACAATAACTCAAAATCTGTAGCCACACTTCCGCGGAGATTTCACTCATACTTTAGTTGTCAGCTTAAAACTTGATACCAATCAAATCGTAAATTAAAACCATCCTAAACATCTTCCAATAATCCAAACCCTATACTGAACTTTATTTTCGTCATCAGTCTAAACCAGCTGTACACTCACCTTTTCGTCAAACATGCTATTTTTCTCAGTCAGCTCCGTGACACAGGCCTCAAGCTCCGACGCCTTATTCGATCTACATTGGATGTCCTCCTCGAGAGCTCGATTCTTCTCAGTCAGCTCCGTTACACAGGCCTCAAGCTCCGACACCTTATTCGATCTACATTGGATGTCCTCCTCGAGAGCTCGATTCTTCTCAGTCAGCTCCGTGACACAGGCCTCAAGCTCCGACACCTTATTCGATCTACATTGGATGTCCTCCTCGAGAGTTTGATTCTTCTCAGTCAGCTCCGTAACACAGGCCTCAAGCTCCGACACCTTATTCGATCTACATTGGATGTCCTCCTGGAGAGCTCGATTCTTCTCAGTCAGCTCCGTTACACAGGCCTCAAGCTCCGACGCCTTATTCGATCTACATTGGATGTCCTCCTCGAGAGCTCGATTCTTCTCAGTCAGCTCCGTGACACAGGCCTCAAGCTCCGACACCTTATTCGATCTACATTGGATGTCCTCCTCGAGAGCTCGATTCTTCTCAGTCAGCTCCGTGACACAGGCCTCAAGCTCCGACACCTTATTCGATCTACATTGGATGTCCTCCTCGAGAGTTTGATTCTTCTCAGTCAGCTCCGTGACACAGGCCTCAAGCTCCGACGCCTTATTCGATCTACATTGGATGTCCTCCTCGAGAGCTCGATTCTTCTCAGTCAGCTCCGTGACACAGGCCTCAAGCTCCGACGCCTTATTCGATCTACATTGGATGTCCTCCTGGAGAGCTCGATTCTTCTCAGTCAGCTCCGTTACACAGGCCTCAAGCTCCGACGCCTTATTCGATCTACATTGGATGTCCTCCTCGAGAGCTCGATTCTTCTCAGTCAGCTCCGTGACACAGGCCTCAAGCTCCGACACCTTATTCGATCTACATTGGATGTCCTCCTCGAGAGCTCGATTCTTCTCAGTCAGCTCCGTTACACAGGCCTCAAGCTCCGACGCCTTATTCGATCTACATTGGATGTCCTCCTCGAGAGCTCGATTCTTCTCAGTCAGCTCCGTGACACAGGCCTCAAGCTCCGACACCTTATTCGATCTACATTGGATGTCCTCCTCGAGAGCTCGATTCTTCTCAGTCAGCTCCGTGACACAGGCCTCAAGCTCCGACACCTTATTCGATCTACATTGGATGTCCTCCTCGAGAGCTCGATTCTTCTCAGTCAGCTCCGTAACACAGGCCTCAAGCTCCGACACCTTATTCGATCTACATCGGATGTCCTCCTGGAGAGCTCGATTCTTCTCAGTCAGCTCCGTTACACAGGCCTCAAGCTCCGACACCTTATTCGATCTACATTGGATGTCCTCCTCGAGAGCTCGATTCTTCTCAGTCAGCTCCGTGACACAGGCCTCAAGCTCCGACGCCTTATTCGATCTACATTGGATGTCCTCCTCGAGAGCTCGATTCTTCTCAGTCAGCTCCGTGACACAGGCCTCAAGCTCCGACACCTTATTCGATCTACATTGGATGTCCTCCTCGAGAGCTCGATTCTTCTCAGTCAGCTCCGTGACACAGGCCTCAAGCTCCGACGCCTTATTCGATCTACATTGGATGTCCTCCTCGAGAGCTCGATTCTTCTCAGTCAGCTCCGTTACACAGGCCTCAAGCTCCGACGCCTTATTCGATCTACATTGGATGTCCTCCTCGAGAGCTCGATTCTTCTCAGTCAGCTCCGTGACACAGGCCTCAAGCTCTGAGACCTTATTCGATCTTGATTGAATGTCCTCCTCGAGAGCTCGATTCTTCTCAGTCAGCTCCGTGACACAGGCCTCAAGCTCCGACACCTTATTCGATCTACATTGGATGTCCTCCTCGAGAGTTTGATTCTTCTCAGTCAGCTCCGTGACACAGGCCTCAAGCTCCGACGCCTTATTCGATCTACATTGGATGTCCTCCTCGAGAGCTCGATTCTTCTCAGTCAGCTCCGTGACACAGGCCTCAAGCTCCGACGCCTTATTCGATCTACATTGGATGTCCTCCTGGAGAGCTCGATTCTTCTCAGTCAGCTCCGTTACACAGGCCTCAAGCTCCGACGCCTTATTCGATCTACATTGGATGTCCTCCTCGAGAGCTCGATTCTTCTCAGTCAGCTCCGTGACACAGGCCTCAAGCTCCGACACCTTATTCGATCTACATTGGATGTCCTCCTCGAGAGCTCGATTCTTCTCAGTCAGCTCCGTTACACAGGCCTCAAGCTCCGACGCCTTATTCGATCTACATTGGATGTCCTCCTCGAGAGCTCGATTCTTCTCAGTCAGCTCCGTGACACAGGCCTCAAGCTCCGACACCTTATTCGATCTACATTGGATGTCCTCCTCGAGAGCTCGATTCTTCTCAGTCAGCTCCGTGACACAGGCCTCAAGCTCCGACACCTTATTCGATCTACATTGGATGTCCTCCTCGAGAGCTCGATTCTTCTCAGTCAGCTCCGTAACACAGGCCTCAAGCTCCGACACCTTATTCGATCTACATCGGATGTCCTCCTGGAGAGCTCGATTCTTCTCAGTCAGCTCCGTTACACAGGCCTCAAGCTCCGACACCTTATTCGATCTACATTGGATGTCCTCCTCGAGAGCTCGATTCTTCTCAGTCAGCTCCGTGACACAGGCCTCAAGCTCCGACGCCTTATTCGATCTACATTGGATGTCCTCCTCGAGAGCTCGATTCTTCTCAGTCAGCTCCGTGACACAGGCCTCAAGCTCCGACACCTTATTCGATCTACATTGGATGTCCTCCTCGAGAGCTCGATTCTTCTCAGTCAGCTCCGTGACACAGGCCTCAAGCTCCGACGCCTTATTCGATCTACATTGGATGTCCTCCTCGAGAGCTCGATTCTTCTCAGTCAGCTCCGTTACACAGGCCTCAAGCTCCGACGCCTTATTCGATCTACATTGGATGTCCTCCTCGAGAGCTCGATTCTTCTCAGTCAGCTCCGTGACACAGGCCTCAAGCTCTGAGATCTTATTCGATCTTGATTGAATGTCATCTTTGAGAGCACGATTGTGTTCGGTCAACTCTTCTATTTTCGTCCTCTGAGAGACAATGCTGTTCTGTGATTCGTCAATCTCTTTTTGCGAGATATTTAATTTCTCTTCTAACTCTTTTACCTTTGCTTTTTGCAGCTTGTTTGACTCAAGAACCTTCTTCAACTTGCTAGTCAGTTTTTCGTGTACTTGCGCAGCTCGACTAAGTTTCTCTTCGTCTTGCTGCTTAGCTTCCCTTAGCAGCCGCAGTTGCTCCACAAATGAGCTCTTAGCATCATTCAGCTCACTTAAGCTCATTTGTAACTGCTTATTTGACTCTTCTAGATCGGCTTTTGCACTAAGTAATTTAGCACTTGATTCTTTAGATTCGCTAAGCTCTTGTTCCACGGCCAGTAACCGCTGTTCTAAGAAATCCTTCTTAGCAGTCAGCCCAGAAACCTCAGTATCAAGCTCAGCTTTTGACTGGGCTAAAAACGCTAACTGAGCTGCTTCTAAATCCCTGGAGGAGGTCAGGGTCACAAGTTCATTTTTAAGCCTTTCTGACACCTGACTATGCTCCGTGACACAAGATTCAAGCTCCGAGACTTTATTGGATCTACATTCAATGTCCTCCTCGCGAGCTCGATTCTTGTCAGTCAGCTCTGTGACAGAGGCCTCAAGCTCCGACGCCTTATTCGATCTACATTGGATGTCCTCCTCGAGAGCTCGATTCTTCTCAGTCAGCTCCGTGACACAGGCCTCAAGCTCCGACGCCTTATTCGATCTACATCGGATGTCCTCCTGGAGAGCTCGATTCTTCTCAGTCAGCTCCGTTACACAGGCCTCAAGCTCCGACACCTTATTCGATCTACATTGGATGTCCTCCTCGAGAGCTCGATTCTTCTCAGTCAGCTCCGTGACACAGGCCTCAAGCTCCGACACCTTATTCGATCTACATTGGATGTCCTCCTCGAGAGCTCGATTCTTCTCAGTCAGCTCCGTGACACAGGCCTCAAGCTCCGACGCCTTATTCGTTCTACATTGGATGTCCTCCTCGAGAGCTCGATTCTTCTCAGTCAGCTCCGTGATACAGGCCTCAAGCTCTGAGACCTTATTCGATCTTGATTGAATGTCATCTTCGAGAGCACGATTGTGTTCGGTCAACTCTTCTATTTTCGTCCTCTGAGAGACAATGCTGTTCTGTGATTCGTCAATCTCTCTTTGCGAGATATTTAATTTCTCTTCTAACTCTTTAACCTTTGCTTTTTGCAGCTTGTTTGACTCAAGAACCTTCTTCAACTTGCTAGTCAGTTTTTCGTGTACTTGCGCAGCTCGACTAAGTTTCTCTTCGTCTTGCTGCTTAGCTTCCCTTAGCAGCCGCAGTTGCTCCTCAAATGAGCTCTTAGCATCATTCAGCTCACTTAAGCTCATTTGTAACTGCTTATTTGACTCTTCTAGAGCAGATTGTGTGCTAAGTAATTCGTCGATTGTTTTTCTGGATTGCTGCTCGGACTCTAAAAATTTTAACATTTTTGCTTCCTGCTCAGAATTCGTGCAGTTTGCTGTGCGAAGCTGTCTTTGCAAATCGTCTATTGCGTCATGGAGCATCTTATTTTGAGAATTCATTTCTTCATTTTGCTGTTCTTTATCAGATATTGTTTGGAATATTGCGTTCATTTTCTCTTTCATGGTTTCAAGCCTGCTGTGTGTTTTTTCGTAGTTAGCAGTAATTTCTTTTACTTGGTTTTCGCATGCCATGTGCGCTTTTTGAGTAACCTCTAATTGAGACTCCAAGTTAATTTTTTCATAGATTGCTTTGTTAAAATTTTCGGTTGTCTGCGTGATCTCAAGCATTTGACGTGCAGATTGCTGTTTTAAATCCTTAAAAGCTTCACAAGACGCAGATATTTGATCTGTAATACTTCGGATTATTTCCACTATCGAATTTTCAGAAGCTGATGTTAAAATATTTAAATTATTTTCGGCACATAGTTTGTTCGCGGAGCTCCTTAAAATTTCTATAGAGTCAGATATGGGAAGCAATAGATCAGAATTGAAAGTTGCTGCTGAACTTACCTCACTGATTTTTTCCTTTTTGCTGAGAATATCAGCTTGAAGTTTTTCGACGTTGGACTGGAGTTGCAGCAGAGACGACTGGTAGCTGTTTGCTTCGATAACTTTATCCGCCAGCTTTGCTTCTACCTCTTCAACCATCGCTTTTAAGTCATGGACTACTAGTCTTAACTGAGAATTTTCTTCCCCTAACTTTGAGGTCTTCAACTCAAACTGCTCCTTGATGGCAATTAGTTTACGCTGCTCATCATGCAGCCGGTCTTCATTTTCTTTTAGCTCATTAACACTGTCAGACAGAGACTTAACGTCGCTTAAAGAAGAGTTTAATCTTTCTTGAACTTCATTGCTATCTGACTTAAGAGAGTCAATAAGGTTATGTAGCGATTGATTCTCCTCTTGAAGAAGCTTATAACTTTGGAGAAGAGATTGCTTTTCAGCACTTAATCGATCTACTTGGTCATCAAGCTTTTCCAGCTGTTCCTGATTCTCTTGGAGCTTCCCAGTAATTTTCTCATTGGAAGACTCTAAAATAGTATAATCGCGCTGAAGAGCATTAAGCTCGGATTGTTTTGATTCAAGTTGAGTCTCTAGGTCCACGGATAGATGTTTTAAATCGGAAAGTTGCTTTGACATGCTTGCATTCTCATCTTCTATGCGCTGCAATTGTTCTTCTAGTCTCGCGCACTTTTCTTTGAGCCCACGCATTTCATCCTTGGTTCGGGTGATAGTTTCTCTAAAGTCTGAATTCTCCTGGCGTGCTTCTGCAAATTCTGACTCTGCGTAGGCTAAAGTTTTTTGTAGACTCTCTAATTCACGCTGATTAGTGCTTAGAGATGAATGCCACTGATCAGCCTGACAAGTTACTGAGTTCAAGGACTCCTTTAAATCAGAGTTCTCAGCAATCAACTCCTCAATCCGCTCTTGCAACTTAGAATTCTCGTCGTTAATTTCAGATATTGATTCAGTCGCCTCAACTAGCTGACTTTGAAGTGCCGCATTTTGATGATTTAGATCGTCAATCACTTCAACCTGTTGGTTTAGCTTCTGCAAATGAACTTTCATACTTTCAACTTCGTTGTTCCTCTCATAAAGTTGCTTATCCAAGCTTTTGCACTCAGATTTCAAAGCTTCTACTTCTTCATTACGCAGTGATTGAATTCTTTGACGCTGTTGGATGACGCTTGCCAGCTCATTTGTTACTTCATCCAGTTTACGTTTTAGTTGCTCGATTTCTTCAGCTTGCTTCTGCTTTGTTCGTTCACAGGAATCCAACTGATTGTGTAAATGGGCTTGCTCAGACTGCACGCTGATTTGCTCGACGACAGACTTCTGAAGCTTCTCTGACAACTCACGGCTTTCAGCATCTGCCTGGGAAAGTTGCGTTATCAAAGACTTTTTTGTCTCTTCTAGCTCCCATATTTGCATTTCACAATCGCCCTTAGAGTCACTAACTGTCTGCAAAAGAGTGCGAAGACTTTGGCATTCATTCTCGGAAGTGTTAAGCGAAACCTGTAGAGCTTCCACAGTGCGCTCCAAGGCAGTATATTTTTCTAGCGCTGATTCAAGCTCCTCAATACGATCAGATGCTTCTTCCAAAACTCTCTTAGCTTCGATCGCATCTTCAGTTAGATCCGATTTTTCTTGAGAGAGAATATTAATCTGTTCAGCTGATAACTTTAGCTGGTTTCTTAACTCTAAAACCTTACTTTCATATGAGTCAATTTCTTGTTTCGTTTTGCTCAAACTGAGACGGAGCTCATCAACTTCAAGCATCTTTGATTTACTAGACTCTTCTAATTTAGCTGCTAATTCCTGCACAGAAGCATTTGAATTAGCCTGCAAAATATTTAACTGATTCGTCAGGTCATCCACTCTAAGTTGAAGGCGACTAACTTCCACTTCACTGTTTTGTTCAGTTAGACTTAACTTCTGAGTGAGATCAGTAATTTGTTCAACGAAATGGGACTTCTCTGACTGCAGGCTGTCTAACTGCAGCCTCAGCTCATTCGCACTCGACTCATTGCACTGAAGCTTCTCGGTGAGCTCTGTAACTTGCTCCGCGAATTGAGACTTTTCTGACTGCAGACTTTCGATCTGAAGCTTCAGCTCACTCGAGTTACTCTCGCTAATGTTCAGCTTCTCGGTAAGTTCGGTGACTTGCTTTGCGAATTGAGACTTCTCTGCCTGCAAACTGTCTAACTGCAGCTTCAGCTCATTTGCACTCGACTCACTGCCCTGAAGCTTCTCAGTAAGATCAGCGATTCGCTCAACGAACTGGGACTTCTCTGACTGCAGACTGTCGATCTGAAGCTTCAGCTCACTCGAGTTACTCTCGCTAATGTTCAGCTTCTCGGTAAGTTCGGTGACTTGCTCCGCGAATTGAGACTTCTCCGACTGCAAACTGTCTAACTGCAGCTTCAGCTCATTTGCACCCGACTCACTGCTCTGAAGCTTCTCATTGAGGTCAGCAACCATAGTTCTGAGTTCCGCGACTTGCTCTGCGAAATGTGAATTTTCTGACTGCAGACTGTCGATCTGAAGCTTCAGCTCACTCGAGTTACTCTCGGTGATATTCAGCTTCTCTATGAGTTCTGTGACTTGCTCCGCGAATTGAGACTTCTCTGACTGCAAACTGTCTAACTGCAGCTTCAGCTCATTTGCACTCGACTCACTGCCCTGAAGCTTCTCGGTGAGTTCTGTAACTTGCTCCGCGAATTGAGACTTTTCTGACTGCAGACTTTCGATCTGAAGCTTCAGCTCACTCGAGCTACTCTCGCTGATGTTCAGCTTCTCGGTAAGTTCGGTGACTTGCTCCGCGAATTGAGACTTCTCCGACTGCAAACTGTCTAACTGCAGCTTCAACTCATTTGCACCCAACTCACTGCCCTGAAGCTTCTTATTGAGGTCAGCAATCCGAGTTCTGAGTTCTGTGACTTGCTCTGCGAATTGAGACTTTTCTGACTGCAGACTGTCGATCTGAAGCTTCAGCTCACTCGAGCTACTCTCGCTAATGTTCAGCTTCTCGGTAAGTTCGGTGACTTGCTCCGCGAATTGAGACTTCTCCGACTGCAAACTGTCTAACTGCAGCTTCAGCTCATTTGCACCCGACTCACTGCTCTGAAGCTTCTCATTGAGGTCAGCAACCATAGTTCTGAGTTCCGCGACTTGCTCTGCGAAATGTGAATTTTCTGACTGCAGACTGTCGATCTGAAGCTTCAGCTCATTTGCACTCGAATCATTGCTCTGAAGCTTCTCATTGAGGTCAGCAATTTGCTCAGCGAATTGAGACTTTTCTGACTGCAGACTTTCGATCTGAAGCTTCAGCTCATTTGCACTCGAATCATTGTTCTGAAGCTTCTCAGTAAGATCAGCAATTTGCTCAACGAACTGTGACTTCTCTGACTGCAGACTGTCAATCTGAAGCTTCAGCTCACTCGAGTTACTCTCGCTAATGTTCAGCTTCTCGGTAAGTTCGGTGACTTGCTCCGCGAATTGAGACTTCTCTGCCTGCAAACTGTCTAACTGCAGCTTCAGCTCATTTGCACTCGACTCACTGCCCTGAAGCTTCTCAGTAAGATCAGCAATTTGCTCAACGAACTGGGACTTCTCTGACTGCAGACTGTCAATCTGAAGCTTCAGCTCACTCGAGCTACTCTCGCTAATGTTCAGCTTCTCGGTAAGTTCTGTGACTTGCTCAGCGAATTGAGACTTCTCTGACTGCAGACTGTCGATCTGAAGCTTCAGCTCACTCGAGTTACTCTCGCTAATGTTCAGCTTCTCGGTAAGTTCGGTGACTTGCTCCGCGAATTGAGACTTCTCCGACTGCAAACTGTCTAACTGCAGCTTCAGCTCATTTGCACCCGACTCACTGCTCTGAAGCTTCTCATTGAGGTCAGCAACCATAGTTCTGAGTTCCGCGACTTGCTCTGCGAAATGTGAATTTTCTGACTGCAGACTGTCGATCTGAAGCTTCAGCTCATTTGCACTCGAATCATTGCTCTGAAGCTTCTCATTGAGGTCAGCAATTTGCTCAGCGAATTGAGACTTTTCTGACTGCAGACTTTCGATCTGAAGCTTCAGCTCATTTGCACTCGAATCATTGTTCTGAAGCTTCTCAGTAAGATCAGCAATTTGCTCAACGAACTGTGACTTCTCTGACTGCAGACTGTCAATCTGAAGCTTCAGCTCACTCGAGTTACTCTCGCTAATGTTCAGCTTCTCGGTAAGTTCGGTGACTTGCTCCGCGAATTGAGACTTCTCTGCCTGCAAACTGTCTAACTGCAGCTTCAGCTCATTTGCACTCGACTCACTGCCCTGAAGCTTCTCAGTAAGATCAGCAATTTGCTCAACGAACTGGGACTTCTCTGACTGCAGACTGTCAATCTGAAGCTTCAGCTCACTCGAGCTACTCTCGCTAATGTTCAGCTTCTCGGTAAGTTCTGTGACTTGCTCAGCGAATTGAGACTTCTCTGACTGCAGACTGTCGATCTGAAGCTTCAGCTCACTCGAGTTACTCTCGCTAATGTTCAGCTTCTCGGTAAGTTCGGTGACTTGCTCCGCGAATTGAGACTTCTCCGACTGCAAACTGTCTAACTGCAGCTTCAGCTCATTTGCACCCGACTCACTGCTCTGAAGCTTCTCATTGAGGTCAGCAACCATAGTTCTGAGTTCCGCGACTTGCTCTGCGAAATGTGAATTTTCTGACTGCAGACTGTCGATCTGAAGCTTCAGCTCATTTGCACTCGAATCATTGCTCTGAAGCTTCTCATTGAGGTCAGCAATTTGCTCAGCGAATTGAGACTTTTCTGACTGCAGACTTTCGATCTGAAGCTTCAGCTCATTTGCACTCGAATCATTGTTCTGAAGCTTCTCAGTAAGATCAGCAATTTGCTCAACGAACTGTGACTTCTCTGACTGCAGACTGTCAATCTGAAGCTTCAGCTCACTCGAGTTACTCTCGCTAATGTTCAGCTTCTCGGTAAGTTCGGTGACTTGCTCCGCGAATTGAGACTTCTCTGCCTGCAAACTGTCTAACTGCAGCTTCAGCTCATTTGCACTCGACTCACTGCCCTGAAGCTTCTCAGTAAGATCAGCAATTTGCTCAACGAACTGGGACTTCTCTGACTGCAGACTGTCAATCTGAAGCTTCAGCTCACTCGAGCTACTCTCGCTAATGTTCAGCTTCTCGGTAAGTTCTGTGACTTGCTCAGCGAATTGAGACTTCTCTGACTGCAGACTGTCGATCTGAAGCTTCAGCTCACTCGAGTTACTCTCGCTAATGTTCAGCTTCTCGGTAAGTTCGGTGACTTGCTCCGCGAATTGAGACTTCTCCGACTGCAAACTGTCTAACTGCAGCTTCAGCTCATTTGCACCCGACTCACTGCTCTGAAGCTTCTCATTGAGGTCAGCAACCATAGTTCTGAGTTCCGCGACTTGCTCTGCGAAATGTGAATTTTCTGACTGCAGACTGTCGATCTGAAGCTTCAGCTCATTTGCACTCGAATCATTGCTCTGAAGCTTCTCATTGAGGTCAGCAATTTGCTCAGCGAATTGAGACTTTTCTGACTGCAGACTTTCGATCTGAAGCTTCAGCTCATTTGCACTCGAATCATTGTTCTGAAGCTTCTCAGTAAGATCAGCAATTTGTTCAACGAACTGTGACTTCTCTGACTGCAGACTGTCAATCTGAAGCTTCAGCTCACTCGAGCTACTCTTGCTAATGTTCAGCTTCTCGGTAAGTTCGGTGACTTGCTTTGCGATTTGAGACTTCTCCGACTGCAAACTGTCTAACTGCAGCTTCAGCTCACTTGAGTTGCCCTCGCTTGTGTTCAGCTTCTCTCTTAGATTGTCTGCAAGCTTCTTCAATTCTTCTACAAGCGCTTCACTGTTTGCCATGTTTTGTGCCAATTCTTGGTTTTGTTTATCAGTTGATTCTTTTTCCGATTCTAGCCGTTTAAATGCATCTTTTAAAGTGTTTGAGTCGGATTCCATGGTTTTAATCAACTCTTTTAATTGTGAATTTTGCTCGGATAATTTCAAATTCTCCAGTTTGAGAATCTCTATTTTCTCGTCTGCCCCACTTTGGGAAGCGTTTATTCGTTCATTCAGACCATTGATTTGATCGCGTAGCAGAGCGTTTTCGGAGCTTAGCCTTTCAATTGATTCGGTCAGGTCAACAATTCGACCTTCAGCTGACTTGGCGCGCTCAAGCGCTGTAGAATTCTGCTGCGAGATCTGAACTTTCTCAGATTGCAGCTGGTCACTAAACAGCTTTAGCTCATTAAACTTCTCTCGAAGTGACTTTTCGGAATCTGACAGTTCGGAATAATTTGCTGTCAGCTTGGCGAGCTCTTCAGTTTTCTCTTTTAATAACTGACGCACAGAATCTAAATCTTCGCCAGGACCACCTGAGGCTGCCTGTTGAACTTCGCAAGTCTCTTTCTGTTGGTGCTCGGGACTGCTCTCGGAACCCGTGTCCTGCATTGGGAATTTCAATTATGCTTACAGAACTAGCGTGACTTTTTAAAATCGAATTCACTTAAAATCCTGGGTCCATGGGCTAAACAATGGGCACCAGTACCAATACAGTAAATGCTTCAATATCCAGCTAATGGAAATAAATCCCTTAAGTAAGAGCATAAAAATGAATTGGAGGAATAATTTGAATGATTTATTAAGATTTTAATCACAACTAAGCAGCTGAAAACACTCACCCTTAAGTCGACAGATTTAGCTTGTAGCAATTGACTTTCCAACGTTTTCAGCTGCTTCTCCAACGATTTCACTCGAGCCTTCGTTGACAAGTGCTTCTTTTTTTCTGTTTGCAATTCAGCGCGCCAATCTTCGACACCTTGCTGCTGCTGCTGATGCTTCAGCTGCGGTGCAGTGGCCGCTGCTGCTGCTGCTGCACCACCAGTTTCAGCCTGCATTTTAGCTAATTGCTGCTCCAGAGCGCTACGTTCTGCCTCCAATTTGGCCGCTTTTGAGCGCAGCTCTTCAGCCTCGCGAGTCAATTGGCTGGCCACCTGTAAAAGAAAACATTATAAATACAGCATTAATCTTTTAAAGTGCCCATTTAAGTTACTTCGAATTGAGTCGAACTTAAGCCTTGCCATGACAAGTCAAAAATTCGAATAAAAGATTAAACGATTGTCTTTGTACTTTGTTCTCATTTAAATGGTAATTTTTATAAAGTGCCACATGGCAGCACGATTTTGATGGAAAAAACCCAGACCGAGCATTCCAGTTATCTTCATTAAGCTTCATTAAGCCTACCTCAGTCTGCTCTTCCTTGACCTTGGCCAGCTGACGTTCCAGCGATTTGACCTTCGCCTTGGCGGCCAGATGCCGCTTGCGCTCAGCCTGCAACTCTTTGCGGCCGGCTTCGTCAGCCTCGGCGGCTCTGGCCTGACGCTGCTGCTTCGGATTCGGCGGCCGATTTCTGCAATTCAAATAACAGATAAGCTATGGCAGGGAATTTTACCAAATTCAGCTGGACAGGACTGACAATAAGATGATGGCAATTCAATTTACCCGCAGATTATTGAGCTCATTTTTTAGCTCCTTGACGACAAAATCTTTCTCGGCTAGTTGGCTCTGCTGCTCAACCAATTGAGTTTCCGTCTCTTTAAGCCGTTCGATCTTCTGTCGAAGAGCTTCTTGACAGTCCCGAAGCTGAGCTTCAAAGATAGCGTCAACATTCTGCTTGCTGGACTCTGCAAATGAAGAGTATTGAGTTTTTGGGAAAACATTTTCAACAGACAATCGAGCTATTTTAAATACATTTAAAAAATGACTAACCATTGAATAGCTTTTTAACCGACTCTTCATGGCTCTTCATCAGTATGAGCATGTCTTCGTCTTTCATAGCGATTTCTTCTTGCTTTCGCTGAAAAAAAGTTTGGTTTGAAAAAATTTAGTTCCTTAAGAAAAAGTGGTATTTAAGCAGACTTTTTTATTCAAGCAATCAAATTACGGGTCTAATTTTCGCACCTTAATTGTCTCCATCAGACGCGATTTCTCATCCTCTTTCTCAGCCAGACAATCCTCAAAATAGAGCTGGGTTGCCGCTAGCTTCTCAGCGAATTGTTCGTCTTTGTAGCGCAGCGCCTCCGCATGCTGTTCGCGCAATAATTTAATTGCCGCATCGCGCGATTCAATCACTTGCAACTGTTCGGCGACACTCTCGCGGAGCTCGTGAGTCTGGCCTTCCAGTTGCAGAATTTGACTATTCAATTGGCCAAGTCGGTCGTCTTTGAACACGCTGGCGGCGTGCAGGGCGGAGATCTCCTCCTGAGGGATTATGAGAGATGGAAAAGACTACTATAGGTAATATAGACAGACGCACGCGCAGACAGAAAAAAAACATAATTCATTGATTGAAAAGGGCAATATTAATTGAACATAGAATTGCTTGATCGCATACCTCATATTTGAGTTCTGTTTGCTTCAGTTGCTCTTCACTCTGACGAATAATTTCCTTTAGCCTGACCAGCTGTTCATCACTCTCTTCCATGATGGGGAAGCTGTTGAGTTAAGAAGCCTTAAGGTAGCCAGAGCTACCAAGTAGCTTCTCTAATGCACATATTTTTTCAAGCAAAATAACGAAATTGCTGAAATGAGAAATTATTGATAGATAAGCTTCAAGTTGCCAAAATTTAAACTGAAAATAAACTTAATAGAATTGGAGGCAATAAAAATGTAAAAAATATGCTCATAAAACAAATAAATTTGTTTAATTGACATGTTTGTCCATTCAAAGCTGAAGTGCATCAGATTTTTTGTTGGCTTTTACTCCACCCAACTAATATATTGGTTAACTAATATATTGGTTACTATTTGAAACTTCTCATGACTGCCAAACAAATTGCCAATTTTTTTTAAGAAAACAAATAACTCATGACTTCCAAAAAATCTAATTGCCATAAATATCATAAAAAATTGACTTTTAAGAACATTGCCAGCATCACAGGTAAGCCAAATCATTGCTGAATTGAAAAATCATAATGGAATTATTTGAACATTGCCTTTTCTTTACAGAAATTCTTTTGAATAGAATACATTATTTAATTTATTAATACAAAGATAAATTTTTCCATAATGTATTCCTTGATTTATTCAAACAAAATTAAAGGAATCAATTTGTTTATGCAATAAAAATTACATTCTTCTATAATTCCTTAGGCCTACTGTGGCTATTAATAACTACTGATAATAAACAAATTTGTAATAGCAAATTATTAGAAATTAGAGTTAACCCTAGCTATACTTAATCCTTCCATAGTCGAATATATAATGTATATTATATTTTATATATCCTAGGTTATTTGTGTCATAGCCATGTCATGACATGTCAAAATCGAAAATGCCATAATGATTTTGAAGCCATTATGCCAAATGGCATAATGATTTTGACAAAAAGAACAGTATGCATGCTTATTAAGTGCTTTTTATACATTATGCCAATGGCATGTTGAAATTGAAAATGGCATAATGATTTAGAAGCCATTAGGCCAAATGGCATAATGATTTTGACAAAAAACCCAGGTATATATGCATACATGCGCAATAGTCGGCCGAGTCGGCCAATTGGCCAACTAATTTGGTGGCTGACCAAGGTAAGTCGCAAAATCGCTGATGTAAGTCGCAAAAATTGTAGAGAAAAGTAGCAAAATCGACATTGTAAGTTGCAAAATCGGAGAAAAACAAGGGAGTAAGTTGCAAAAATGAGGGGGTAAGTCACAAAAACGAGGGGGTAAGTTGCAAAATGGAGAAGAATAGGGAAGATTCAAGCAAAAATGGTTTGCGGGACCTTTTTTTGGTCCTTTGAACTTTCACCCAAAGTAAGTCGCAAATTTTTGTTAAACTAAGTCACACTGGCCAACCGAATTTTTCAAGTTGCGCACCTATGCATATATGTATACATACAAATAATATATACAAGTTTATTATTTCAATTAGTTATTTCATTTCACTATAGCATATATGATTATGATAAAATGTTCCAATTTATAAAGGCTTATAGCCCTTTAAAAAGCACTAGATAAGTAAATTATGCCATATGCATTATAAAGTTATTCACATCCATAGGTACTTAAAAAAGCATAGCTAGCCAAATATTAAAATTTGGAAATAAAATTACAAGCTGATTATTTACAAAAGCAAAAAAACAAAAAGTATAGTAGCCCCTAGCAATTTAATTAGCCAATGCTTTTTGTCTTTCAATATTTCAGTATATGAATTATATAAGGCATGCTGCATTCAATATTTCAATATACAAATTATATAAGGCATATTCGCCAATTGCCTATAACTTAAGTCATGCTTAAATCAATAATATAGCTAACTTATAGCTGTTAAGCGAAATGTAGCTAGTTAGATAAAAATTTGAAAATGTAGGTTACAATTAGTGATGCGATGAATTAAGAGTTAGGCCTAAAGACGAAAATAAAGCAAATTAATTTTATAACATACTTTAGAATTTTCAATGAGGTTTAAAACTTTAAACTTAGAGACAATAATTAAACTGACAAAAAGCACTAACTTATGAAAATAGCTTACTAAGTTAAAGGTAAATAATAAAGATTAGCGAAACAAGGGCCTTCAGCATATACGTACGAGTAAACAAACAAGGCACGTCGAAATCAATACTTTTCCCTAACTTAGAATGCACGATATCTTTAATCAATAATTTAAACCATAATTCGTTGCATCAAAAAAGTACACACGTGGCATTGGGACAGATCCCCGCTACTTAAAATTAAGTAGAACCATAGTTTTATATAGTTTTTTGGAAGAAAAAACTTTTTTCCTTGTGTGCTTTTACTTGATTATTTTCCAAATAATAACAAATATTTGATTAACTGCAGACACTTAGCATTTTTCAAACGATAAAAAGATAATAGCTTTTATTTCAAGCTTTGTAGATATTCAACTAAATTTCACAGTCACTCAACTGAGAATTTATTTAGTAAATAAGAAGTAACACGTGTTTAGTTTAAAGTTTAATGTTTATCCCGATATCAAATGCTATACTTAACTATTTTCTTTTTTAATTTTTCAATGAATCAATGATATGTATTCGTAATCTTATCTTGTTTCGTTTTTACTTATTATGATTTGATGATAATATTGCATTTGTAGCTAGCAGTGTAGATTTTAGTTAAAAGCTGCAATTATCTACTGTGTTTCACTAATCAGCGTATTATGGTTTACATTTTAAACCTAGTAGTATTTGTATTTGTAATGTAATGAGATATACTTTTGATAATTTTTAACTTACATTATAGCTGGAAAGTTAAAACATTATTTTCCAACCATTGATCTATTTTTTACTAGCTAGGGCCTAGGGATCTGGGTTTTATCAAAGATTTGCTTATAATACATAGGCCTCATATAGACATGCCAAGTGCATATTGGAATCTAATTTCCTAGGGCATACTAGACTAAGGCCATAGCATGTACAAGTAAATTCATTTTTCTATTATTCTTCTATTATAATGTAATGTCTAGCTACCTACTACAGTCCTAGCTATGCCATGCATATATTTAAGTGGTTGAGCCCTTTGCATTCTAGGTTAATTTTTCGCTGGGCACAGGATGCAAAATCACATCGTGTTCTTAATTTTAGGATGCGATTTCAGGGTTTGGGATGCAATTTGTTTATTCTCAATTAAGAGGTCTTTGATTGTGAAGAATTTAAAAAATCAAGATGCAAAATTGCATCCTATATCAAATTTCAGGATGCGATTCTCAAAGTCAAGATGCTATAGCATTCCTATACTATAGCACAAAAAATAAATCCAGTTTGCATATTATTATGCATTTTTTCTTTTTGACTTTAGTTTAATGCAATTTCAAGTCATTTTATATATTACCTTTTTGTCTACTAGGTAGATAAAATTGCAAATTAGTTTGTCTATAAACAATTTTTATATACTGGACAATATTGCAATTATATTGTATGATTAATTTAAAGTTTAAATTTTCACATGCATAGTATGATAAATATTTAATCTAGTTAAAATTTTCATGAACTTATTTTGTCAATTGTACTTTAAGACTACTAAAGTATAGTCTATTGATGCATTACCTAAGTATTCCAAATTATTTAAAGACCCAAGAAAAATAGCTTGGTAGCTAGTAATCATCTATTATTAGGAACTATTAACATGGCTAATTGCATTTTTATACCTTTGGCTTTGTAGATAATTCTAGGCCTATGGCTATCTATAAAAGTTTGTAGCTAAAAATCTGTTCCTATTGTCTAATTGAAAAATAATAAAAGTGTAGATATCTATAGCCTATCTAGTGTATTTTTTATTTCTAGTTAGGTTCAAAAGATATTATTATTTTGCCTTAATCCCACTATTCTACAAACTAGCATATATAGGTGCTAACTAAAACACAATGATATGGATTGGGAATTTTCTTTAAAATGCTTCATTTTAAAAAGCTCAAATTTCCCCTATATATAGATGGCCACTGGCTTTATTTAATTCATCAATTTTATCAGAAAATTTTTGACTAAACAGGCCATAAAGCAATTACAAATTTTTCCAGTGTTAAATAGCTCTCCAGAATGAGTTCTAGGAAATACAATCTGTTTCCATATCTATTCCACATTTAAGTCTGTACTGCATTTATAGCAGCTTTGCATATAATGCACTTCAACAAAATATCCTTGATATAATTAACATTAAGAAGGAACAATCAAGTTATGTATCAACATTGTCCTAAGGCTTCTCCACAGTCATTATAATTGGTATTAAATGACTATGTGGAGCTCTTAAATTTATTAAAATAAGAGGTTATTAATTGGCAAGTAGCTGTCCAGTGCAGTGCTGGTTAGACACAGCTATCCCATTCTTGAAACATTAAATCTAGCCTTATGCCTCTTAGCTTAAGACTATTGTCCCTATGTTGATATTGAAGATATTTTGTAATGCAATTGGCATTGCAGTCCACAGTATAATGCTAATAGATATAGAAGTAAATTAGAATTTATTTTTATGGGCAGATGATTCTCTTTTTAACTATAATAGTCTAGATATTTCAGATTAGTCAGAAACAGCAATAGTAAAAACAGCTTATTAACTTTTGGTACCCCTCATAATACCAAGAGTAATCACCATCAATCATGCAAAAACTTATTAATTAAGTCAATTTTTATTAAAATATTGCAGTAAATGTTGATTAAGTGGCATTTTAAAGATTAAAACTGTTGTTTTTAATAGTCTATGAATATAGTAGCAATTATGGTCAGGGTGTTTTCAGAAAGTTCAATGATGTAAAAATACTAGTCAACATTTTTTTAAAAATCAATGCTCTGTTAACATCATTATCTAGCTAATCTTTATGCATATAAATTCTGTTAAATTTTAGTTACGGCAGCTTAAAGCTTCTGCATTTAAATAATAGTGTAAAAAAAGCAAATCCAAGTGATGAGCGCATCAGAGCCAGACGAATACGAATCGCTGCTTGAGCAGAGCTCCGCCGCGCAGCACATGGTGGCTGGCGCCTGCGCCGGAGTCATGGAGCACACCCTAGTCTATCCAGTTGACTGTGTCAAAACTCGCCTTCAATGCCTGCGACCGCTTGAAGGCGCCCGCTATCGCGGCCTATTAGACGGCCTGCGAACTATTGTTGTTAATGAAGGCGTCGGCCGGACACTGCGCGGCGTTGGCGCCGTCATCTCTGGGGCCGGCCCGGCTCACGCGCTCTATTTCGCCTCCTACGAACAGATGAAGCTGGCCTTTGCTAGCCGGGGATTTAACGATCAGATTGGCTACGGATTGAGCGCCGTTGCTGCCACGGTTCTTCACGATGCTATTATGACGCCTGCGGATGGTGAGTTTGTTCCTTTAATTTCGGAATGTAATCTTCTTTTTTTCTTTTAGTCGGACCTTTGACACCTTTTGAAAATCTGTTTTTTTAGATTCTTATAAAATGAGGAAATCAGCCCTTCAGATTGTTAAATTGTTAAAAAGCCCCACAATATCCCCATTTAGTTGGGAACGAATCCTCGATCCAAATCCTTCTGTTTAAATTAAAAGTCAAAATTTATCAAGCCTGTCATTTTATTTATGTGGTCCAAACTAAATAACACGGAAATAATTTCTTATCAACAAAGTCACATGGTCTCTGTCTCTGTGTTTAATTGATTGTGTTATTTTTTCGCTTTATAAAAAAATCACCTGCCTCTGTCTCTCTCTCTCGCTGTGTGTGTGTTGGCTTACAAATTTCTCAACCCCAACTATTCCGCTAAGTTTCACTAGGAAGGAATTTTTTTCAAGTCTTCTGTTTTTGTCGAGGTATTTTTTTTGTTTTTAATAGTCTGTTATTCCGGTGCTGTAGGCTTAGCTGATCTATCTGTGATCTGTGTAGGTTTATTTATCAGTTGTAGCAAACCAGACCTCACTGACTAGTTTAGCTATGTTTTATAGCTGCTTGCGTGCGTATAATATTAATTAATTATAATTTTTATTATTTATTAGCCTGCCTCTATCTAGAATACGGCAAACTGTATCCAGAGATTGTTAATAGGGCTATATTATTTGTACCGAAAAAAAGTATGTTAAAATTCTCTCTGCCTATCGCTGTAGAGAATTAAATCGAAAATAAATATTTTCCAGCTATCTATATAAGATTTTGTTGCTACTTTAGTTACGTTAGCAACTAGTTGATTCGTAGCCTTTAGTTAGTTTTTTAGGGCGTCATTGGTTCGAATCTCAACTCTAGAAGACATTTTTAGTCCGCCCAGCTTAGATTGATTATTAGAGTGAGCTGCAAGAATTTAGGATTGGAATTTCGGGTGTTATAATTTTTTTATAAATATTTTTAGCATCCGTAAATCCGTAAATACCCTCAGCCGTCAAGCAGCGAGTCCAGGTGTACCGCTCGCCCTATTCCAATTCACTCGATTGTCTGCGCGCCGTACTCAGAAGCGAAGGCGTCGGGGCTCTCTACCGAGCCTACACTACCCAGCTAGTGATGAACATTCCATTCCACGTTGTACACTTTAACGCCTACGAATTTGCGCAGGACAGTATTAATCCGGATCGGTGCTACGCGCCGCAAACTCACGTGATTAGCGGCGCCATTGCTGGAGCCTGCGCCGCCGCCTGTACTAATCCGTTGGACGTGTGCAAAACGCTGCTTAATACGCAGGTGATTTTGGGATTTTTATTAAATTCTATTATCTGCTAAAGAATCGCCCTTAAATCTCCCCTTAGCCACACCAAAAATTGTTCTTCCATCTCCCCAAGAGTCGGCCTTTAAAACTCCACAAGAATCTGCCCTTAAATCTCCCGAGAATCGCCCCTAAAATCTCCCCAAAAACCGCCCATAAACCGCATCAATAATCGCCTTAAAATCTCTCAAATAATCGCCCATTAAATTTCCTTAAAAATCGCTCCTTAAATCTCCCTAAGAATCGCCCATTAAGTCTCCATATGAATCGCCCCTTAAATCTCCCTAAGAATCGCCCATTAAGTCTCCCTGAGAATCGCCCATTAAGTCTCCCTAAGAATCGCCCAGTAAATTTTCCTAAGAATTGCTCCTGAATCTCCTCAAGAATCGCCCATTAAATCCCCCCAAGAATCGTAAAATCTCCTAAGAACTCTAAAATCTCCCAAAGAACCACCCCTAAACCGCCACAATAAACGCTCTAAAATCTTTCGAAGAATCGCCCCTAAAATTTCCCAAGAATCGCCCCTGAAATCTCCCCAATAATCGCCCTAAAACCCCTCTAAAAGAAGACTTAGCTGATTGACAGTCGCGTTATCCCTCAGGAGCAGTGCGCACTGCAGGCTGTTGGCCGAATGCACCCAGTAGCTTCAATTGGCACCGCCCTGCGCACAGTCTACAAGCTAGACGGTCTCGCTGGCTATTTCAAAGGCGTCCAGGCGCGCGTAGTGTTTCAAATGCCCGGCACCGCCATCTCCTGGCTAGTTTACGAAAGTTTTAAATGGTATTTGAGCGGCGAGACTGGCCGGACGGCCACTGCGACTACGGCTGCGGCTGCTGCGGCCGGTTCGCAGGTTAATCCTCTGGTTATTGACAGCAGGTGAGGCTTTATGAATTTTGTTGTTTTCACAGCTTAAATTTTGATGCTTTAGCTTTCTTTACAAGCTTAAACTAATTAGGTGACGAGGACTTTGCGCATCTAAAACAATTTATAGTTACTCCAGCCGTTTACCCTTTAAATTTAAAACTACATTTCTTAGATGAGATGTCAGGTAAGTGAAGAAAACGTCAAACAGCGGAATGATTTCTAGAAAATTAAAGGCTTGTTTCTAGGAAAAAGCTGCGTGCTCTGAGCAAGGACACCTTGAGTAGAAGGACTGGACACTTCGTTTCTTGGAAAGTTTTTAGAGTCCAATTGAGATTGACATGAGATAGAAATGTTCTTTGAATAAAACAGACTTGATTAGAAGAGGAATCAGAACCTGTGTAGCTGATAATACTATTTTATTGTTATTGGTAATTTTTGACAAATGTTTTACAAGGGAAATAATTTAAAGATCAATATTTCACAAAGAAGGGCAGTTACTCTACTCGATAGAGTAAGAAGGCAGGAACCACACATCAAAAGAATAGATTTTCATCTGCTTCCAATCGAGCGCAAATTTTAATTATGTCGAAAATCTGCAAATTTCCCATCTCCGTAGTAAATTTTTTCGCAAAAATTGGACTCCAAAAACTTTCCAAGAAACGCAGTGTCCCGTCCTTTTACTTAAGGTGTCCTTTGCTCTGAGTAGAAAAAAAATATGCATTTTTAATTTATGTAAACTACTAAATGACGAAACTAATTATCTTATACATTTCTCTTATTTCTCAAATTTTAGGCAGCTATAATAATCAATCATTGATTCCGATGTCGAGATCAACATTGTGCCTATATGAATATATTTATAAATATGATATAATATCTCTGACAAGAAGGCTAAAGCAATTGACAACCGCCTAACAAACCTGTAGTAATGTCCATCAAGCTTTAACGCGACTGCTCCAAATGCCCAACGCACAAAAGCAAAATTGTTGTTGATTATTGTTTGTTTGTCTGTTTGATTTTTTTGCAAAGCTGTTAAGCTACAGTAAAATTCATAATTTTCCGGTGCTTTCAGCTTTACCTCTCTGTGTGTGCGTGTGTGTGTGTGACAGACATCATTTTTGTCCCTCTATACCTTGCTTTCTGATCCCATGTTCTTCCTCTTCTTTTCTGCTTGTTCCAGACGTTACAAATTGATCATTTTTTGATCGTCTAAGTAGATAACAAACCATAAAAACTGTTGTTTATTGTTATGAAACATAAAATTTGAAAAGTTATATTGGTTCATTTCACATTTCACATAAACATGCTCACTATTTTACTTGCTAAAGTGCAAAGTTAAGATGCGATTAGGCTATTTTAATCATAATCATACCATCTTATTAGCTTATTATGTTTTGCTGTGTCATTTTTCTTACTTGGTTAGTTTGTTGAACACCTTCAATCAGATTCATCAATCAGACGACTAGTTTAATAAAGAGTTGAAAAAATTAATCATCATTTTGTTTATTTTTTATCAGACTAATTCTGACAATGTCTTGGTCTGATACGAATTTAAAATAAATATATATATATATTTTAATGAATTTGCTAACAGATCAGACATCTATTGTGTAATAAAAATGCATGAACTTTGACAAATTTTGTGCATTCTAATCGACTAATCTATATACTAATTGTAAACTGTTTCTGTCTGTGATGGATTTTTTAAAAAACGGCTTAACCGATTTTGATCAAATTTGCACCAAAAAATTGCAAATTTTCCAGGTTCGGTACACAACTTTTTGCATTAAATAATTCAAATGCTAAGGGGATTAAATATTTGAAAAACAGGCTTTTCCTATGCTTTAAATGCAAGGCCAATAAAGGTCGAAAATATCTCAAAAGCCAGAGGGAAAATTTTCCATAGACAATAAGATCAATGGTGCCTTAGCGTGCAATAAAAATTCTGCCCTAAAGTACAAAAGAAACACGCTTTGTAAGTTCGTCAGCAACTTTATGATACAACCCTCGTATGATGCTTACATTAATGCTGCTTACATCGTGGCTAATCTAAAGGCTCCAGGGATATGCTACGTGCTAAGGGGCAATTCTGAATATTTGGGGAAATGCTACATGGTAGGTAATTCTGAATGCTCGCGAAAACGCTGCATGGTGGGTAATTCTGAATGCTTGGGGGAAACGCTACATGCTCGGGGCAAAGGCAGCACTGCGGGTAATTTTCAATTTGACATGTTGGGAACTTTGAACACTCCGAGTAAAACTTTTGAATGCTCGGGGTAAATGCTTATATGGTGGGTAATTCTAAATGCTCGGGAAATCCTGCAAGGACACTAGAAGTCACTTTTACCCTAGGAGTCCTTGAATCCTACATGCTCGGAGTTAATTCTGAATACTCGGGGGTTATTCTGAATCCCCGCGGGAAATGCTACGTGCTCGGGGAAAATGCTACATTGTGGGTAAAGTAAATTTTCACAGTTTGTTTTACGTCATTTGAAAGTCCGTTATAATCAGTGAAAAGACGTAACATTAGTTTTACCAACAATTGAACGTTCCTAATATTTGTGCGCCCCCCAAGGGGGGCAACGTTGCTAGTAATTCTACTTAATTTAATTGTTTTTCACTCAAACTTGATTGGTAAGATTTTTTGTATAAAGGGCTCCTTTTTTACGTGTAGTGGCAACTGACAATATGCGTAATCAGTACGAATATGCTTCAAAATAAAATTTCAAAAAACTAACAAAGCAACCGACTGTGCAGCTAACAAAGAAAAATAAAAAACCGAGCTATCTGAATTTGAGAAAGACAGTCGTAAGTAAGTAAGACTCGAAGAGGATTGAATTAAACAAAGTTTAATTCCCCATAGTTAGGTTAAACAAACAAGCTCAGTAAACCATATGCCACGCCATGCAACTCACTGAACTCAACTCTTGAGGAGCATTAATTACGAGTTACGTAGTTCTGCAGAGCTGGACATTTCGAACAATAAGGAGGGTTGCGTGGCTTATCCGAGCCTCATCTAACTCTAAGCTATAGTGTTAGACCTTCAAAACCTCTCTGTCAGCACTTTGACAACGGAGAGACTGAATACACACGACAGACAGCAGTGTAATACATGGGCTAAATAACCTCGTTTTTAGAGTTCGTTTTTTAAAGTACACGCGTCCAGGACATTCATTATAATTTTTCAGCTGGCTTTCTAAATTTATGCTTTATTGAAGGCTATGTAAGCCTCCAAACTGACTTTAGTTAAAAGTTACCTTGTGATTTAGGATTACTGTCAACCTCAATCTCAGCTGGGTGGAATGAAGCGAGTTCCTTGCTTAAGAACACAATTTGTCTCCTAGAGCCGGGGTTCGAACCCGCGACCTTCCGGTCATAAATCGGATTACTCAACTCCCTAGACTAAAACTCATCTGGCTGCAAATCCTCTTTAGTTGTCGTTGGGCAGACATTCATAACCATAAAAAATTTTCTTTTTACATGCATGTGCAAAATACAAAGAAGCCATGCATCCAATAATGGTCAAAGGAAAAAAACTATAATTGTGCAATAGTGTACATTACTATACTATTCTGTAATTTGCTATATGTACATGTAAATCCTATATGTTCATTTTTGTGCTTTGAAAGATACATTTGAACGTACACTAGATAAATGAAACATACTGTTTAGAGAGCTTCTCGTAAATTTACGGTTATTTATTTAGGTTCCATACATAATACCATCAGTAATATAAATAAATAAATTTTACCTAATTTAACGTGATCGTCTATAGAATATTCTCGAGAGTAGAATACACAGCCAACACTGGTTGTGTATAGTTCCAACTCTAAGGTGTTCATCGCCCCAGCCTGCACCCCTCTAACTGCCTGCAAAAGTGCATGTGGCGCTTCCCTTGGTAACACTCGTACCGCCACTTGATCCATTGCCATTGATTTATTCTGAAAAAAAAACTATAATTAGCTTTCACGTAATAAAAAGAAACGTCACTTTAATAAAAATTTGGACCCTGGACATACTATTTATTTCACTTTGTTCATACTACTACTCATTTTGATCGTACAGTAGTTTGACAAGCAATAAAAACTAAAAAGATCAAATAGGTTACAATGTCTACAACCTGCATTGGGGTCCTACGATTTTAAACATATAAAATGACGTTTAGCCTCAAGATTATTACAGTGATCATTGCCATTGTTTTTAGAAATAGTGAATAATGTGAAAACAAACTAGAAACCAATACATTGAGTTAGTCATTTCCTGAGTGCTCAACTGTGTTTTACAGCTAACCCTTGAGTAAGTTGCCATGCAGACACGGGATTTCACCGACGCACGTCGGAAGAAGACAGCCAGACGGCCAGACAGGGGAGGGAGGGAAGAAAAAAGCTCGGAGATCCCCAGGTCATCCTAATGAGAGCCTGCCCAACATTCTCACGAACCCATAGCATATAGCTTGAGACTTGCCTCCTTGGCGTCGAACTCAACCTGCAAGCAGCTCAGTCAGTCACTCAACCGCGGCTTTCGAGACTCAATACATGTGTCTAGTCCTGCTGGCTGGTGTGTGTGTGTGTGTGTGTGTGTGTGTGTGTGTGTGTGTTGGGTTTTGCCTAATTGATACAGGAATCTGGGTGTTGGCATGCCCCCCGGACTGACCTGAAATTAAAGGCATCGCGTGCGTGCGTGTCCTGCCGCATGGTTGGGGCGTGTCCAGGGTTGCCAAATTTGAGTGTCGCCCCTGATTAGGGGGGGGGGGGGGGTTGGTGGGGTGGGCGAGAAGAGTAGAGCGAGAGATCGTGAGTCGGAAAAACTGGGATCAAAAAAAGGCTTATGAGAATTTGATTAAGAAGAATCGAAGAGTTGGGAACAAACTTGAATTCTACAAAGATTATTTCTATACTTTCGTACTGGCCTTCTTTTGACAGGCCCGTTGAACTGTAAAGTGTTTGGGTTGATGGAAAGATGGCATTAGGGAAAACTGTGTTAGGTTAAAAATATTTTAGGAAGACAATTGCCTAGGTGTTTCTATACTGTACAGTTTTGTAGTCAAGGAAAATAATATTTTTTACGTAAAACAAGCCTCACCTTACAATAGCGGTCGGTACAAATCGCGTCAGCAAAAAGGAAGCGAAAAAAACACAATCGAATTCTTTTGTGTCCAACCGCCTGCTTGTATAGAATTTTTTCCAGTACACAAACCAATGTGTGTTTTTTGCAATCCACAAGCTGCAATCTCTCTGATAGTGTTTGTCGCTCTCTCTACGAATAGTCAATTTTTTACTGAACTCACCTCCCGCGTCGGGAGCCGGTGGATAGATGGGGAAAAAAATCCTGTCGGCACAACAACATACCGGTAACTTCCTCGCTCAGTCAGTTGAACGGGGCCATGCAGGAGGGGAGGCGGCATGGGGACTCTGCTCCCATATCCGATTTGCGAACTCGCTCAATCGCGACCGTTCCGGTAAAATAGGATTGGGATGGCAGTGCTTTTTTTCTAGTCCCGTAATATCCCATACACACTCTTTGTCTTTCCGAAGATCGGTCCGATTTGCACGGGGATTTTTCACTCTCAACGCTTGGCCAGATGCAGAGGAGGTGAGGATCTCTTTCCCTATAGTTTCATACTCCCGAACGGATCGTTGTAAATGCAAAGCAAATTTTCTCTGTAATTGTTTAACTATAACAAAATAATCTTGCAGAATTGGCTGGTCTAATGTGCACGCATATCTACTGAGGGGGATTTATAATACAGGGCGGCATTATTCATGACATAATAGGAGGGATTTTAGGCCCAAGTCTTACGACCATGACTCAACAGCGGCAGTATAGGACAGAATACCCGTAATAAAAGTTCTCTCCAAAAACGTTTATGATGAGGATGATGCTTAATCCTTTCTCCTAATTCCATGCAGTCTGTCATTCAACATAATTATCCCATTTCTTTTATTTCCCTTGTCTTTACATCCGGAGCTTCTTCTTATAGCTAGTTATTCGCTTAGTTATCCATATATGTTAGCATTGCCAGCCGTCTGACTTATACAGCTCACTGGAAGTGTTCCCGATCCCACGACTATACTGGCGGTTTGTTCAGGGAAGAGAAGCTCATTGATTATTTTAGTCAGCAGCTTTCCAATGTTGTCTCTGCGATCAGTGCTTGGCAAATATGCTTACCATTATGATGCCAGATTTGATTTAGGTTATCTAGTGTCTTCTTCTTCTACGCCGCTTGTGTCAGAGATACGAGTATACACCATTGGCTCTTAAACTGACTCGTATCGCTTCCTTATATTAAAAAACCAGTGACAGCCTGACTATCGTATAGCCAAGTGTGTCGTGTGTGTCTCTCTGACTCTCTCGTATTGTGTGATGAATCTCTCTCTGACTCTCGTATTGTGTGATGAATTTCTCTCTGACTCTCGTATTGTGTGATAAATCTCTCTCTGACTCTCGTATTGTGTGATGAATCTCTCTCTGAATCTCGTATTGTGTCATGCATCTCTCTCTGACTCCCGTATTGTCATGAACCTCTCTCTGACTCTCGTATTGTGTGATGAATCTCTCTCTGACTCTCGTATTGTGTGATGAATCTCTCTCTGACTCTCGTATTGTGCGATGAATCTCTCTCTGAATCTCGTATTGTGTCATGCATCTCTCTCTGACTCCCGTATAGTCATGAACCTCTCTCTGACTCTCGTATTGTGTCATGAATCTCTCTCTGACTCTTGCATAGGCTATTATGTCATGAATCCCTGTCTGACTCTCGTATCAGCTATTGTGTCATGAATCTCTCTCTGACTCTCGTATTGTGTCATGAATCTCTCTCTGACTCTCGTATTGTGTCATGAATCTCTCTCTGACTCTCGTATAGGCTATTGTGACATGAATCTCTCTCTGACATTCTTATTGTGTCATTAATCTCTCTCTGACTCTCGAATTGTGTCATGAATCTCTCTCTGACTCTCGTATTTTGTCATCGAGAGTCTCTTTGACTCTCGAATTGTGTCATGAATCTCTCTCTGACTCTCGTATTGTGTCATTAATCTCTTTCTGACTCTCGTATAGGCTATTGTGACATGAATCTCTCTCTGACTCTCTTATTGTGTCATAAATCTCTCTTTGACTCTCGAATTGTGTCATGAATCTCTCTCTGACTCTCGAATTGTGTCATGAATCTCTCTCTGACTCTCGTATTGTGTCATTAATCTCTCTCTAACTCTCGTATCAGCTATTGTGTCATGAATCTCTCTCTGACTCTCGTATTGTGTCATGAATCTCTCTCTGACTCTCGAATTGTGTCATGAATCTCTCTCTGACTCTCGAATTGTGTCATGAATCTCTCTCTGACTCTCGAATTGTGTCATGAATCTCTCTCTGACTCTCGTATTGTGTCATTAATCTCTCTCTGACTCTCGTATTTTGTCATAAATCTCTCTTTGACTCTCGTATTGTGTAATGAATCTCTCTCTGACTCTCGTATTGTGTCATGAATCTCTCTCTGACTCTCGTATTGTGTCATTAATCTCTCTCTGACTCTCGTATTGTGTCATTAATCTCTCTCTGACTCTCGTATTTTGTCATAAATCTCTCTTTGACTCTCGTATTGTGTAATGAATCTCTCTCTGACTCTCGTATTGTGTCATGAATCTCTCCATGACTCTCGGATTGTGTCATGAATCTCTCCATGACTCTCAGATTGTGTCATGAATCTCTCCATGACTCTCGTATGGGCTATTGTGTCAGGAATCTCTGTCTGACTCTTGTACAGTCTATCGTGTCAGACATCTTCGTGATGCTTGTTCCACTAATTAATGGTATCAGGCAGCTCTCTCAGACTCTTATTTACCGCGCATTTCGATCACCGCCATGAGATAATTGCACGCCTTACGGCTAGAAGTGTTAGAAGAGCCCTAGAGAAAAGTGATTTTCAAATTTCTAAAAATCTTCGTCTAACCAATACGATAGAGGCTCCATTCTTTACTGTGCCCCTTCCGCCTAGCTTCATCCAGGGTTTCAGAAGATTGACATGTGCAGGTGTGACAACAACACTTACTCACTGGAGGTTTCTTTCTCGTAGCTCGTATTGTGCATTGCGGTTAAACTGATTCAAAGGATGCCTGGCATTTAGCTTTCTTGATGAGTGAATGCTCCAAAAATATGCACTTGAGTTTTTTTCTGTCATGAGTTCAGTTCAGGCAGAGTCTAAGGTCGGCATAGGTCTATTTTATGCTTAACCTTTAATTTAGTTTGAATGAAATTTTATTTTAGCTTGGGTGAATGACTTTTTTTCAACTGTAGAAATCTCGAATCCTACAATTAATGATCTAAAATCTGGATTAACCTCCACGTATCAGTCTTTGTATCTCGAACGTGTCTTTGTTACATTGACATTCATTATCTAGAATGCTTCAGGTCCCCAAGCAGAAACAAAAATTTCACGCTGCAGTTCCATTTTAAGAATAAAAATTGATGAATTTGTATTTTTTGATTGCACAGAAAAAAAATTGGAAGCAAGTAGCAAAAATCACTTTATCCTCAGATTGGCTCTTTATCCCCGCCCGATCATCTATCTGCACAGTCAGTTGCTAAAGTGATTTTTCAAATCTCCCAACTCGTCACTGGGATGGCTTGGATGAAACTCATTGCCGCTCGCAAAATCCGGCGGGGATAATTTTTTACTTCGGGAGAGAAAAAAATCGGCCGGTTCCGAGTGTAAGGCTAGGTGTGGGTGGAGAGTGATGAAGAGTGCCGGGAGGCTGAGCGGAAGTCACCATCGAGTGAGCGAGCTGCGCCGCCTCTGGACGCTATAATTTCTGCGGATGCTCGGATGAAGGGAAATTGCCTCAATCTCGGCTCACTCGTTACCCCAACTCGATCATCAATTGCCAGATTTTTCACTGTGCAGCTGCGAGTAATTGCTGCTGCTCCTACTGAAGCGTCATATTATTGATGGGGGAAATTTCTGTCTCGGGCTCGCCAAGCTGCTGGTGGAACGTGTTTGGCTGGATGAAAATAATGACTAGGCTGGTTGTTCGCTGCTTTCTTTGCTTGAGTCTGCTTCTTAACTCACTCTGTTATCCTCTTGCTCTTCAATATCTCTTCTGTAGCAAACCTTCCAATCTATCTCAATTCCCTCGTTATATTACAGAAAATAAAAATTATTAGAATTAAATAATGTTCTATTAAACATCAATACAAACAACCGACTGTAAAAAAATTAGCAGTTAGTGAAATATTTATTTTATATGATTTTATTGCTCGTTACTTTAAAACGATTACGCAACAGGATTTTTACAGTAACTACGTGTACAGTAGCCCTCGAGGCTTATTATTTTCAGAATAGGTCAGAACGGTCAAACAAATGAAGAATTGACCAATTGGAATTGTCGCTTCTGGGAGTCGACTCGTCTAGTTGTGCCAGCTGCAGGCGAGTTCGACTGATAGTGAGGCTGTTGTTGCTGCTGCTGCTGCTGCTGCTGATGCTGCATCAGAGTTTGGTAAGCTGGCGGCTGGTGTTGCTGCTGAACGCTACTGCTACGCCGGCCTCGTCTTCCATCGATCGTCGCCGGGGTGTCGGCAGATCTCAGCAGGCCGTTGCCTCTGTCGTAGCCGCTGTCGTCGTCGGACGCCGGGATGCGGTAATCTGGTGAGGTAGTGAGGTGTGTGACGGAGTGAGGTGGGTGACGGAGTGAGGTTGGTGATTGAGTGGGGTGTGTGACGAAGTGAGGTGGGTGAATGTGTCTGGTAGATGGATGTGAAGTGGGGTGGGTGAGGGAGTGGAATGGGGTGACAGTGTGAGGTGGGTGATGGAGTGAGGTGGGTGACGGAGTGAGGTTGGTGATTGAGTGGGGTGTGTGACGAAGTGAGGTGGGTGAATGTGTCTGGTAGATGGATGTGAAGTGAGGTGGGTGAGGGAGTGGAATGGGGTGACAGTGTGAGGTGGGTGATGGAGTGAGGTGGGTGATGGCGTGAGGTGGTTGATGGAGTGGGGTGGGTGACTGATTGAGGTGGATGGTTGTAAGGTGAGGAGTGAGGTCGGTGAGGGAGTTTGTCGACGGAATAAGGTGGGTAAAGTGGGCTAGCGATTGATCAGATCAAAGGATTTGGTATTTTATCAACTTAGGCGAATGTAGGTGTAAGCGTGAGGTGGATGAGTCAGTAGTGTCTGTAATTCAAGGCTGACAGTAATTCGACTAGCTGTCACTCACAGGTGTTGCTGATATCAGGTCCGCCTCCCAGTCTCAGCAGAGTCTGAGCCCTTTGAGGATCTCCAGCCTGAGGCATTGGCAGTGTCGGACAGTGCTGCAAGTTGTTTGTCGAGGGAGAAAAATTGATTGGCTCCGTAAAAATATAATTATTTTATCGAGTTAAAAATTGTAGAAATTAAAAAAACGTTTACTAAAATTAAATTTGATACAAATAGTTGCAACTTAAGAATTTTCTGTAGCAAACCCAATGAGGGTGCGTGACAACGTCTTCCTTCTGTAGCTTTGTGTCAGATTTCAATGTAGATTTTCAACTGAAATTTCACCTTATCTTTCGCCGCTAATTTGAGTAGCTAATCTGATTTGCGTGCCAGGAAAAAAGCAACACGCGAAAGGCGTTTAACTTGAGCTGATTTTCTGCTTGAGTTGAGCAAGTCAAAAACTTATTTATTTATAGATTGCTTCTATCATTCTGGTGTTCAGTTCACGCGAAAAAAAATGACACCTACGTCAAAAGAGCTGATGGATGTGAAAAATAGTGGGCGTATCTACTCAGTCTCATGTCACCTCAATCCCATGTCAGCTAAATCCCATGTCAGCTAAATCCCATGTCAGCTAAATCCCATGTCAGCTAAATCCCATGTCAGCTAAATCCCATGTCAGCTAAATCCCATGTCACCTCAATCCCATGTCACCTCAATCCCATGTCACCTCAATCCCATATCACCTCAATCCCATGTCACCTCAATCTTATGTTACCTTAATCCCATGTCACCTCAATCCCATGTCGCCTAAATCCAGCTAAATTGCTATTTAATTCAAATTTACCTAGCACAGAAGTCATTTAATTTAACTGTAAATAAACTTGTTTTAACTCAAATTAAAGGTTTTTCAATGAACTATATTCTGTCATAAACCTGTCGCAAAATCTCCGGAACAAATCAATTAACTTCAAATCAATTAAGGAGGCTTTAAATTCCTCCATCAAATTCTTTACAATTTTTATGTGTCCTCGGGATTATCCTCTCAGAGATAATCCTTTGCTAATCTAGTAGGTATGACGGCGTTTGACAGATACAAGGGAAGAAAATCCCTCAATGCCTCTCGTTTGCGCGGAGACTCAATAGATGAGGATGAGAGAAACGGTGATGAAATCTTGTAGTCAAGAAGTCGGAACATGAGGACAACCCGGATTTGCACAGTTCATCGAATATTGGGCTTACCTCGAGTCACCTGCAGCTTATCAAGGCTAGGCTGGGTGAAGGGACAGACAACCGGGCCTACTTTTAATGCATGATCGCGCACAAACTGAACTGATTGACTGTCCGGCTTACTGGATTGGGCGTTTGCTGAGTCTGTAGACTGGCTGAGTGACCACCGCGGGTTCCAAGAGAATTCATTCCCTGTTCATTTGCAGCCTTCGAGCTTAGTGACTCTCATGTGATATTTTCTGATGATTCTTTCTTTCAGACAGACAGACAGACGGACAGACGGACACACGAACAGATAGACAGACAGACAGAAAGACAGACATGCAGGCAGATGAACAGACAGACTGATAGGAAGATAAGCACAGACAGGCAGTACTACAGACAGATGGACAGACACACAGACAGAGAGGCAGACAGACAGATAGGCAGGCAGACAGACAGACACACAGACAGACAGACAGACAGGCAGGCAGGCAGACAGACAGGCAGACAGACAGACAGACAGACACACATTCAGACAGACAGACAGACAGACAGACAGACAGACAGACAGACAGACAGACAGACAGACAGACAGACGGACAGACACAAACACACGGACAGACAGACAGACATGTAGACAGACAATTTCACAATAAAATGAGTCAAAATGATATTTATACTCAATTTTAAAGCTTGATCCTGAAATTTAAAACCAAGAATTTTGCCACGGTTTAAAAAACCTAATTTCAAGCTTTGCAGCTATGCCAAATTTCCTGTGTCAAAGTGTCTTCAGTTTAATCTATAAATAGATTTTACTGTGAGTTCAGTAAGTACACAGTTGTGCAGAAACTGTTAACCTTTTTTATTCGTTCAATTGTCAACTACTAACCCGCCGCTGGATCCGCCAGAGGTCACTCCGAAATGGGAAGTGACCAATTCTTTGAATCTTATTTCAAAGCGAAGGGATGAGTGAAGATCCTTCATCCAAAGGAGAGCGGCTGAGGAAAGAGGCCTGCTGGCTTGTCTTAAAAATCCCCATCCGGGATTTTCGGGGGTGGGATGGAGGAACTGAAGGATTCCAACAAATTGAAACTGTCAGAGACTGACTGACATGAGTGGGGGGATTTAGTCGGAGGGGCGGGTGGGAGATTCAGTTAGCGTGCGAGTGAAAGTTAAAGGGAAGTTAGTCCCTTGTTCAGCTTTCCTCTTTGTGAAACGAGGGATTCAACATATGCGGGGAAAAAAGGGGAAAAACTGACGCGACACGATAGGTGAGGGTAGGAGGATGGCAAACTGGGATCACGAATCGACGAAGAGGGGCTAGGCTATAGGCCGGAGCTCTTGTCACTGGAGTTCGTTTTGCCCAACTCGCTTTGTTGGCTTCCAGCTAGCTAGAAGAGAAATTTTTATCCTGCTTGTTTAACATTTCAGTAACCTCACAGATACGCTCGAGAAAATGGGGAAAGTGAAGAGAAGGGAGAGGAAAGAGAGGGGAGAGGAGAGAGGGGAGAGAGGGGAGAGGCGAGAGGGGAGAGAGGGGAGAATGGGGAGAGGGGAGAGTGGAGTGAAGGGAGAGGGGAGAGAGGGGAGAGGCGAGAGGGGAGAGAGGGGAGAGGCGAGAGGGGATAATGGGGAGAGGCGAGAGTGGAGAATGGGGAGAGGCGAGAGTGGAGAGAGGGGAGAATGGGGAGAGGCGAGAGTGGAGAGAGGGGAGAATGGGAGAGGCGAGAGTGGAGTGAAGGGAGAGGCGAGAGGGAAGAGGGGGAAGATTGGAGAGAGGGGAGAGTGGGAAGAGGGGGGATAAGGAAAAGAGGGGTCAGAGAATAGCGTAGCACAATAGTAGAGATAGGTGTAATCTAGCAGTATCAAAGTGAGAAAAAAATTTCTAGGAAAAAATTCAAATCCAATTCTAAAAGCAGTCGCTTTGCCGACTGCACGTGGGCCTGCAGTCGTCGGAGAAAATCTAGCCAGCACCAATCAGGAATTTTTCAACAAAGACCCTCCGGCCAAGAGTGGCAGGGTCCGACAATAAAGGAACAAGGCCCAGACTGCCCCAGCAACTCTCCATAGTCGAGTGGGGAGCAAATCGCTCGGGCTTCTCCCATTGTGATACACAGAAATCCCCTTCATTCACCTGGAGGGGGTGGGAGGCAAAGCTTTTGAAATTTCAGTCAGCAACTTTTTTTCTTGAAACCGAGACCGAAATTGAACTGAGTGCGTCGATTGACAGGTGGCTGGGGAGGGGGGCATTCTAGGGGCGTGAGGGCCTGCAGGGGGTTGGCTATTATATGCCCCCCGCCAGGTGTCGTTTACAAATCTGCTGCTGGCTATTGTTTCGCTCATGGAATTCTAAAAGCCAGGCAACTGGAATGGAAACTGCATCTGGAAAGGAAACACAAATTCTTGCTTATTTTCCCAATCATTCTTATTCTCCATGGATTCTATAAATCCCGAAACACCAAACAAAGTCTCGCTTCCGCCCGCATTTCAAATTTTATTTTAAAACACAAAAATTCCGGAAGTGCGCTAGCCAGCAGGTGGGTAAAAATAAATTGTTTTGATCGGAGAAGACCAGAATGCAACAGTGAAACAAAATTGAAGGCTTTTAAGAATAGGTCTGTGGATCTTTGCGAGGGATTGCATAATCCATTGTCCAGAGGGAAGATTAAATGTAAAAAATTAAAGAGGGGGCTACTTCTAATTAGGCACTCAAGAGGATCAGAAAGAAATTAATACAGTTTCAAATGCCAGTCCATTCATTCTGCGAGGCTGTCAGTGTTGTGACTCACCTTGCTTGGCATAAATTTTCATTGCATTTCTATGCGATTTGTGTCATACTTCAATCAAAACAATTTTCTTTAATATTTTAGGTCATTCTCTTAGAAGACTGTATTGCAATGAAACGCCTAGATCTTGCATAGAACATAAAAATCTCAAACATTCTAAACTCTATAAGAAAGCTTTACGCTCGTAGAAGTGATAGACCTTCAGAATTATTGGAACCTCTGAATCACCAGGAACCTCTAGACCACCAAGAACCTCTAGATCTTAAAGAACGTCTAGATCTCCAGGAGCCTCTAGATCTCCAAGAACCTCTGGATCTCCGGGAACCTCTAGATCTCCAAGAACCTCTGGATCTCCGGGAACCTCTAGATCTCCAAGAACCTCTGGATCTCCGGGAACCTCTAGATATTTAGAAATCTCTAGATATCCAAGAACCTCTAGATCTCCAGAAACCAATAGATCTCCAGAAACCAATAGATCTCCAGGAGCCTCTAGATCTCCAAGAACCTCAAGAACTCCAGGAGCCTCTAGATCTCTAGGAGCCTCTGGATCTCCAAGAACTTCAAGACCTCCAGGAGCCTCTAGATCTCCAGGAGCCTCTAGATCTCTAGGAGCCTCTGGATCTCCAAGAACTTCAAGATCTCCAGGAGCCTCTAGATCTCTAAGAACCTCTAGATCTGCAGGAGCTTCTAGATCTCTAAGAACCTCTAGATCTGCAGGAGCTTCTAGATCTCTAAGAACCTCCAGATCTCCTGGAACCTGAAGATCTCCAAGAATCTCTAGATCTCCAACAACCTCTATATTTACAGAAACCTCTAGAACCTTATGAGCCTTTAGATCTCTAGCAACCTTTCTGACTAGCTCCCATCATTTCAATGAAGAAGCCTCACCCTAGCAGCTTTGAATTCGCCGCGCTCAATAATATCGCCACCGTCTCCAACTGCATCCAGCAGCAGTTTGCCATGGCCAGACATTGTAGCGGCGGCGGCGGCGGCACCTCCAGCTCCAGCCGTCGGCGCTGGACTCGTACAATCAAACCTAGACAGCGGCATCCCGCCGACAATCAGTCGAATGTCCGGCTTGCCTCCGCCGATTGTGCCGCCACGATTGGTCGCATCCGCTCGACGGCCCAATCGATTGCGGCCTCGAGCCAGCAGCAGCAGGACGAGACAGATGACGGCTAGGATGGCGGCGGGAATAGCCAGACAGCCAAGCAGCAGCAGGCCGCGACGACCGAGGGTGGCGCTGCCGGCGCCGCCGCCTCTGCCATCATCGCCGAATGAGTTGTGCCTGCCGCTTCGATCGTTAGTCGGCATCGAGTCTGGCTGCTGTCCGTTCGCTGGCGGCAGCGGCCAGCCCTGACCTGGCAAATTCTGCTCGACCTTCTCCGGCGGCAGGTCCATCAGAGCGACGCGAAGGTCGACCTCGGCTGATAGAGACGGCTGGCCGCGGTCGCGAACCGCCAAACGGAGCTGGTGCACTCCGGCGTCGCTCCGGTCGAAGTTTCTGGCCGCGTAGAGGCGGCCGCTGATTGGGTCGACGCTGAATCTGCCGCCGCCGTTGCCTGCCGTTCGAATTTCGGTTAATGTAGATTCTGGTTTCGGGTTTCGGGTTGGTGTCGTTTCGGGTTTCGGGTTGGTGCCGTTTCGGGTTTCGGGTTGGTGTTTCAGGTTGGTGTTTCGGGTTGGTGTCGTTTCGGGTTTCGGGTTTTGTACTTTGATTTTGTGTGGCTTCGAGTCGGGGAAAGATTGGCGGATACACATAACGGGATGCTTACTCAGCAGTGAGTACACCAATTCAGAGTTTGGCCCTTCATCCGGATCCGTAGCCTGCAGCTCGGCCACCGTAGCACCGGCGGGATTCCTGTACGAGCTGTCAATGGTGGCGTTGTCCTGGCCGGGGAACATGAATCGAGGTGGATTGTCGTTTGCGTCCACGACCTGAGTTGATTTCGGGATGAAGACGTCAGATGAGCGCCAAAATGAGGCGGCGTCAGATGAGCGCCAAAATGAGGCGGCGTCAGATGAGCGCCAAAATTAGGCGGCGTCAGATGAGCGCCAAAATGAGGCGGCGTCAGATGAGCCACAAAATGAGGCGGCGTCAGACGAGCCACAAAATGAGGCGTCAGATGAGCGCCAAAATGAGGCGTCAGATGAGCGCCAAAATGAGGCGTCAGATGAGCGCCAAAATGAGGCGTCAGATGAGCGCCTAAATGAGGCGTCATATTTGGCGTCAGGCCAAAGTAAGGGTTTCTAAAGTACAAAATTATATGGTGTAGTTATTAATTTTTCCAAGTCTATAGTAATAGCGGCTTTACGTTTGTTTTGTGCTTTGAAACACGGCTAGAAAAATTGGTGGAAGTTGCATTGGGACCAATTAGAGAGCTGGTGACTGGTTTATTGCGGTCTGTCTGCTGAGCCACTAGTGCCTTTAAGTATTACGCAATCAGACAAATCACGGCTCCTTGCACTGCATTTTCGACATAAACTTCTTGCCTAATAACCTTACTCTAATGCGGAAACGCGTGGGGCAAAAGAAACACGAAAAAGTGAATAGATTGCCCAGTGATTTTACGTGCGTCACAGCCACCAGACAATGATGACATTCCAACCCAGGGGCCCGCAGAACCCCCAACCCACCCCCATTTTTTCCCTCCGTCTCCCGTCCTTACGGGACGAGGGTTTGTAAATTGGTTAGGAAACGATGATTTCCCTCGCTAGTTTACTGCCACTGCAAATCCCCACTGTGGTCTTCTTGTCAGTCCGACAAGAATCCCTGTGAACAGGTGACCCCACTCTCCCCCTCCCTCTCTCTCTTGGGAGTAATTCCCCAACAGTTGCCAAGGGAGGGCTGGCGGCGGCCACAAAAAGTCGGCAGCCAAATTAGTCATTTCAGGAGCCTCCACCACCACTAAGGCTCTCGGCAGTAAAAATAAGTGACGAACCTCTGGGATCCAACAATTTTCACTGCTGCATCTTGCCGCTCGGAGTGGCCTTCCTGCTATCTGGGAGCCACTTTCGGGAACTGGGCCGTCAGATTTTTTTCTGTTAGCTTAGTTAGTTTGAAGCGGAAAACTAGCTGGGGTGACAGCTGTCTTGCCGCCTCCCAGCTATCGACATCCGCCAGCGGGGAAGGGGGGCCATTTATCCCCTTTTTTTGAAAAATGCGCCCGCCGGGTAGCTAAGGGATTTCTTTCCATTGCTCCCTCTCTTTGGACTGGAACGATAGTAAAAGCAAGATTAGCAAGAAGAATTCACCGTCTTCTTTTTAATTATCGGCCATAAATTTAACTCTAACGGCAAGAATTCACTTAGCAAGACAGACTAAGAAGTTACAAATATAGGGCCTATTTATTTACCTTTTTTACAGTCTTCGTTTGACTCAATTAAAAACCCCGAAAATTTGCTCATTTCCTCTAGCCGCTGAGTCAGCATTGCATAATTAATCAGGATACATTAAGTTAGAAAATGACATTGAACACAATTTGGTATGACTGAGGAGGCAGTGAGTTTAGTTTTAATAGCAGTTGCATACTATATATTATACATAATCCTTGATTGTTTACAATTTTATGGTCAATTCTCTCTGTCTCAGTTTAGTTTTAAAAAACAGTTAGACCGGTCCAGGGACCTCTTAAATTTAATCTGGACTCGAAGCTGGAAAGAGGCGGGCTGACTGATGTATTCAACTTCAAAGTCCAGGCACCAGCTAAGGTCTGTCCAAGTATGGATAAAGCTAGGTCAAATAAGAGATTAGAGCGCTTTATTCATTAGAAAAAACGTCAGCTGAAGACCGGTTTCTCTTCAATTGAGGCTTTATTGAAGCGCAAACTAAAAATGCTATAGCACCAGTCCCCTCACTTGCCTATCCAGTAGACACATAGAAACAAAGTATACATTCGGATTCAGTATGTTCCCATGGCAACTAAAAAATCGCACGGCCGAGCAAAAACTCGAACTTGAAATTTGACACCCCCAGGCCGACCCGGGGTGCCGCTACAAAACTGTCGGGTTAGGTTTTAAGTAAAGTGGAAATCCTGAACGAGATGAGGGCGGAAGCTGACAGGCAGGCAGAGGGATAGAGGGCGGAAGCTGAAAGACAGGCAGAGGAAAAGAGGGCGGAAGCTGAAGGGTCATCAGGTGAGGAATAGAAGGCGGAAGTTGAATGGTCAGTAGGGCAGTAGAGGGCGGAAGCTGAAAGGCAGCAAGAGGGATAAAGGGCGAAAGCTGAAGGGTCAGTAGGGCGGATATAGAGCAGAAGCTATAAGCTCGTCAGGCGGATAGAGGGCGGAAGCTATAAGCTCGTCAGGCGGATAGAGGGCGGAAGCTGAAGGGCCAGTAGGGCGGATAGAGGGCGGAAGCTATAAGCTCGTCAGGCGGATAGAGGGCGGAAGCTGAAGGGCCAGTAGGGCGGATAGAGGGCGGAAGCTGAAGGGTAAATGGTGCGGATAGAGAGCGGAAGCTGAAAGCTCGTCAGGGGGATAGAGGTCGGAAGCTAAAAGCTCGTCAGGCGGATAGAGAGCGGAAGCTAAAAGCTCGTCAGGCGGATAGAGGGTGGAAGCTAAAAGCTCGTCAGGCGGATAGAGGGCGGAAGCTGAAAGCTCGTCAGGCGGATAGAGGGCGGAAGCTAAAAGCTCGTCAGGGGGATAGAGAGCGGAAGCTAAAAGCTCGTCAGGGGGATAGAGAGCGGAAGCTAAAAGCTCGTCAGGGGGATAGAGAGCGGAAGCTAGGAGCTCGTCAGGCGGATAGAGAGCGGAAGCTAAAAGCTCGTCAGGGGGATAGAGGGCGAAAGCTAAAAGCTCGTCAGGCGGATAGAGGGCGGAAGCTAAAAGCTCGTCAGAGGGATAGAGAGCGGAAGCTAAAAGCTCGTCAGTGGGATAGAGGGCGCAAGCTAAAAGCTCGTCAGGCGGATAGAGGTCGGAAGCTAAAAGCTCGTCAGGCAGGTAGAGAAGGCCGCACTCACCAGCACGGTGACCTGCACCGTCGCGGTTCTCCTCGGCGCACCCCGGTCAACAGCCCAGACCGTGAAGCTGTGCCTCGGCCCGTCCACCTCTCTATCGAGTTCGGCCGCCGTAGCCAGCTGGCCAGTTTCCGGGTCCAACCGGAAGCGTTTCCGGGCGGCAAACTCGGCCAGGCTGTACTGAACCTGACCATTGACGCCGATGTCGGCATCTTCAGCGTGAATGACGCCGAGCGGCTGGCCGGGCTTGGCCGTTTCCGACACGCTGAACTCGTAGACGGTGCCGGGTCGGAACGTCGGCGCGTTGTCGTTGAGGTCGCTAATTTTAACGATTAAATCTAGCGGAGGCGAGGAGCGCGGCGGCTTGCCGAGGTCCGCGACTCGAACCTGTTTTGTAGGGAAAAGGGGTTCACTTGAGAAGGGCTCATCTTAGGGTCGCTAGCCAACCAACCAAAGGTTCATAAGCCAACTTTAAATTCTCATTGTTAAATAAATCGTTAATAGACCCACTCTCAGTCGATACTCGTCCATCAGTTCCCGATCGAAGCTTTCAGTGGCGTAGAGTCGGCCGGTGCGTTCTTCCAGACGAAACGGCGTCGAACCGAACTGGAGCAGCTCGAATTGCACCTGGTCACCGTCGGCATCGCTGGCGTTGAGCTGGCAGACCAGCCAGCCGGGCCGCTGGTTCTCCGGCGCGCTGACCACCAGCTGCGAACGATCGGTCGTCGTCGACGGCAGTTCAAACATCGGCGCATTGTCGTTGAGATTGTTGACGACAACGCGGAGGCTTCGACGGCTGGTCAATGGCGGCTGGCCGCGGTCGGTGCAGACGACGGTCAGGTTGACCGCTGGCGTCGCCTCGGCGTCCAATTCTCTGGTGGTCCGAAGTTCGAACTCCTCCTGTCCGGCCGATGCGGAAGCGGCAACGCCAGATTTTGCCAACAGTCGAAAGCCACCGCCGCTGTCGCCGAGGTGGCAATCAACTCCGCGGACTCCGCTGCTGTCGGCATCCGAGACCGTCAGCCAGGCTACCAGACTGTCCGCCGGTTTGTTCTCATCAATGCTCAGCTGGCTGTCCGAGCTCAGCGAGATCAGCCCGATCACCGGCGCCTCGTCGTTGACGTCCAAGACGCTGACGGTCAGGGTGACGCTGCCGGTCCTCGGCGCGACGCCGCCGCTAGCGTAGCCGCCGTCCCGGTCGACCGCCTCAACAACAAGATGGTGCACCGCGGCACGCTCGTAGTCCAACTGTCGGGACAGGCTGACCGCTCCAGTTGACGGGTTGACGTAGAACGGCGACGAAGACGGTCCGCGTTGCGGTCGCTGACGATAGCGAATTCGGGCGTTGAGGCCGGCGTCGGCATCCGTGGCGTTCAGCGTCAGGAAGGGCCGGTCGGCGCCGGTCGGATGCGTCTCCGGCAGTCGGACGGTCAACGGCGGCCGAAGTCCGTCGAGATGAAACCGCGGCGTCTCGTCGTTTTTGTCGTTAACCCGGACGAGGACGTTGAGCTCGCCGGACAGGCGCGGGTCGCCACCGTCCCTAGCAACTAGGATGAAGCGCAGCTCGGGCGTCAGCTCGCGATCCAGCGGCTTCGTCACCAGCAGTCGCGGCTCGAGACGGCCGGAGCCGCTGCCGGCGGTGCGCAGCTGGAAGTGTCCGGCTGTGTCGCCGACCAGTTCGTAGCTGTCGATGCCGTTCCCGGTGGCGTCGGCGTCCTCAGCGGCCGGCAAGCCGATCTCCTCGCCCTGGTGCGCGTTCTCGTCCAGCGTCAATAGAAAATCTCGTCGCCGACCGGCAATGTTCGAGTAGTCCGCGAAGCTGGGCGCGTTGTCGTTGATGTCACGCAAGTGGATCTCAACGCGCAGGCTGGGGCTGCTCTCCGGATTGGCCGGATTGATGGCGCGCACCTGCAGCGGGATCAGGCAGACTGGCCGGGAGTCGCAGCAGGCACCGGCACGGCGGCACAGGCTGTCCCGATCAAGACGGGAGCTGGTGGAGCTGATGACGCCGCTGTCGGGATCAACGACGAATTCGTTAGCTAGAGAGTCGCCCGGACTGCGGAGCAGGGTGTAACGAATCGGCGACGCAGCCTGCTGGCTGCCGACGTCTAAGCGGCCAATTCGACGACCAGTACGTTGTCGAACTTCGCCGCTGTTCTTCTCCGGCATCGGCAATCGCCCGTCGTCTTCGTCCAGTTCGAAAATGATGACGGAGCCTCGACTGGCGGGTGCTGAGCTGGCGGAGGCGACTGGAACGGGCGAGGTTGAAAGTAAAAAATGAATTATTAAATGAAGAGCGAGCGCTGTTGCTAACGTCATGGCGGAACGCTGGGGCTGCTGCGGCTGCTGCAGGCTTGGCTCAAATCAGCCTTTTTATGTAGCCTTTGAGAGCGGCTTCACTTCTATTGGCTGCTTTGGATCCACAATTGCTTTGGATCTTTCCAGCGAATCAGAAGGGGTTCTTCTAGTATCATAATCCTCAGTAGTACTGGACGGGTGTTATGGTATAGTTTGTGGAAAATTTTCTTTCGTAAGCTATTTCTGTCTAAATAGAAAAAAAGAGTTTTAGGGGCAGTAGCGGCATCTAACTAACAGAGGACCTTAGTAAGGGCTTGGATGCCTTACCAACCTCAAGGAGGATAGCGGTGACTATTATTAGTAGTATTTGATGACATATTTATTACGAGTAACGATTCAATCTATTCTAATGGTAGACGGAGCATAGATAGAGGTCTTTTAGCGCGCTGATTTCCTACAAAGAATTCAGCTAGGACTCTTATTTCCTGCACAGGATTTTTTATGACACTAACTGAATCGAAGTAATTTTCCTGTCCAGATGTTCATTCAGCACAACGGTAGTCCCCGGCTAACAGATTCTATTTTTTTATGCCCGAGCGCGCGCGCAGGTGCGTCCAAAAACCGACTGCTGACAGGGTCATAAATTTTACGAGCATCTACGGTAGCTACGGAACTGTCATAAAAAATTCGCAAAGAAAATGCAGCGCCCAGGAGTTAACTGCTGGGTTGCCTGTCTGTGTCCGCAAATCCCGGGCTGCACTGATAGCTGGAGACGTGATAACGAATACGATCGGTAGGTAAATGCGAATTGGACAAAGTGATAATTAATCAGAGTGGGAGTAAAATTCCACCAGACGCGGATCTGGAACCAAAAAAAATGTATCATAAAAAAACGAAGATCAAAGAGATGCACCACAGCTTGTCAGCAGGGAGATAAAAAAGTTTGATAAGGACTCGAAATTGCGACCACATGGCCTTTATCGCATTTTTTTAATGCTCCGAAAAACTTCGGCCGCTTATCAGGAATTTCCTCATAAATTTTTTTGGGGATTTTATTCCATATGTACTTCAGTGCAGCAATCCTGGGCAGCTCACCGCTTCTTTATCTGTAATCGTGTTTGTGTCAGAATTTCGAATCGATTTAGGTAAGCTATAATCTTAATCTTTTTGTTTTAGAAAGGTCCGAGGCTTTAATAGAAAGTTGTTTAATCCAGCAGTTCGTGTCCACGCAGTTACTAGCTAGGTAGTTCGTACACAGGTCTGGTATGGATGGTGATGGCTGCTCGGTGATAAGGAGGACAAAGGGCCTCTCTCTAGTGGGGGGAGGAATGAAAAACCTGCTGTGCCACTAGATAAGGAAGGGACATAGATCCTCAGGGAAGCGGTTTCGAAGGGATCAATGCCCAGTCTAAAAATTTCCCCATCAGCAAGGAAGGCAGATAGATAAAACATAACAGAAATTGAACTGAAAGCAGAAGTAGAATTTTATCAACATAAACAGACTGGTACGCTCTACATGTATGTCGTCACTTTCCTAAATTTCTAAGAGTTTCCTGCTTACAAAATTGTTACGTCACCTTCGTGTGCACAGCCCTTTCCCAGACTTGATCCATCATTTTATTTATTTACTTATATAGTGTGGTTCAGCAAAAATCAGATAACATTTGATATCTTGATTGATTCGCAATGACAGGGGTAAGTGGGATTAAGGCACATTCAGATACGTGTCCATTATGTTTATTGGCTTATTTATTATGATTATTTATTAATAATAATTTATTATGAAGCCGAAGGTCTCTGACCTGTAGGCAAAAATAGTCTTTGCTAATATTATTTTGTAATACAATAACTACGTTCATTGCCCTTAATTACATCCGCGCAATTTTTACGTTTCGCATCGCAAATAGGACGTAGTACTTAAAATAACTGGTTGTCTGCACAGAAAACTGAGGGTCTTTAGTGGGCAATTTTGATGGATTAGCGAATCCTAGTTGATTGTCAGCCGCTAAAGTGGGCCATTCATTCAGATGAAATGAATCCATTAAAAGCATCATAGAAAGCTGACAGGGTGATTGATAGGGACTTTTTTTAGATTGATAGGGAATTTTACTGAGATTGATAGGGACTTTTATTGAGATTGATAGGGACTTTTACTGAGATCGATAGGGTCTCTTATTGAGATTGATAGGGACTCTTATTGAGATTGATAGGGACTTTTATTGAGATTGATAGAGACTCTTATTGAGATTGATAGGGACTTTTATTGAGATTGATAGAGACTCTTATTGAGATTGATAGGGACTTTTATTGATATTGATTGAGATTGATTTTATTTGAGGTTGATAGGGACTTTTGTTGAGATTCATAGGGACTTTTGTTGAGATTGATAGGGACTTTTATTGAGATCGATAGGGTCTCTTATTGAGATTGATAGGGACTTTTATTGAGATTGATAGGGTCTTTTCTTGAGGTTGATAGGGACTTTTGTTGAGATTCATAGGGGCTTTTGTTGAGATTGATAGGGACTTTTCTTGAGATTGATAGGGGCTTTTCTTGAGATTGATAGGGGCTTTTACTGAGATTGATAGGGACTTTTACTGAGATTGATAGGGACTGCGATTGCGATTGATATGGTTGGTAATTGAGATTTATAAATCCTATGGTCTGTGCTTGAGATAGATATAGTCTGTCATTAAGATGGACGTAAATAATCAAAAAATAATTGGCGTTATGAGACCAAGCGGAATGAGTTTAGGTGACAGCGAAGTAAAACATTATCGCAATAAATTATTATTCTTATATTTTTGTTAGGAGATCGTTTAGAAGACGAAATTGTTAAATGAAACAGCATACTTAGCTCATTTGCAAGGAAAAACTAGCTTACTTAGTATGACTCCTTGCAGAACCGAAGTAAATACGAAATTCTCATGACCATTGGTATTAACTGAGAGGTGAAACTTTTTTTCTTGAAATTTCTCTCTCAGCCTACTAAAATGTTAGTAGTATCAAAAACGTATAAAAGTGACAAAATATTGCTTGCTACTCCTCTTTCAAAAGCGAAGGTCACTAGAAATTATTAGTTGGATGCTTTGCAAGTTGCTATTTTTTGAGCCGAAATCTCGTGCGCTTTCTGACGAAGCAAAAGCCAAGCAGAGCATGCATGCACTCATGCCTTGAAGAAAAATAACGCTCAAAGGTTAATTCGGCGTTACTAATAATTAGGCTACGCATTTACGCACATGCCTACTATCAAAGCGAAACGTAATTTCAATAGTATGATTAGAGCATCTGTCTAGTCAGTTAAATTATTCTTATAGGAATTTGAAAAGTAAATTGAGAAAAAAAAGTATATTTAAAAGACTCTTCAGTTCTTTAGCATTGAAATCCGGAAAAAAAAACTGTGTAGGGATCAAAGCTCTCGGTAAATACGTGTCATAAATCAGTCATTTATAATATGTACCGATGCATATGTATATATTTTTCTACGTTGTCCCATCAAACACAAAACATTACACATTGCTAGTATAATAAGTCAGTAAGGATGGAGCTCGTAGCCTACAGTATATTAGTAACAATAATTATAACAAGTTACATGTGAAAACAACAGGCGAACATGGACCGAACCAATCAACGTTAACAAAACAAAAAAATCACTTTTAATTAAGTATAATAGTTTCAAACAAGAAGCGACCATCACCGCAAACAAACTTGGTAGGCATTCAAACTAGCTAACTGAAATAAAGCAAAACAATTAACAAAGAAAAGCCAAGCGCAGTGCAATGCAAATAAGATGGAAAAATATTGAAACCAACAAAATGAGCTTTGACGCACATCCATTGAAACAGAGACCATAGCACAGATCAGTGCTTTGGTATGGTATCGCCAATGAGAAAAGCACAGTCAGACAGATCACACGTCTGAAAAGCCAAGCAGAAAAAAACTGCTTGATTTATTGATTGCAATTAACAATTTGGAACAAATTAGTGACAAGTGAGAGCGAGACAGACTGACAGACAGACAGACAGACAGACAGACAGGCAGAAACACAGACAGACAGACAGACAGACACGGACAGACAGACAGATAGATAGATAGACAGACAGACAGACAGACAGACAGACAGACACGGACAGACAGACAGATAGATAGACAGGCAGACAGACAGACAGACAGACAGAAAGACAATGCCAGCAAAGAATCTCGTGCCCGCAATGCCAGAAACTCAATGGGCTTGCATTTAAATTACGCAGCAGGAAAATAATAATTAAGTTTAACAGACAATATGAATTAAAACATGCGTGCATTTATCAAAACAAACGCAATCAACATTATTATTTAATCTACTAGCTAAATCTGTCATAGCGAAGGGGCCAGGCAAGGAAGGAACGTAGTAAATTAATGAGGAATGAGCAAGCGAACAATCGACCAAACAAACTACGCCGAGAACTTACGCGAAAGTAAAATTAACTAGACGACAAACTGTGAGGACTAGCCAACTGACAATCAATTTTAGTTATTAAACAAACAATCAACCAACCAATCAATCAGTCAATAGAGGCATCGGCTTTCTAATCTTGTCTCGCCACAACAACTACTACTTATATGGGTAGCTAGATCTATTACTTATCGATTGCTACCACCGCCAGTCCCACGCTTGCCGCCCTGCATCGGCATCGACATCGGCGGCGGCGGCGGCGGCGGCGGCAGCAGCGAATAGTGAGGCTGAGGCGGAGCCGGTGAAGCGGAAGCGGCTGACGCGGTCCCGCTGCCAGGCGACATCATCTGCATTCCCGGGGCGCCGAACATTGCCGGAGGCAGCATCGGCGGCGGTGGCGGCAGCATAGTCGGCATCGACATATTCGTCGACGACGACGAAGAGGTCGGCAAAATAAGCGGCGGTAGAGGAGGCGGCGGCGGCGGCGGAGGCGGCAACAGCAGCGGCTGCTGGGCGGAGCGCCGATCCGATCCAACCGATGATCGGGAGTTCGGCCGGCCGACGCCGCTGCCGGGGCCGCCGCTGTTGAAAGCGCCAAACATCGAAGGCGGCGGCCGACTGCCCAAGGCGGTTAGCTTAGCCCGCAGAGCGGCGTTGTCGTCTTTGACTTCGCTCAGTTGACGCTCGGCGGCCTTGGCGGTCAGCCAGGACTCGTGCGCCCGTTTCTCCAGGTCGCCGATTCGTCGACGATGCACGCGCTCGGCCTCGGCCAATTCAGCCTGGGTGGCATCCAGACGGGAGCGCAGCTGGCCAATTTCGGCGCGCTGCTCTTCTAGGCGTTGCTGGGCGGTGGCTGTGGCGCTGGCGTCTGACTGGCGGCTGAGCTCCTCCTGGCCGAGGCGGCGCTGCCAGTCTCGCTCGCGGTCTTTGAAGTACTCGCGAAGCACCTGCGGCGGAAGAGAAGAAGGGTGAAGGACGGGCGGTAAGTTGAAGAAAGGCTCGGTCGAGATGCTAACTTTATATGAAGTATGGAATTTAGTTTCTATTGAAAATCTTACCTATGAGATCTCATGAGATCCGGTTTTTTTAATCTAACTTATGAGATCTCGTTTCTCTAAAATCTCACCTATGAGATCTCGTTTCTAAAATCTCATTTATGAGATATTGTTTCTAAAACCTCACCTATGAGACTTCGTTTTTAAAATCTCACGTATGAGATCTCGTTTCTAAAACCTCCCCTATAATATCTCGTTTCTAAAATCTCACGTATGAGATCTCGTTTCTAAAATCTCACGTATGAGATCTCGTTTCTGAAATCACACCTATGAGATATTGTTTCTAAAACCTCCCCTATAAGATCTCGTTTCTAAAATCTCACGTATGAGATCTCGTTTCTGAAATCACACCTATGAGATCTCGTTTCTAAAACCTCCCCTATAAGATCTCGTTTCTAAAATCTCACGTATGAGATCTCGTTTCTAAAATCTCATGTATGAGATCTCGTTTCTGAAATCTCACCTATGAGACTTCGTTTCTAAAATCTCACCTATGAGACTTCGTTTCTAAAACCTGGCCTATAAGACTTTGTTTCTAAAACCTCACGCATGAAATCTCGTTTCTGAAATCACACCTATGAGATCTCGTTTCTAAAACCTCCCCTATAAGATCTCGTTTCTAAAATCTCATGTATGAGATCTCGTTTCTGAAATCACACCTATGAGATCTCGTTTCTAAAACCTCCCATATAAGATCTCGTTTCTAAAATCTCACGTATGAGATCTCGTTTCTTAAATCTCACATATGAGATCTCGTTTCTAAGCTATCACATATGAGATCTCATCTCAAATTTGAGATAATTTTTTAAATCTCAATAATAGAATATTGAATCTTCTACATCGTAATTTATTAATAATATCGTTCTAAAAATCTCACCTAAAATATCTCTTTTTAAAAACCATACGCACGAGAAATCTCACTAACGAGATCTAGAATTAAAAATTCTATGATTGAAATCTCATATTTAAGATCTAATCCACTGAATCTTCGTTAGAAATCTCACTTATAGATTCTGGTTATACAGGCAGACGAAAATAAGAAAAAACCAGGCCAACCTCCAACTGGGTACAGGCCTTGTCCCGATCCTCCCGCAGCGAGGCCTGCTCAGCCCGGACGGCGCTCAGCTCGTTCTCCAACTCTTGCCGACTAGCCGCTTCCGCTCTGGCGTGACTCTCGGCCTGTTGTTGACGCGAACGAAGCTCGTCTAGTTCGCGTCTAGCCGCCTCGGCGTCCAATAGTTGACGAACTAGTTCGCGGCGTCGTTCCTGCTGCTGCTGACGACACTGCTGTCGTTCTTGACGTCTTTGTCGTCGTCGTCGACGTCGTCGCGACGATACGCCGCCGCTACTGTCGGCGTCGTCCTCTTCGCCATTCTCGCCGCCGTCTGGCGCGTCTCGCTGATCCTCCGCCTCTTCCTCGTCGTCGTCGTCGTCGCCGTCGTCAACATCATCATTGTCGACCGATTCGCCTTCATCGTCGACGTCGTTCTGGTTGTCACCCTCGGCTGCGCCGGCCGCAATAGCATCAACATCCGATCCCAATTTGGCTAGCAGATTGTCAAGCGACTGGCGCAGGCTGGCATTCTCCGACCTGTGCCGTTCAGCCTCCTGATTAGCTCGGTCTAGTTCAGCCTGCATCTCCGTCATCCGGCTGTAATAGTCGGCGGCTTGGCCGTACAGGCGCTGCTGCTCCGCTCGGGCCGATTCTAGCTCCTTGGTTTTAATTTATAATGAAAACTTTGGATTATAGATTTATTTTAGTTGTCTTCCCCAATTATAATATTCTTAGTTGCTGTTTATTTTAACTTTAGATTAGCTACTATTATTTTTCTATATATTTGTCTGTGGGTAAAAAGCCTCCCAAGCTATTTTACGGATCTGTAATTATTCCACAATACAGGGGATTGTTCATTTGAGCCTCAGCTATCCCTGGATTGTTCATTTGAGCCACCGCTATCCCTGGATTGTTCATTTGAGCCGTCGCTATCCCTGAATTGTTCATTTGAGCCGCCGCTATCCCTGGATTGTTCATTTGAGCCGTCGCTATCCCTGAATTGGTCAGCTGAGCCTCGGCTATCCCTGGATTTTTCATTTGAGCCTCGGCTATCCGATTGTTCATTGAGCCGCCCGGCATTGCTAATTCACCAAACCCCATAGATCGACAACAGTTCATTACCTGTTCGAACTCAGCAACCTTCCCATCCGCCTCCCGCTTTTCTCGTTCGCCTCGATCTATTTCGACGGTCAGCCGGCCTTCCAGATCGCCAATTCGAGCTTCAAATTCGCAAATTTTCCGTTCAGCGTCGCCTAATTGACCGCGCAATCGCGTCCGCTCGGCGTCCCAATCGGCTCTGGCCGATTCCATCCGACCTCGCCAATCGGCTTCGTTGCCAGCGGCTCCGGCAGCTTCCGACCTGGCCGCGGCCAGATCTTCAACTAGGCGACTATTTAGAGCGTCCTTCTCGCCAATCTGTTCTTCTAATCTACGCGTCAATGCCAGGGCGCCAAGGCATTCCCGGCGCCAGTCGCGTCTGAACAGGCAGCAGCGGGCTAGCACTGACACGGCCAGCATCAGCACCAGAGTGAGCCACGCCAACGCCTGACTCTTGGCGCTCATAGGCAGCCAAGCCGAGATTGGCACAGTTTCAACTAGTTGAACTAGCCAATCCGGCACCATGGGCGAGGCCGCGTCAACGCTAGCTTTGGCTAATCTGATAGCCGGATAGCGGCCAGTTAGCCAGGTTAGACAGCGACGCTTAGTAGCCAGTTCAGCACTGTCATCGGGATCTGCATCGCCAGACGATGAGTTACTTAGTTCCGTGTCTTCCGACAGAGACGGCGGCTGCTGTTGCTGTTGCTGCTGTTGTTGCTGCGGCGAGTCCGTTCGAGTGAACCTACCAGGATCGATTCCCTGATTGGCTGATTGAGACGATGAAGTTGACGATGGTTTTGAATCAATGGGCAATTCTTCAGCTGTTTTGGCTTTTTCTTCTTCCTTAAACTCCTGCTTTGGTAGCTCAACTGAAGCTGGTGGCTTCTCCGGCTCAGATGGCGGCGCTGGAGGCGGCAGCTGAGGCTGAGATGAACCCGAAGCGACGGGCAGTTCCGGCGAAGCCACTTTGCCTGAATTATCTTGTCCCTGTTCACGCTGTTGTTTGCCTTGATCTGTGCTAGATGGAGTCTGCTGATACTGAGTTTTCGGTAATTCTGGGTGAGATTGCTCGCCTGGAGTCTTTTGCGAACCTGCAGGAGGCTGCTGCTCTCGAGTATTCTGCATCTCGGGTGGAGACTTCTCCTCTTCAGTTCGTTTCGGCTGCTCTGACAAAGGCTGCCGCTCTCGAGTTTGCTCTTCTTGAGTCTTCTGCATTTCTGGCTGAGACGGCTGCTCCTGAGCTGTCGGAGCATTAGACAATGTTGTCTGGTCATCAGCTGGTTTTGGGCCTGTTTGCTTAGTATCTGTAAAATTATTCGTCGAATTATCTTTAATATTAGCTGAGACCTTGTTTTCCTCTAGTTCCTCTTGAACAATAGAAGACTCGGAACCAGTCTCTTCATCCTTTTTAGCGACTAAATGATGTTTTGGATTAACTCCTGACGCTTCATCGTTGGCGCGTTGTGGTGACTGTGGCTCAGAATTGCTTTTCTCTGGAGAGGAAGTGTTAGTCGTGATGGCGGATGGAATTTTTTCGTCGATTGAACCAGTATTTTGTTCTTCAGCTTTTTTTGCATTTATATCAGGCAAGTTCTTACCTCTGGCTGCCGACAAACCATCGTTATGTGTAGAGGAAGGGAGATTTTTCTGCTCTTCACCCGCAGTACCTTGTTTTTTATCTGAGGAAAAATCCTTGCTTCCTTCAACTGGAAGAGTCAGGAGGTTGTCAGGAGGTGGATCTTTCTTCGCATCAGCTGAGGTGGAATCCTTGTTGTCAGGAGATGGACCTTTCTTCGCATCAGCTGAGGTGGAATCCTTGTTGTCAGGAGATTGATCTTTCTTCTCATCAGCTGAGGTGGAATCCTTGTTGTCAGGAGATGGACCTTTCTTCTCATCAGCTGAGGTGGAATCCTTGTTGTCAAGAGATGGACCTTTCTTCTCATCAGTTGAGGTGGAATCCTCGTTGTCAGGAGATGGACCTTTCTTCTCATCAGTTGAGGTGGAATCCTTGTTGTCAGGAGATGGACCTTTCTTCTCATCAGCTGAGGTGGAATCCTCGTTGTCAGGAGATGGACCTTTCTTCTCATCAGTTGAGGTGGAATCCTTGTTGTCAGGAGATGGACCTTTCTTCTCATCAGTTGAGGTGGAGTCCTTGTTGTCAGGAGATTGATCTTTCTTCTCATCAGCTGAGGTGGAATCCTTGTTGTCAGGAGATTGATCTTTCTTCGCATCAGCTGAGGTGGAGTCCTTATTGTCAGGAGATGGATCATTCTTCTCTTCAGCTGGTTTAGAATCCTTTTTGTCAAGAGGTGGATCTTTCTTCTCATCAGTTGGCGTAGAATCATTCTTTTCAGATTTAGTAGCTTCATTTAAATTGCCAATAAATTCTTTTACTCGAATTAAAAAACCTTTAGGTTTATCGCCTTCAGATGTAACATCATACGATGGCTTGTCGCTATCTTCGGCCTTGCCTCCCTGTTTGGAACTAGCATTGTTAGTTACATTAGCTGCATTGGCCGCCACCTCTGGCTCTGGTGGCTTCGTATTAACATCCGGAGTCGATTCCGTCTCGTCATTCTTTTGTCCATCGGACGGCGAAGGCGTCGTTTTTGTACCATCCTGCAGCGGCGGAATATTCGGACTGCCCGCCGGACCAGGCGGCGGACGTTCCGGTTTCGATTCAGTCTCGTCGTCCTCGTCGTCAGGATCGTCGCCGATAGATCTGGGCGGATAATTGACTTCTACTAACTCGTCAGAATCGTACTTTCTAGTTAGCTCTTTAAAGTAGGACTTGTCAACTAATCCGACAACGTCATTAAATTTCACCAGCCACAGAGTCTGCCTGTCTAAACTATTGCCAAACTCTTTGCCAAGTATGAATACACGGGAGCCGGCGCTAACCGAGCGCAGGTCGCCGTGCACTGCTGAAGCCGTGCTCAACACCCGAGCAGTGCCGATAGGCTCGGCGCAGCGTCTATCAATACACAATAGCCGCTCGGGTAGATTGACGCCGGCAGTGGGTACGGCCGATTGCGTCAATAAAATCAATAACGGCGGTAGAAGCAAGGAGGCCAGCAACGACAATAAGATGGACAGTTTTGGCCAGCTGGTGAAACAACCGGATAGGGACATGGCTAGTCTGCCCGCTATGCTGCTGCTTCGGTCGGCGGCTTGAACTTCAACTGCTTGTTGTTGCTGCTGTGTCTGATTTGTTTCTTCTGGCTTTAAAGACTTTTGTGGAGATTTCTTCTTCTGCTGCTGCTGCTTCTTCTGTCTAGTTGCTTTCACCAGGTTTGCTTATTAAATTATGCTTATTAATGCTATACTCAACACTCGCAGCCCGTGTCTGCCTAGCACGCCTTCAGTTGGCTGAAATATGAATGAGTTGAGTGCAATATTAAAAAATATGATAAAAAATCAACGACTGACTAAATTTTCTCAACAAGTCTTTGTAGCCCTTTTACTATTGAATTATAGAGGGAAAATGAAACGCTATCCTAGCCGCTATACTGCTTATGATCCCTAAATTTAAATCTTTAAAAAATTATATAAAATTATTTAATAGCAAAGGCTAGTGTGATTTGACAGTCGATTTCACTTTTATTTATTCAGACAAAGTTCCGATACATGATTTTCTTATGGCATGAAATTTATGCTTGCAAATTTACTGCACTTCTGTAGTAACTAGCTATGTTTTCAAGAAATGATTATGATAATGTTCAACTTAAAAAAAGAAAGTTTTTTATACAATTTAGGACCAGACTTATGCCTAGATTAGGGAACATCCGCGGCTTAGATGTTATAGAAGATCTTCAGGGAGTGGGTCATGAGAAATTTCTGGAATAGGCTAGGGGCGGATTCTCAGAGGCTGGTTAGGGGCGGATTCTCAGGGGCGGGTTAGGGGCGGATTCTTATGGGCGGGTTAGGGGCGGATTCTTATGGGCGGGTTCTTAGAGGCTGGTTAGGGGCGGATTCTCAGGGGCGGGTTAGGGGCGGATTCTTATGGGCGGGTTAGGGGCGGATTCTTATGGGCGGGTTCTTAGAGGCTGGTTAGGGGCGGATTCTCAGGGGCGGGTTCTTAGAGGCTGGTTAGGGGCGGATTCTCAGAGGCGGGTTCTCAGGGGCGGGTTAGGGGCGGATTCTCAGGGGCGGGTTAGGGGCGGATTCTCAGGGGCGGGTTAGGGCCTGATTCTCATGGGCGGGTTAGGGCCTGATTCTCAGGGGCGGGTTCTCAGCGGCGGGTTAGGGGCGGATTCTCAGGGGCGGGTTAGGGCCTGATTCTCAGGGGCGGGTTAGGGCCTGATTCTCAGGGGCGGGTTAGGGGCTGATTCTCAGGGGCGGGGTTAGGGGCTGATTCTCAAAGGCGGGTTAGGGGCGGATTCTTAGGGGCGGTTTAGGGGCGGATTCTAATCGGTTTGGAGACGGTAACCATTTGAACTAACATAATCAAGACACAATCTTTATCACGAAAAAAAGACAGATTATTGCTAGCAGAGGTCTAGCAAACACATGGTCATAGAAATAAAGAAGTGAATTTTTTCAGTGTGACGGCGGTGGCCAAGCAGTAGGATACTGCAACAAATTCTGTCCGCTAGTTGGTTGATGTTGTTGCTGCTGCTGTTTCGGTAAGAGACTCTCTAACGGTGGGACCGCTCCTATTGGCCAGCTAGGCTGACCAATCAGAGAAGCCAGCCCTGGCTCAGGTAAAGTTGGTGAACCGCCAGGGGGAGGGTGTTGAAACAAAGAAGCAGGAAAAATAGGCTCGGATTCTTTCTTGGCTAGAAGCGACAGAGCGTGCTGTTGTTGCTGACTCTGTTGCTGCTGCTGCTGTTGCTGGCCGAGTAGTTTGCGTTGAAACCTAGGCGGTAATTGTTGCAATCGATGAACTGATTGTTGTTGCTGTTGTTGCCTCGACTGCTGCTGCTGCTGTTGGCTGCCACTTGCCGATGCTCCACTGTTGGCATTAGACAGCTGCTGCTCTGCTTCCGTGGCCTTGGCTGAAGCAACCTGAGCCGCGTGCTCCTGCAAGGTTTGGTTGGTTTGATTAAACGAATTTTGGCTGCGTGAGTTCGAAAATGCGTGATTATGAGCAAAATAGTAGCCACTATGAGGCAAGCTAGACTTCGATTGGTTTTGTCAGTATCGGGTCATAGCGGTGATTGTCAGAATCGGGTCATAGCGGTGGTTGTCAGTATCGGGTCATAGCGGAGGTTGTCAGTATCGGGTCATAGCGGTGGTTGTCAGTATCGGGTAAAGCGGTGGTTGTCAGTATCGGGTCATAGCGGAGGTTGTCAGTATCGGGTCATAGCGGAGGTTGTCAGTATCGGGTCATAGCGGTGGTTGTCAGTATCGGGTAAAGCGGTGGTTGTCAGTATCGGGTCATAACGGAGGTTGTCAGTATCGGGTCATAGCGGAGGTTGTCAGTATCGGGTCATAGCGGAGGTTGTCAGTATCGGGTCATAGCGGTGGTTGTCAGTATCGGGTCATAGCGGTGGTTGTCAGTATCGGGTCATAGCGGAGGTTGTCAGTATCGGGTCATAGCGGTGGTTGTCAGTATCGGGTCATAGCGGAGGTTGTCAGTATCGGGTCATAGCGGTGGTTGTCAGTATCGGGTCATAGCGGAGGTTGTCAGTATCGGGTCATAGCGGTGATTGTCAGAATGGGGTCATAGCGGTGGTTGTCAGTATCGGGTCATAGCGGAGGTTGTCAGTATCGGGTCATAGCGGTGGTTGTCAGTATCGGGTCATAGCGGAGGTTGTCAGTATCGGGTCATAGCGGTGATTGTCAGTATCGGGTCATAGCGGTGATTGTCAGTATCGGGTCATAGCGGTGATTGTCAGTAACGGGTCATAGCGGTGGTTGTCAATCATAGCAGTGATGGTCAGCATAGGGTCATAATGCAGTGTCCAACCTGAATACTGCGAGCAATTTCCGACGACAGGACGAGCTTTCCACGCGGCTGTGACGATGTAGAAGATGCAGCATTGGAGGCAGCAGGAGCTGCAGCAGGAGTCGGCGAAGAAGCCTCAGTAGAAGAAGCCAGCTGGTCAGACGCCGGTCCCCGATTGTTAAGCAAAGATTGCAGAGCAACATTATTGTGATGATGAGCCCTGCCGCCTGCCGCGGTTCTCTTCGGCGGACTATTGGACGCCTGCTGCTGCTGCTTAACAGCCACGCCGGCGGCCGGGACAGCGACTGACGGAGCCGAAAAATTCCAAGCGCCAGTCGAGTCGCTGCCTGGCGCCTGCTGAGCCATCAGACAGGCTGGCAGGCTGGCCGCCAGACGCAGACCGAGTTGGACGCAGGCGGACGCTCTCAACTGTCCAATCACTTCCGGCGTTAATTGTTGAGTTTGAGTCGACGGATTCTGTTGGCGTTTCGCAGGCGCCGGCTGCTCTTCGCTTTGTTGTTGCTGATTAGAACGAAGCCTAGGAAATAAAGGCAGAAAGCCTTGCAACAGCGACAGCTCAGGCAACTGTAGAAATTCGTCATCTTTAGCCTTGGCCGGCAGAAGCAGATCGGCCTGGAGCCGGTTCAACAGACAGGCCAGCCTAGTCAGGCCTGGCGGCTGCTGCTGATGCTGCAGGCTAGCCGACGGTTTCAAGTCGCACCAGCGCAACAGGGTGTGCAGGCCGGCCAGCTGCGGCAGGGCGGACAAGCGGATGGCCGCGGATTGCGCGGCGGCAGCGGCTGCTGTGAAGGAGGCGTAGCTGATGTCAGCTAGGAGTTCCAACAGTTGGGCGGTGGCTAGCCGCTGCAGGGCTAGCAGCTCGGAGGTTTCCGGCTCGCCCTGCGGAAGAGAAAGATGTTTAGTGGCAAGGCGAGTGACTTCGAGCGTAAATAATACCTAACTAACGACTTGGAGAGTCACTTAAATAATCCCACACTGACAGCCCGGACAGTCACTTAGATAATCCCACACTGACAGCCCGGAGAGTCACTTAAATAATCCCACACTGACAGCCCGGAGAGTCACTTAAATAATCCCACACTGACAGCCCGGAGAGTCGCTTAAATAATCCCACACTGACAGCCCGGAGAGGCGCTTAAATAATCCCACACTGACAGCCCGGAGAGGCACTTAAATAATCCCACACTGACAGCCCGGAGAGTCACTTAAATAATCCCACACTGACAGCCCGGAGAGGCACTTAAATAATCCCACACTGACAGCCCGGAGAGTCACTTAAATAATCCCACTGTGACAACCCGGATGGTCAGTTAAATAATCCCACTGTGACAACCCGGATGGCCACTTAAAATCCCCAATTGTTTTTGCAGAGAGCTATCATTAATCACAAGAAATTTTGCAGCAAAAGCAGCAGAAAATTCCTTCAAAACAGTAAACAAATCGTGTGTACAATCAATCATACCTGATTGAGCATTCTGTGCATAGCGAAGGCGTGGATAGCCACCAGATGCACGCAATCCTCCCAGTGCTGATCCGGCCGCAATGCGTAGGCCGACAAAAACGCGTCCCACAGCTGCCTAGCCCTGGCAACATCTCTGGCAGCAATGAGCAGAGCGTGGTAGTGCAGAAACAACAAACCGGGCGGTTCAGTGACGCCCGGAACCCGCCGCGGTCAGGCAGGCCTTAGCTGAGCGTGCCTGCCCGGCCAACAGTTTCTCCAGATTGGCCCGGGCGGCTGTGAACGGCGAGGCGCACGATATGGCCCGGATGTAGTGAAAGAATGTGGCCACCTGCGCACGTTAGGGTGTGTGGACTAAGTTTTTTTAATTAATTCGATTGGAGAAGGGTGGCGAAACTCATTATGTGGTAACAAAGGAAAGGCGTGACAAATATCGGGGAAAGCCCTGACAAAGATCGGGGAAAGCCCTAACAAAGATCTAGGAAATCACTAACAAAGATCTAGGAAATCACTAACAAAGATCTAGGAAATCACTAACAAAGATCTAGGAAATCACTAACAAAGATCGGGGAAAGCCCTAACAAAGATCGGGTGGAAAGCCCTAACAAAGATCGGGGAAAGCCCTGACAAAGATCGGGGAAAGCCCTAACAAAGATCTAGGAAATCCCTAACAAAGATCGGGGAAAGCCCTAACAAAGATCTAGGAAATCCCTAACAAAGATCCGGGAAAGCCCTAACAAAGATCGGGGAAAGCCCAAACAAGGATCAGAGAAAACCCTACCAAGACAAAGTAAAACCCTGCAAATAACGGGGAAACCAATGAAGGATCGGAAAAAATGAAAAAGCCAGAAGCAGCACTCACCTGTCGATTATCCTCCTGACTAGCCAGAATGGCCAGCTGATTAAATGGATGCCCATTACTCGGACAGGTCTGCACAGCCCAATTATAATACAGCTTAGCCTGATCCAGCCTGCGCTGATAGCGGCACAGGTCGCCAAGGTGAACTAAACAGTGCTGACACAGGTAGGCTAACGAGCCAACAGTTGGCCATTTGGCTCTGACGCGCAGTACAACAGGCTCCAATACGGGTCCGTGCGCCAGACGCTTTCTGCAGGGCAGGCTTACCTAAATTGTCCATTGTTTTAATGTTAATAAAATTGACGCTGTTTCAAAAACCCGTTTAATATGGCTTTGATGGCTTTCATCTTGATTTGAGAATCGATTTCATCCTGAAGAATCGCCCTTTATACTACCCTAAAAATCGCCTTTTACACTACCCTAAGAATCACCCTTTATAGTAACCTAAAAATCGCCCTTTATACTACCTTTAGAATCGCCTTTTTTACTACCTTTAGAATCGCCTTTTACACTACCCTAAGAATCACCCTTTATAGTAACCTAAAAATCGCCCTTTTTACTACCCTAAGAATTGCCCTTTATGCTAACCTAAGAATCGCCCTTTATACTACCCTAACAATCGCCCTTTATACTAACCTAAGAATTGCCCTTTATGTTACCCTAAGAATCGCCTTTTTTACTACCTTTAGAATCGCCTTTTACACTACCCTAAGAATCACCCTTTATAGTAACCTAAAAATCGCCCTTTATACTACCCTAAGAATCACCCTTTATACTACCTTTAGAATCGCCTTTTTTACTACCTTTAGAATCGCCTTTTACACTACCCTAAGAATCACCCTTTATAGTAACCTAAAAATCGCCCTTTATACTACCTTTAGAATCGCCTTTTATACTACCTTTAGAATCGCCTTTTACACTACCCTAAGAATCACCCTTTATAGTAACCTAAAAATCGCCCTTTATACTACCCTAAGAATCGCCCTTTATGTTACCCTAAGAATCGCCCTTTATACTACCCTAACAATCGCCCTTTATACTAACCTAAGAATTGCCCTTTATGTTACCCTAAGAATCGCCTTTTTTACTACCTTTAGAATCGCCTTTTACACTACCCTAAGAATCGCCCTTTATACTACCCTAAGAATCGCCCTTTATACTACCCTAAAAATCGCCCTTTATACTACCCTAAGAATCGCCCTTTATACTACCCTAAAAATCGCCCTTTATACTACCCTAAGAATTGCCCTTTATGCTAACCTAAAAATCGCCCTTTATACTACCCTAAGAATCGCCCTTTATACTACCCTAACAATCGCCCTTTATACTACCCTAAGAATCGCTCTTTACACTACCCTAAGAATCGCCCTTTATACTAACGTAAGAATCGCCCCTAAGAATACAATTTTATACTAAAAAACTAACTTAGCAACCCTAGACGCACCTTGGACCCACCTGAAAAACGGTGCACAATTCGTGCAACAGATTAGTATAAAAACCGACGCCATAATCCAGCAAGACGGTCAGCTTAGCCTGTCCAGACGAGCCCGCTAGTTTAGCATTCGCGTTGAGCCGCCGCAATTGGCTCCTTAAAGCAGACATTCCATAATTCTTGTTCCAGTTTGCGATCTAGCGCAGTTTCCATGTCTAAACATAGCAACTTGTTGAGGGTGTCGCACAGGGCTAATCTATCAAGCCAGCCAGGCTGAAACGGATCCCAATTATTACTACTGTCAGTAGTAGCAGTTGACAATTGTTGACGCTGTTCATCAGCTAAAGCTAATAATTGACTGACGGGATCTTTGGCCCGGCTAAGCAGAGCCGTCGACGTTGTCATGGCAACCGATTAAAAAGCGTCAATGACTACTCGATTTTAAACAAATACAGTTGCTCCTGAAAGTGAAAATAGGTGTATGTTTAGTAAATATATAATTCGTAAACACTATTATGCAGCATTTTATCAACTCCTCAGTAATCTCAAATCGAAAAAAAAATAAATCAAAGCAAAACTTTTAAGCGACATAAATAATTTATATTTTCTTTCGTAATGAAATCTTGAATAAATCAAACACACTCCATTTACATTAAATTTTTTTAAGCAGATTCAGAAATCAGTCTTTGTAGATGAAGGAAACTTACGGAAATCACAATAACTATTTATTCATACGAGCATGTGGGACCCCTGAAACCAAACACATCAATATTGGTATGACTAATGAGGCTACCACAAGTAAATCAAGTATTATTATAGACAGAATGATCAATATAATCGATTTTATGAATGTTTGGAATGAGCAGAACAATGCGAACGATTATTTGTCAACATTACTTGATCCATTAAGTAGGAATAATAGTAGTAATAGTAGTGTAAGTATTAGTATATAACAGTATAGTATTACTCGTATTAAAGTAATATGATAGCAGTAGTATTGTACTAGTAATATGCAATAAATTCGACAAACAGTCACCATATCCCAACTAACTACTGGCAGTAGTAGCCACCGGCTCTTCAAGCGCGGCCAGCTGAAGCACAGGCGCCAACAATAGAAAAGCGTCTTGCAGATATGCTTTGGCTCCTTCGGCTTCAAGAATGACTTGAGTCATAGCTTGATTAACAACGTGCTCGTCTAATTCAGCGGACGCGGCTTCGGCGCTGCTAGCGGCAGCTTGAATGCGAAGGCAGGCTTGTTCGCGTACAGAATCGGCGCAGCCAATCAGAGCGAAGCACAATCCGGCCAGGCTGGTGGCCGACTCGCTGGCAACGCTGGCTGCAGAGTCAGCTGAAGCTTCGGCAGCCGCGGAGGCTAGGCTGGCGGCTTTTAACAGGTAGTGCATTGTGGCGGCGGTCAGGGCGGCCAGGCGGCGCACGCAGTCCACCTTTAGAATATTAACAATTAGTTAAAATTTGCGCCTTATACTACTGATAACTGTTTTCATAGCTATAAATTTGGCCAAATCGGAGGTTCTAGGGTGTAGTTTTCTATTTGAAGCTAAGAATCTGAGGATCTGTGAGGGCAGCGGCCTCAATCCGAGGATCTGGGAGGGCAGTGGCATCAATCTGAGGATCTGGGAGGGCAGCGGCCTCAATCTGAGGATCTGGGAGGGCAGCTGCCTCAATCTGAGGATCTGGGAGGGCAGTGGCAACAATCTGAGGATCTGTGAGGGCAGCGGTCTCAATCTGAGGATCTGTGAGGGCAGTGGCATCAATCTGAGGATCTGGTAGGGCAGTGGCCTCAATCTGAGGATCTGTGAGGGCAGCGGCCTCAATCTGAGGATCTGTGAGGGCAGTGGCATCAATCTGAGGATCTGTGAGGGCAGCGGTCTCAATCTGAGGATCTGTGAGGGCAGTGGCATCAATCTGAGGATCTGTGAGGGCAGTGGCATCAATCTGAGGATCTGGGAGGGCAGTGGCCTCAATCTGAGGATCTGTGAGGGCAGCGGCCTCAATCTGAGGATCTGTGAGGGCAGTGGCATCAATCTGAGGATCTGGGAGGGCAGTGGCCTCAATCTGAGGATCTGGGAGGGCAGCAGCCTCAATCTGAGGATCTGTGAGGGCAGTGGCCTCAATCTGAGGATCTGTGAGGGCAGCGGCCTCAATCTGAGGATCTGTGAGGGCAGTGGCATCAATCTGAGGATCTGGGAGGGCAGTGGCCTCAATCTGAGGATCTGTGAGGGCAGCGGCCTTAATCTAAGGATCTGGGGGCGGTTTGGAAGGGAGGGAGTTTCGAATCCCACCGCCATGATATACAAAACAGACCTGCAGCGCCACAATATCCTTAGCTTCGCCCTCGACTTCGCCGTCGCCATAGAGACAATCGCCGACAACGGTTTTGCTTAGCCAGGCATTGGCCGGGCCAAATTGTTCGGGCAGGGCAGCCAGAGCAGATTCCAGCGTTTCCGGCTTAGCAACGTTGCTGTCTTCCTCTTCATCCTCGCCGTCTGACCGGACCCGTTCTAGTCGGGCCAAAATATCGGCCATGGTTGTCCGCATGCCCGGCCTAGTTGACAATTTGGCTTGCAGACGAAGCTCGCACTGATTAGACAGAGTTTGCAAGCCGTCCAGATAAGCCGATCCGTTCAATCTGTCAAATTGGCAAGCAAAATCTGGCGAATTTATGTCGGCATCATCGGCGGGATTGTCGCTGACGCCTTCGGCATTGCTTGAAGCGACGCCGCCGGCTGCAGCGGCGGCAGTTGCGTTGGAACCGCCGCTGGCCTGAGCTTCGCGAAGCAATTCGGACAGGTTCGGCCGTCGGCCCCGGCCAAGCAGCACTTTAGTGCGTTGAAATCCCGGATCGGTTTCTTGCAAAGCGTCCATTGTGCGTTTGCCAAGCGACTCTAATAGGTCTAGTCCGCCAGAGACCAGGTAGCTGCCTGTCTGAGTCACTGATGAGGTTAGGGCGCCTCCAACCCGCCAGCTGGACTGCAGCCAACCGCTTCCACTTCCTGCTCCTGTTGTACTTTTATTGCCTTCAACAGCAACGGATTCGGAAGGAGCTTCAGCAGCAGCCTGAGGCTGGGAGGCATCATCATTCGGAGCAGCTTCGTGCTGCTGCTGCTGTTCCGTTGAGGAACCACCGCTGGCAAGTTCCTCAGGCGATGGGGCCTCTAGGACAGACTCCATAGTGCGTGACACGGTGCCAATACCATCGCCGAGCTCCTTGGCGATGACAGACACGCCAGATTTAGCGCCGGAGATAAGGCTCTGGCCCCAGGACAGACCCCAGGAAGTCCAGCCGCCGCCGCCACCGCCACTGCCGCCTCCACTGCCATTACCTTCGCCATAGCTGATTTCAACATTGGGACCAGCGGCATCTGCTTGGGCGGCAGTTGGCGGCTGATTCATCACCACAGGTTGCGTGGGTTCCTCCTCCTTGGCTTTAATAGTGTCAGCTGCTGGCGTGGTTGTCACTGCTTCTTCATCTGCACTTTCAAAGTCGCCTTCAGATTCGGACATGACTAAAACTTGGCTTCTTAGGTAGATTCTTTATATAATCAATATAATCTGAAAGATTGTCAGCAAATATCTTTTCTTGAAATGTCTATCCAATAGTCCATTGTGATTTTGATGGACCAAGATTAAATGAGTCAATGGAAGAACCTTTGGGTATCACAAACTATACAAACAAAAGCTACTTAGAAATTACTATAATAATAGCATTAGAATTATTCAAAATAGCTACTTTTGATCATAGCTAAATAAATAGTTTGTCATTATACCAAAGCTAATTTATGTACAATGATTCCTTATTTTATGAAATATAGTGTTTTTTAATTTATATAAAGAAAACATTTGCCAAATCTATTAGAAAAATAGATAATACCTAATAATTAAATGTAAGATTACTTAGAAACCTTAGAATAAAAAAACAACAAATTTATTATATACTAATAGTAACTATTTGTTAAGTCTAAAAATGATTAAAAAAATTATAAAATGCTTTGTTGCTTCAATAATTTTGATTAGCTTAAATAGTAGACTTTATAAAGAATATTTTGTTTTATATTATTATGCAACTTAGTTAAAATCATAGGTGCGCAACTCAGAAATTTGGTTGGCTAGTGCAACTTAGTTGAAAAAAATTGCAATTTACTTGGGCTGAAAGTTCAAAGGATCAAAAAAATTATTATAAAATTCATAATATATCTCTTATAACCTATATCAAGTCTATTGACTTTAAAAGATAATTTTGCTAAAATGTCTTTCATTTAATAATATTATATAATATTACATTTACTACCTTAATAAAGCAATCATAACTTTATATTATCAGTAGTATTTAAAAATATTTTTATTGCAATTTACAATATCATTTTTTCTACATTTTTTATTTTTTAAATAGATTTACTTTATTATAAAATAGATTTATATAATAAAAAAATTGAAAATATAGATACAAAAATTTTATAAAAATGAATATATATAAAATTATTGCAGCCTTTATCTTATATATTGAAAAATTTATAGCAAGTTAAATATATATCTTGGTTTTTCATCAGTTTTGTCTGAATTGTATTTAAGTTGAAATCCTAAAATGTGATATAGAATATATTTAACATCTAGATACTAGGTTTTTAATTTTGAGCTAGGCCTATAATTTTGCAATTATTTGGGACCTAACAAATATTACATTGGCAAGCAAGCTATTGTTTATTTAGGCTAGCGCAATATACAAACGATGAAAAGCCAAACAGGCAAATAATAGTCTAAAAGACCTATCTATAGACTATAATTCAAAGCTAGCCTGTTTTAACTGCAAAAATTTCATTACGCAAGGTAGGCGTAAAATGATATTAAATTGTTAAATGCAATGATTTTTAATAGATATTAGTATGACTCTACATGATGATGATGCATCTTATGATCTTACTATCTTGGTACCTAAAATATTTAGAGCTGAATGTTTTGCATAACTTTTCTGGATGAAACACCAACTGTAGTTATTCTAGTTGTTAGCTCTTATTTATTTTGAGCAAAGGTACCTCAAACGTAAAAATGTGTGCAGTCCCTGCGATTCCTAAATCTCGGCAACTCTACTGTGCCATGAAAGATTTTGAAATCGTTGAACAGAAGCCGAATTCTCACTACTCGTGACGTACGAAATGATTTGAAATACCGCCCCATACGATGTCAGTAAAACTTCACTAAACTGTTGTGTCTTTTCTCAGACGCTAGATTTTTTAGATTAACTTTTTCAAGTTTTTTAAAGTGGTTGAATTATAAATAAAATAATCGAATTTCTTAGAGTCATAGTGAAATGCTTGATTATCAAAATTGTACGCATTTAAAACTGGTGCAAAATAAGAAACGCAGCCAGGACCTACGGCTTCATTTTAAGCTTTGCATGAATTCTTGTCTGAACATAAAGAGAACGAGAACAAGCCTAGACTTTTAATTGCATTTTGTATTTTTTAATAATATCTTTCTGCGAGACTATTTTTACTCTTGTCATTTTAAGTGAGCTTATCCTTTGAAAATGATGTATCTTGCTGCAAAAAGTGGTTTTAAGATTCCCGCTGTCGGTGTTGGTACATGGCAGGTACGTGTTTTTAAGAGAATATTTAAAAAGTTTTTTTTTCTGCATTGATCTGTATAACATCAATATATTAATGTGCATTGCTCTGTTTTACTGAGAAGTTTTTAATGCATCATCATTGAAACAAAAACATTTTATATAGATTTTCAGCAAGTAACAAGTTATTGTATTATTTTAAAAATGGTATTGTTTTCCTTCTTTATAGTCTTTTTAATTCTACCTTATGAGATAAAAATATAGGCTTAATTAGCCAAGTCCTAGTTATAGGTACATATTAAATAAATAGATCTTTATGATTATCTTACTAAATTATTAGCAAGTGAAAAAACTTTGAATTTCTTTTAAAAAAGTCATACATTTAAAAATTCTCTTCATCTAGGTCAGTAGAGCCTATCTACTTTATGACTTACATTTTTTGGAAAGTATGGTTAAGCTTAAAAATATAGCAAAACCATTTGCCTATGAAATTAAATGCAAAAAATCTATGATTTTTCTTTTCTATGTTTATTTCTTTACTCTAGGCACCCAAAGGCGAAGTGTGCACTGCTGTAAAGGCAGCCATTGATATTGGTTACAGGCACATTGACTGTGCAGCTGCCTATGGCAATGAGGATGAGGTTGGAGAAGCCATCTCTGCCAAGATAAGCGAAGGTGCAATTAGCAGGGAGGATCTGTTTGTTACTAGCAAGCTGTGGAATACATTTCACCGGCCTGATCTAGTCAAGGTGGCCTGCCAAAAATCGCTCGATAATCTTAAGCTATCTTATCTAGATCTCTATCTAATTCACTGGCCAATGGCCTATGTGGTAGGTTTATTGCTTTTATTACGCTCGTATCTGTTTGTTCTCTCTTCGAAAATCAGCCTTTAGCTCTATTATTTCTGCTGAATTATTTCCCTACATAGGAGGATCGCGAATTTTTCCCCAAGGATGAAGACGGAAAGTTTATTTTCTCGGAAGTCGACTATTTGGACACCTGGAAGGTAACATAACGATCTGAAAATAATATCGACTATGTTCTCAAATGATCTGAAAAATAAACACACAGTCCCTCAGAATGATCCCATCACGCATTACCTCAGAGTGATCCCATCACGCATCCCCTCAGGATGATCCCATCACGCATTATCTCAGAGTGATCCCATCATACAGTCCCTCAGAATGATCGCATCACGCATCCCCTCAGAATGATCCCATCACGCATTATCTCAGAGTGATCCCATCATACAGTCCCTCAGAATGATCGCATCACGCATCCCCTCAGAATGATCCCATCACGCATTATTTCAGAGTGATCCCAACATACAGTATCTCAGAATGATCCCAACATACAGTCCCTCAGAATGATCCCATCACGCATTACCTCAGAATGATCCCAACATACAGTCCCTCAGAATGATCCCATTACGCATTCCCTCAGAATGATCCCATCACGCATTACCTCAGAATGATCCCATCACGCATTACCTCAGAATGATCCCAACATACAGTCCCTCAGAATGATCCCATTACGCATTCCCTCAGAATGATCCCATCACGCATTACCTCAGAATGATCCCATCACGCATTACCTCAGAATGATCCCAACATACAGTCCCTCAGAATGATCCCAACATACAGTCCCTCAGAATGATCCCAACATACAGTCCCTCAGAATGATCCCAACATACAGTCCCTCAGAATGATCCCAACATACAGTCCCTCAGAATGATCCCAACATACAGTCCCTCAGAATGATCCCATCACGCATTACCTCAGAATGATCCCATCAGGGAGCCCCTCAGAATGATCCCAACATACAGTCCCTCAGAATGATCCCAACATACAGTCCCTCAGAATGATCCCAACATACAGTCCCTCAGAATGATCCCAACATACAGTCCCTCAGAATGATCCCATCACGCATTACCTCAGAATGATCCCATCACGCATTGCCTCAGAATGATCCCATCAGGGAGCCCCTCAGAATGATGCCAACACGCAGTCACTCAAGAATAATCCCAAAATAGCTGCCCCTCAAAATAATCAAGGCCAGAAAAACATTCCCTAGTCTTCTTTTCAAACTAGTCCCTAAAAGTTCGAACAAATCCTCGAGCAGGCCATGGAGCAGCTGGTTGACGACGGCCTAGTCAAAGCAATCGGCGTGTCGAATTTCAACCGGGAACAGCTGGGCCGAATTCTATCGAATTGTCGAATCGCCCCGGCCTGCCTTCAGGTTGAAAGCTCGCCCTATTTAGTGAACAAACGCCTCATTGAATTTGCTCACCAGGCCGGCGTCACTGTGGTTGCCTACAGTCCCCTGGGCAGTCCGCAGCGGCCATGGGCTAAGCCCGACGATCCTCAACTACTTGACGAAACTTTGTTGAAATCTATCGGCGCCAAGTATGGCAAATCTCCGGCTCAGGTGTTGCTGAGGTTCCAGCTGGAACGGGGCGTGGGTGTTATTCCCAAATCCGTTAGGCCTGAGCGGCTTAGGGAGAATTTTAATGTGAGTTTAACATCGTTTTTCATTCTATTCTGGCCATTCACTGATGCCTATGGCGCCCAATCTTAGCGCCTCGCTCCCATTTTTGGCGCGTCATTTTCCCTGGCGTCTCACTCACTCCCTATCCTGGCGCCTCGCTCACTCCCTGTCCTGGCTCCTCGCTCCCTTCCTATCCTGGCGCCTCGCTCACTCCCTATCCTGGCTCCTCGCTCCCTTCCTATCCTGGCGCCTCACTCACTCCCTATCCTGGCGCCTCACTCACTCCCTATCCTGGTGCCTTACTCCCTATCCTGGCGCCTCACTCACTCCCTATCCTGGCGCCTCACTCACTCCCTATCCTGTCGCCTCACTCACTCCCTATCCTGGCGCCTCACTCACTCCCTATCCTGGTGCCTTACTCCCTATCCTGGCGCCTCACTCACTCCCTATCCTGGCGCCTCACTCACTCCCTATCCTGGCGCCTCACTCACTCCCTATCCTGGTGCCTTACTCCCTATCCTGGCGCCTCACTCACTCCCTATCCTGGCGCCTCACTCACTCCCTATCCTGTCGCCTCACTCACTCCCTGTCCTGGCTCCTCGCTCCCTTCCTATCCTGGCGCCTCACTCACTCCCTATCCTGGCGCCTCACTCACTCCCTGTCCTGGCTCCTCGCTCCCTTCCTATCCTGGCGCCTCACTCACTCCCTATCCTGGTGCCTTACTCCCTATCCTGGCGCCTCGCTCCCTTCCTATCCTGGCGCCTCACTCACTCCCTATCCTGTCGCCTCACTCACTCCCTGTCCTGGCTCCTCGCTCCCTTCCTATCCTGGCGCCTCACTCACTCCCTATCCTGGTGCCTTACTCCCTATCCTGGCGCCTCGCTCCCTTCCTATCCTGGCGCCTCACTCACTCCCTATCCTGTCGCCTCACTCACTCCCTGTCCTGGCTCCTCGCTCCCTTCCTATCCTGGCGCCTCACTCACTCCCTATCCTGGCGCCTCACTCACTCCCTATCCTGGCGCCTCACTCACTCCCTATCCTGGTGCCTTACTCCCTATCCTGGCGCCTCACTCACTCCCTATCCTGGCTCCTCGCTCCCTTCCTATCCTGGCGCCTCACTCACTCCCTATCCTGGCGCCTCACTCACTCCCTATCCTGGCGCCTCACTCACTCCCTATCCTGGTGCCTTACTCCCTATCCTGGCGCCTCACTCACTCCCTATCCTGGCGCCTCACTCACTCCCTATCCTGGCGCCTCACTCACTCCCTATCCTGGTGCCTTACTCCCTATCCTGGCGCCTCACTCACTCCCTATCCTGGCGCCTCACTCACTCCCTATCCTGTCGCCTCACTCACTCCCTGTCCTGGCTCCTCGCTCCCTTCCTATCCTGGCGCCTCACTCACTCCCTATCCTGGCGCCTCACTCACTCCCTATCCTGGCGCCTCACTCACTCCCTATCCTGGTGCCTTACTCCCTATCCTGGCGCCTCACTCACTCCCTATCCTGGTGCCTTACTCACTCCCTATCCTGGCGCCTCACTCACTCCCTATCCTGGCGCCTTACTCACTCCCTATCCTGGCGCCTCACTCACTCCCTATCCTGGCGCCTCACTCACTCCCTATCCTGGTGCCTTACTCCCTATCCTGGCGCCTCACTCACTCCCTATCCTGGCGCCTCACTCCCATCTTGGCACCTCATACCCGTGGATTGTTGCTTGCATCGCCATAAACTATAATTTTAGCATACGCTCGTAGTAATACTTATCGCCACAATACTCATGCAGATTTTGGACTTTTCGCTAACTAAAGACGAAGTGGAGCAAATTGCCGGTTTCAACAAAGACTACAGAGCCGTTTCTCTCACCTGGTAAGTTTAAATTGGCAACCAATTATTTAAGAAAATAATTAGTTGTTAAATATTTAAGCTCCGAACTTTTACGTGTACTTTTATCCCCACACCATTTCAGGGTTGCCCATCACAAATACTATCCATTTAACGAGCCACTTTGAATTGACAAAAATTACGACTGCGTCGATGTATTTCCGGTGTGATTATTGTCGTTTTTTCGGCCAACTAATTTGTTTTAATCATGGCGAAACCGGAAATAGTTTTATTTTTAATTAGTTAAATTGGTGCTTTGACTTTGCTGTGCTAGTTTTAATGAATATATTACTTTTGATTTGAAGTATTTTATGGCATTGAAGAATTAGAAATATAGATTTTTCTAATTGCTTTTTTCCTGGAATTTGCAATGGCTTATTTGCAATAATTTGTTTTAACTCCATATAGTTGTTTACTTATTGCCTATTCTTTCATAGCTAATATACTAATCATGATCTTTAATGCTTGAATGAATGCTTTATCGACAGTTATTTATTCTTAATAAATTGTGCCTTTGTTGTTAGAAAAGCAGCGATTTATAATTTTTTTATTTGCAAACAAGTTGGTCACTTTAGATCTTACTTTTGAAGAACTTTTGAATCTTCTAATAGGATCCTTTAATGGAACGGCAATCACCTCTTTATTTACGCTAATATCGTCAACGTTCTTTAATTTCCGCTATTCCCCTGTAGGGTCCTTAAACTGGCCTCTATTCCCCTCTAGGGTGTCCTTCAACTCGCCTCTATTCCCCTCTAGGGTCCTTCAACTGGCCTCTATGCCCCTCTAGGGTCCTTCAACTGGCCTCTATTCCCCTCTAGGGTGTCCTTCAACTGGCCTCTATTCCCCTCTAGGGTCCTTCAACTGGCCTCTATTCCCCTCTAGGGTCCTTCAACTGACCTCTATTCCCCTCTAGGGTGTCCTTCAACTGGCCTCTATTCCCCTCTAGGGTGTCCTTCAACTGGCCTCTATTCCCCTCTAGGGTGTCCTTCAACTGGCCTCTATTCCCCTCTAGGGTGTCCTTCAACTGACCTCTATTCCCCTCTAGGGTGTCCTTCAACTGGCCTCTATTCCCCTCTAGGGTGTCCTTCAACTGGCCTCTATTCCCCTCTAGGGTGTCCTTCAACTGGCCTCTATTCCCCTCTAGGGTCCTTCAACTGGCCTCTATTCCCCTCTAGGGTCCTTCAAATGGGTGCTTTGTACACTAGAAAAGTCAGAATGTTTCTTTTAAATTTAATTTCAGCTGTACAACGATAGCTATCTTGTTGGCAAGTAAACCGATTTTTCTAGCGGACAGCAACCCAAATTAGCTATGTTCGCCGGGTGCAATAGCGACGAAGTGCCAAGCGATGAGAGGCCATTAATAACGGACGGTAAGGGGCGGCCCTACAGCCACATATATGTATAGTGTAGAATCGTATAGATTTATAAATAACGTACCTAATACGTTGTTGGAATTCTCTGCTGACTGTTATCTATCTGCCTGTAATTTTGCCCACCTAGTACACTTGTTGGCTCGCGAACTGTATTACAGATAGTTGAACAAATATTGTACCTTAGCGATAAAGCGGGCAGATAGCTAGCTAGAGAATAATATAGAGAAGGTGTTTCTGTTTAACTAGTTTGCCTAAACCCTGTGCGTTTTTTAGGTTCGATAAAACCTGGCTTTGTCAAATGTACACTTTACGAAGCAAAAAGAAGATTTTTTTGGTTATTCAAATTATAAAATACTTGCACGCCTTAATCATACTACTCACATGATTTCTCCCGCATAGATTCGGCTAACTATTTTAACGAGGCCGATGAAAATACTTTTAGGCTTCAAGTTTGCCAAGAATTATTGACTTACGATGGTGAGTTAGTGTGGCAAGTAAGGATTAAGGATTTCTAATACTATTTTATTTTTGAGCGCAAGATTTTTTCAAGCGTCTTTTTAGACCTTTCAGGGAAAAGTCCAATATTTAGATTTTGCTTATAATTAATGGAATTAAAACGCTACTTTTTGGCGTCATTTTTAATCCTTTATTATTTGAAGCATGTTAAAATGCATTACTTTTTAAACCTTACGTCTCTGTTGAAGGGCCTGTCATAGCATAGAATGAGGTTCTCTTCATTTATCAAACAGTATAGAGTGGGATTCTCAATCCGTTATATGTAACATAGTATGAGATTCTCAGTCGGTAATTCTTATTGTGTATAGTGAGATTATAAATTTGTTAATTTAATCGTATAGAGTAATACTTTCTATATATAAGTCTTATTGTCAAAAGTGATATTCTCCATTTGTAACTCTCATCTGTATAGATTGAAATTCTCTGTGTGTACTTTTCATTCTATAGAGTAAGATTCTCCATTTGTAATTCTGTCACCTGCATTGAGTGAGATTCTCCATTTGTAATTCCCTCATCTGCATTGAGTGAGATTCTCCATTTGTAATTCTGTCACCTGCATTGAGTGAGATTCTCCATTTGTAATTCCCTCATCTGCATTGAGTGAGATTCTCCATTTGTAATTCTGTCACCTGCATTGAGTGAGATTCTCCATTTGTAATTCTGTCACCTGCATTGAGTGAGATTCTCCATTTGTAATTCTGTCACCTGCATTGAGTGAGATTCTCCATTTGTAATTCTGTCACCTGCATTGAGTGAGATTCTCCATTTGTAATTCTCTCATCTGCATTGAGTGAGATTCTCCATTTGTAATTCTCTCATCTGCATTGAGTGAGATTCTCCATTTGTAATTCTCTCATCTGCATTGAGTGAGATTCTCCATTTGTAATTCTGTCACCTGCATTGAGTGAGATTCTCCATTTGTAATTCTCTCATCTGCATTGAGTGAGATTCTCCAATTGCAATTCTTTCTGTAACAACCAGCATTCACTGAGGTTCTCCAGCACCTCCAATTTGGTTTCCGCAGACTCCGCCGCCGACTCCTACGCCGAAGGCAAAGACGGCGACGTGGAGATCGAGACGGCGCTGGATCGGGTCGGCTACGGGCGTCTCCACCTGGCCGTGATGTCGCTGTGCGCCTGGGCCTGCACCTCAGACGCCGTCGAGATTGTCTGCGTCTCCTTCATTCTGCCAGCCGCCGAGTGCGACCTCGGCCTCACCAGCCGGGACAAAGGCGCCCTCAACGCTGCCATCTTCGCTGGCATGCTTGCTGGCGGCCTGCTCTGGGGCGTCGCCGGCGACTCTATGGGCCGGCGCGGCACGCTGATCTGGTCGCTGACGGTCAATGCGGCAGGCGGTCTGGCCTCCTGTTTCGCGCCGAATTTCTGGTCGTTCCTGCTTTTGAGAATCGTCTCCGGCCTGGGCGTTGGCGGCTCCTACCCGGTGGTTTTCTCCTATTATTCCGAGTGGCAGTCCAGGAAGCGGCGTGGCCCCGCCGTTGCCGCCCTGTCCTGCTGTTGGATGCTGGGCGGCCTCATCACTGCGGCAGTTGCCTGGCTGGTTGTGCCGAGGCCGGATTGGCTGCCGTTCCATCTGTTTGGCGGCTCGGTGCCGTTTCATTCCTGGCGGGCCTTCTTGGCCTTGTGCAGCCTGCCTAGTCTGACATCGGCGGCGCTGTTTCCCTGCTTGCCGGAGAGTCCCAAGTATCTGCTGCTGGTGGGTGCTTGTGTTTAGCGCATCCCGGATGTGTGTTTTTGCTGTCCCGTTGATCGTGAATTGTCACTAAAAGTTCAGGGCTTTAGGCAAGTGATGTTGAATTGATCTTGAAATTCATTGATCATTCACACAGACTGGCCGTACGGATGAGGCAACCGCCCTGATGAACCGAGTGGCTGCAGTCAACGGACTTCCCGGATCTCCGGTGAGATTTGACCCTGTTTGTTTAAAAATCTTCTTGTTGCCCAGAACTCGCCAACTCATTGCTGTCATTAGTCATTCGGTCTAAAGCCCTATTACTTCTCGCATCCATCATCCCACACCTGCAATCCCGCACCGACAACCCTACACCGACAAATTACACCCGCAATCCCACACCGATAACCCCAGACCGACAATCCCACCCCCGCGATCCCACACACGCAATCCCACACCCGCAATCCCACACCCACAATCCCACACCCACAATCCCACCCACAATCCCACACCTACAATCCCATACCCACAATCCCATACCTAAAATCCCACACCCACAATCCCACACCCACAATCCCATACCCACAATCCCACACCCACAATCCCACATCTACAATCCCACACCGACCACCCGCACCGCCAGGCCTTTAGCCGGGTTTTCATGCCCAAATCGTCGCCGCGGCCGTCAAGCGCCGGCCAGGGCCTGAGGAGTTTGCGCGGCCAGATGTTCCGCAGCCTGGCGCAGCTGTTCTCTCGCCGGCATCGCCGACCGGTGCTGGTTCTGATCGGCGTGCAATTCAGCCTGGCGTTCGGCTACTACGGCCTGCTGCTGTGGTTTCCCGAGCTGTTCAAACGGGTCGAAGAATTCGGCGGCTCCGCCTGCAACCTCGGCTCCGGCGTCAATGGCAGTGCAGGCGCTAGCAGAAACGGCAGCAGCGCCTGCGATCACACCGTGTTGGCCGCCACCCGGCCCTACTTTGAGAGTTTCCTAGTGAATGCCAGCAATCTGCCAGGAAATCTTCTGTCTGTAAGTCTGTAGTACTGTCTGTAAGTCTTTAGTACTGTCTGTAAGTCTGTAGTACTGTCTGTAAGTCTGTAGTACTGTCGTAGTACTGTCTGTAATTCTGTAGTACTGTCTGTAAGTCTGTAGTACTGTCTGTAAGTCTGTAGTACTGTCTGTAAGTCTGTAGTACTGTCTGTAAGTCTGTAGTACTGTCGTAGTACTGTCTGTAAGTCTGTAGTTCTGTCGTAGTACTGTCGTAGTACTGTCTGTAAGTGTAGTACTGTCGTAGTACTGTCTGTAAGTGTAGTACTGTCGTAGTACTGTCTGTAAGTCTGTAGTACTGTCTGTAAGTCTGTAGTACTGTCGTAGTACTGTCTGTAAGTCTGTAGTACTGTCATAGTACTGTCTGTAAGTCTGTAGTACTGTCGTAGTACTGTCTGTAAGTCTGTAGTACTGTCATAGTACTGTCTGTAAGTCTGTAGTACTGTCGTAGTACTGTCTGTAAGTCTGTAGTACTGTCGTAGTACTGTCTGTAAGTCTGTAGTACTGTCATAGTACTGTCTGTAAGTCTGTAGTACTGTCGTAGTACTGTCTGTAAGTCTGTAGTACTGTCGTAGTACTGTCTGTAAGTCTGTAGTACTGTCGTAGTACTGTCTGTAAGTCTGTAGTACTGTCATAGTACTGTCTGTAAGTCTGTAGTACTGTCGTAGTACTGTCTGTAAGTCTGTAGTACTGTCGTAGTACTGTCTGTAAGTCTGTAGTACTGTCTGTAAGTCTTCCAATACCAGTAGTTCTCTCCGCTCCTTGGCTTCAATTCCTATGCATATATAGTTCTTCCTGTTCCAATACTTTTATCTTCAGCACTCTAACAGACTGGCTAATGACAAAATGCCGAAATAAAATTAGCCAAATGTTGAACCAACCTACTGACAGTAGGCTAATCGAGAAAATAACCACACTTTTTTTCTCCAAATAAACTTGCAGATCCTGCTAATGGACCGTCTGGGCAGGCGGACAATCCTATCCGCCAGTATGCTGCTCACCGCTGTCAGCGTCTTCCTAGTCGCCACAGTCCAGGTGCAATGGCAGGCTCTGGCCTTGTCCTGCGCTTTCGCCGGTTTATCCGCTAGCGGTTGGAACGCATTGGGCGTCGTTTCCACCGAGCTGCTGCCGACGGGGCTGCGTTCGACGGCGCTCGGCCTGTCCGGCGCCCTGTCGCGCGTAGCTTCGTTGCTTAGCAACCTAATGTTTGGCGCATTAATTGACGCCGGCTGCGCGGGGCCTTTGATCTCAGCGGCCGGCTTAATGACGCTTGGCAGCTTGTTGGCCTGTCTGTTTCCCAACACAACGGGCGTGTCCGTTTTGTAAATTTTTTTTTAAAACTTTTTGTGAAAGGAAAAATTTTCGTTGGAAATTTCGGCGAAATTAACAGTCGTGCGCGCTACACACTACTGACGAAGTTCGGTAAAATTTCAATAATTAATTAGGCAAGCCAACATTTTTTTAATCGTGTCTTTCTCATATTTTTTACGGCAGAGTAGCTGGTGACTGTAATAAACTCCAAAGATCGATGGATTGAAAAATGAAAGAGAAAAATTTTCCATAGTACACTGCACCTGGTTACGTAAGACTGTAGTTTTTGTACATAAGATTCGATGCAATCAATACACACAATTGACAAAGAATATTTTTTTCATCGCTGGTAAACTGATCTGACTTTTTTGGTTATTTGTTTTTTATTGCTACAAAATAATTGTAATTTGTGAAAAATGCGCCAAATGGATGTTCATGATATGTCTGTACCTCCTACAGATCCTCAGAGGGTGTGTCTCTACCTACAACGATCCTTATGCGGGTGTGTCTATTATGATCCTTCCGAGGATGTTTCTACCCCCTTTGATCCTTCCGAGGATGTTTCTACCCGCCCCTGATCCTTCCGAGGATGTTTATACCTCCTTTGATCCTTCCGAGGATGTTTCTACCTCCTTTGATCCTTCCAAGGATGTTTCTACCCCCTTTGATCCTTCCGAGGATGTTTCTACCCGCCCCTGATCCTTCCAAGGATGTTTCTACCTCCTTTGATCCTTCCGAGGATGTTTCTACCTCCTTTGATCCTTCCGAGGATGTTTCTACCCCCTTTGATCCTTCCGAGGATGTTTCTACCCGCCCCTGATCCTTCCGAGGATGTTTCTACCTCCTTTGATCCTTCCGATGATGTTTCTACCCGCCCCTGATCCTCCTTGTGGCATCTAAACCCACACTTGATCCTTCTCAGTTATTTGGTCATTTCAAAGTGATTTTAGTGGACTATTCATTGTGAGGTACTTCAAACTGAAAATTTTGACAACAATCACTTTCGAATTGCATTATTGCGTCCACTTGAAAAAAACGGCCACTTAAGGGGAAAATGCTTTCTTTGGTTGGAGTGGGGATCATTTTTACGCGCTCGCTTTCAAATTCAGAATATCAAATTTACAACTGTCAACTATATTTTAGTTTAGTATCTAAGGCTTCCCTTGCCTAGAGTGTGTTGCAGGAATTGTTGCGAGCCTCTACATCGATCACAATCATTTAAGTTGTTTATATTGCTGTGTCAAACTAAAAGCCGAACCCAGAGACAAAAACTGCATCCTCGATCTTTCATTTTCTTTGTAGTCACGTTAACTACACGCTTGGAAACAGAAATCACCTAACCGAAATAAAAGATGCTTTAGTAAACAAAAAAATTAGGGGAACTGTTTTTTTAAGTGACCTCCGAGATTTACAAACCTCAGCAGAATTAGCTGTTAACAGAGCACGTTGCTTGATGGCCAAGTAGACTACTTAGCTGCTTGCGTCAAAGCACAAATCAATTAATAATAATAAGTTATTATTAATTAATAACTACGCATTTACGTCAGTCGAGTTTATGCGCTTATTGGGCAATCAACTAGCTCTCTATATTTTGCTGTCTTGATTTTTTTAATTGTTTTGTTTACCCTTTCTTGCTTGTCTCAAAATAGTTTTTTGCTTATATTCTCACTTCTTGCTTCATCTGCTTATTCTCCTTCTTCTTTCTCTTCTTCTTCTTCTTATTCTTCTTCTTCTTTCTCTTCTTCTTCTTCTTCTTCTTCTTTCTCTTCGTCTTCTTCTTTTCTTCTTCTTCTTCTTCTTTCTCTTCTTCTTCTTCTTTCTCTTCTTCTTTCTCTTCTTCTTCTTTCTATTCTTCTTCTTCTTTCTATTCTTCTTCTTCTTCTTTCTCTTCTTCTTCTTCTTCTTTCTATTCTTCTTCTTCTTTCTCTTCTTCTTCTTCTTTCTATTCTTTTTCTTCTTCTTTCTCTTCTTCTTCTTCTTTCTATTCTTTTTCTTCTTCTTTCTCTTCTTCTTCTTCTTCTTTCTCTTCTTCTTCTTCTTCTTTCTATTTTTCTTCTTCTTTCTCTTCTTCTTCTTCTTCTTCTTCTTCTTATTCTTCTTCCTCTCTTCTTTCTCTTCTTCTTCTTTTTCTTCTTCTTCATTCTCTCGCTCACCCCAAATGTGTCCAACTCGCTGTCCCTATGAATGTCCCCATCCCATATCCTCTCCCACCCATATCCTGTCACCCTCTCCCCCATATTCCCCTTCCACACCTCCCCTATCTTATCATTTAACTTAATCGCCATCTCATTCGATTTCTTACTGAGCGCGACCTGTGTAACCCTATATGCAGTATGCTTCGTGACTGCCTTGCAATCAAAATATTCGGCGCCTGAGAAGTCCTATAGCCATCTTAATTTTTATCCGTCTCAATGATCTTCAGATCCATCTTCTAAAAATCTCTGCCTTCGTAATCTAAAAACGATCTTTTTCTACTCGACTATCTTTGATCGATGAATTTGAATTTTGTGCGCAGTCAGGCGCGGAGCTGGCGCTTGGTGCGTGACCTTCTTAATATCTGTTGTCTTCAATATTCAAGGAGGAACTGCGGCGGTTCCTTGAAGAACATTTTGGTAGATTATTCTCTTCTTTTGCGATAACCTTTGTGACTTCTGGCTCATCTTTCACGAAAGCATTTTAGTCTGCGGCTCGAGACACATCTGGCGCGTGGTTTTTTGGCGAGTGCTGTGGTATCTAAGGGCGAGGACACCCGTTGAGAGCTTAAAATATTTTACTCTAATATTCAGCCACGCATATTTGATCCTCGCTCCGCTCCACATTGCCCACATTTCGTACCAGATCAAAGTCGAAGGCTACCAAAATGCTTTTGTTTAGAAATTTCTCACGCCCGAACGAACAATGCCAAAGGGAACAATGAGAAGACTGTAAGTTTATCCCTGTCATGTGGACTCGCGCACTCGATTTGACAGGGTCCTGCATGGTTCACTTAATTTCGCCATCAATAAAAGAGTGATTAACTTGCCTGCTCTCACAGATTGCTCGTTGCTTTGATTCTATCTTAAATAGCTCTATTAAACCAAGGGCATAATTGATCATAAAACTCCCAGTTATTTGGGGGGGGGGGGGGTTAGTCGATCCCCTAACTGACGCCTCCTTCGTGCTAAATCCCTCCGTGCAGGTATCTTCAGTCGACTCACTTTCTGTTAAAATTAGGAGACATGTTGAGGTTGCAGTTAACAGGATTCGTAGCCTATAGTGACTAGAGCATCTTCGAGGATGAAGGTCGTGGGTTCGAGCCCCAGCTCTGCTTTCAAAACGGGTGCTAAGCAAATTTGAAGCAGTTGTTTGAGGTGAGTACGTGTGTAAATGCTTTGCACATCTGATATATGTCATCAGAAAGAAGACGTACAATTTGTGTCCTTGAGCAGGCATTAAATCCTGTAAGCTGCACACAGCCCAGGGATGTGCCGCGCAGCTAGCTGCGGCTGTACATCTGGTTGAAAAGGTCGGTTTCATTCACTCATAAAATCATTCCCGAGCTCACTCATCAGCTAGGCCTACCCCCCCCCCATTTGAAAGTCCCTCTGAAAGTCCTTTGTGAACTTAATCATGACGTCACATATTTGATCTCACTCATGAACTTCCGGATGAACTTATTAACCTATTTCCCGAAAAAATATTCTAAAACTCAAAGCAAACGAGTTTGGTCGATAGCCTGGATTTTTCAACCAGCCAAAGGAAGCCCTCGAAGAAGCCCCCACGGGAAAATTCCTAGCCACCATTCGAATCCCAACTAATGACAGGTTTGCCCGCCGTGAATTCACTATAGGAACCAACCGACTGTGTCGCATCAAGTATTTTGGCAAAATCTTCAACGAGAACGTTTTTTTGTTCCAGTTCTTTGCAAGAAATGGATAAGATTCTAATATAACTGCTTTTAGCGTGTGGTGGGAGGACACCTTCAATTCATATCATTGAATCGGTCCCCCACACACCCGTCCAAGCCTATTCAACAATATCAAAGGGAACAAAAAAGTTTGCAATGCACCAAACAAGTTGGTTTACGCAGAGAGAGAGAGAGAGAGAGAAGAAAAGGTGGCGCAACACAGGAAAAAATACCTCCGGAGGCGAAGGCGGAGGACCTTGGTATAGGAGGGGATGTGGAAGGGAATGTACGAACCAAGACCCGCACCCACCAAAACCAAGAGTCACTGGGGCGTGGCTATAGCGTGGAAGCGCGCGCTTTTTCAACCGGAAAAAAGCTCCCCTCCCCCTTGAAATGTTCCGGAGGGATGGATGGTAAGGCTAATCTACATACCCTTAGGTTCTCTCATCCCGTCTATTGCGCAATCCAAGGAGAAGCGCTCTTGGTTAGAAAAAATCTATTCCAAGAATGTAAGCCACGCCTGTCGCATTGTTAGCCTTCTACGACTTCCTATTCCTTTCTCTACGTGGACAAAGCAAGCAAAAGCAAAGTGAAGAGTTGAAAAAAGGCAACATTTCATCGCAAAGCTTTGGTCAAACAAAAAAAATAAACTCGAACGAAGATACACAAAGCAAGTTCTATTTATTTATTTTTTCAATTTTTAATGTACAAACCAACTTGAATAAGTAAAACGACGGGGAACTTTCCCCAACAGGGAAACTACGAAACTGTGGGGGAAGGTTACTTGAGTACGTACTCTTCTTTTAAGCGTTGGACAAAGCAAAATGCTGGACAAATATCAGGGTAAAAGTACACAAAGCGACTTTTAACGAAAACAAAGACTATGAACAAATACTACAGAGAGGAAAAACACAGAACTGCGTTTCAAATTTTATGTTTTAAAAGAAAAATAGAGCTAATGAATAGCGTGTTGGTAAAACGTTTGAAAGCAAATTTACACACACAAAAATAAAATAAATAAATAATGATTTATAAAGAACGTAGTAAATATTACTAACACGAGATAACATACTAAAACAAATATAATAGTTCGCAAAGTGATCGCTAAGTGACAACAAACACAATTGTGCGCTCAAAATCTAGGAAACAGGTGACAAAATTGACGGGAAACATAAAAACCTAAAAAACGCGTCGCAAATACACGCTGGTATCTGTAAGGCCATTTTGAAAATATGCACTGATCTAGCAGAAAATTTATAAGTCAGAATAAAACATGCATTGTTTTTAAAAAAATATTTGGCTAAAAGCTACAGTAAAACGCGAACAAATTAATATTATTACAATCATAATAAAAGCTTTGCAGCACAACAAACTAACATAAGATGAGAAAACTAAACAGATCAATATAACAACAAAGGTTTTGACATGCTTTTCAGTAAGACAGGATTAACCTACACGCTATAGTCGCTGAAGTACACAGATGTGTTAAAGCAAAACTTGTGCTTCATTTCATAATACGTTTTATACAATACTCGTAGTAAATATGAAAACAAGTCGATCTAAACAGTTGAGAAAATAATTTCTTAAGCCAAAAACTTGGCACTAATAACATATCAGCATATAAACAAGTACCTAAGACGAAACAAAAATAAAAGAAATATTCAAGGAAAGAAAAGAAAACGCTAGGTTAAAAAATTTATGTTCTTCATTTTAACAGTCAGTAAGTAACAAAACAAGATATTAAGCTTATTTAGTTGGCATTTGCATGATGCACATTGAGGCACTACTAGACAGATTACGTTTTGTTTCTAAGAAATTTCATGTCATTTCCAGGAAAATTACTCATGATTTAGTTAGGCTGAACAATTAGCCAAACAGACCAGACCGCAAATCTGGCAGCTTGGCGTCGTGGCACTTGTTGAGCAGCTCCTCGTTCTGCAGGAACAAGTTGAACACCTCCGGGCTCAGCTTGGTTGTCGGGTCGTTGGGGCTGGGCGGGATCACCGTCGGCGGCTGCTGAGCCACCAGGTCGTCCAGGTAGGTCACCCCGTACAGGATGTAGCCGCCGTGGGCGCACGGCACCACAATCACGTCGTCTTGGCTCAGCAGGGCCAGCACCTGTTCGATTGATGAGGCTCTGGGGAGGCTGGCCAAGTCCTCCTGGCTGGCCAGCTGCTGTAGATCCTTCAGTCCCGGCTGGCACCAGCGGGCCGGCGCCGCTTTCTGACTGACCGACGGCGACGCCGAGCGACCAGCCGAGCTGCGCGAGGAGGCCGAGAAGGCCGAGATGCTGGACGACGATGAGGCTGACGATGACGAGCCGCTCAGGGAGCAGGGCGACGACCGCTGCGTGTCGTCCTGCGTGCTGGAGGTCCCGGACTCGTGCCTCAGTTTGGTGTCATCGTTCAGCACAGTCAGCGCGCTGGAGATGGCGGGGAAGAGGCCCAGCAGGTCCCTGTCGGCAGCTTCCCACGTGCTCAGCTCGAATATTCGATCGTCGGCGTCCCTGCCAAGCCGCTGGATGAGCCGCGACTCGGCCTTGCTGAACTGCTCGAACGGAGTGGTCTTGAGTGGCATTTTCTGCTGATTTTTGTGTTCCGATTTTGGTTTGGAATGGGAGATGGTGAGAGCTGAGCTGACTGACTGACTGTTTGCTGAATTGGCAGCCTTGGCTTTTGGATGCGTTTTGGTCGCAACTTTAATAGGCCTGGCTCACTGCGTGTTTGTGCAAGGCCAGGCGTCACAAGTGTTCGTTTCCTCCTAAATGAAATAACCCCCACCCCTCCACCCTCAGCTGATTCGCTCAGCCAATAGGAGCACGCGGCCAGCTCCCCACCAAGCCACACACGCATCGCTTTCTATTCAATATAATACAAAACTAAAACTAAAAACTTACCGTCGGCCTCGCGCAAACCCCCATTTGCTTGGCGGCTGGCCCAAGCCTTCTCGCCCATGGTCGCCCACGGGACATGCAGCTTGCACAAGCCCGACGACTTACGCAAGCCGGATTGGCCTTATAGCGTAACTAAAACCCCCCATTGATACGTCCCATGGCCAACTCCCTGTAGCCCCTCCTATCCTTTTAGTTCCCAAATCTATATAATAGGAAAAATACGACCTCGAAGCCAAAGGCTCATTCTGTGGCTTGTCACATCATTTTCACTTCGCTCTTTACTATGTATGGGCTTGGAGCTTGGGGCGAGGGAAGAGGAGAAGCAAGCCCCCATGGTTATCATATCCTCGGGGATAATGTTGGCTTTAGAATGATGCAACACTGCATAGCTATATTCCTCGGGCTTATGTAATGCAATGCGCACATTGTCTTAATATTAATTCTCCTGGATCGCCCCTTTCTTGATTTATACCAATGCCGCCATGCTCACAACATTTAATATAGATATAATGATAAGTGTATACCTGTGGCATGTGCTAGCAGATTGATACTATGAGACTTGTTATCAAATGATTTTTAATAGCTATATACTCGTAGTTGCCAATGCTCGATTTGATAATAGCGCCTACGAATACTTCCATTGACTGCAATTTGATGATAAAGTTGCTAGTCGGACAAATCAGAGATCCAACGATAAAGCTTCTGAGATCCCCAAAAAACTTGAGTCAGTATTTCTGAATCTTATAATACGCTTTAATCACAAATAAGCTTTTGAGTTGCCTTCAGGGATTTCCACCAGATTTTATTATACGAGCTAAAAAAAGTGAAAAGTGAAAGTCAATGTGGATGGATAGATTGTTGTTAAATTAGCTATTGAATACGGCTAATACGCCGCCCTTTGTTATTTTAAATTGCAATCCTAATTAGCTATCCAACACTCCCTAAGACTCTCCTTGAAGAAAAAATATCAAACCTTAAATAATTGTATAAAGTAATTAGCGCTTTTAAAAACTATAATGCCAATTCGATATATTAATATGAAAACTCACGTTACGAAATGGCATCTGCCTTATGAATGGAAGGTCGTGGGTTCGAGCCCCAGCTCGAGGAGACAATTTTGTGCCCTAAAGTAAGAAGCCACTTAATCCCACATTGATTCAGTTCACCCAGCTGAGATCTGGTCCACCCACTCCAGCCCGTCAGGACTGAGCAGCTGTACACAGCACTCGGATGCGCCGCGCAGCTACTCGATCAAGATAAAACCAACTGATCGGGGTGAAAAATAAATTCGAGGCCGAATTCAGTCACCGGAGTCAGATTTGGGATGAAATCCTCAACTGCTCTTACAATTATAAACAGTCCCGATAGAAATCAGAGCGACTACCGTGACTCGGCTGACCCGGTCCTACTCAAATATGTCCAAGAAGAAGTCAAGTCTCTCTATCTCATTGTTTGAATAATAAATAAAATCACACTTCAATATGATTGCTCAAAAGCGAATAAAAACTCAATTCAATGCCAGCGAAAATATTCTTCGCAACTAATTGTCGCGTTATGCAACCCAAATAGAGAGCTATAAATGCAATCTTGTCACTTTGGTGCAATCGTTTTTATAATGACGTAAATGCATGAAATAAGTGATTAAGTGATTCAAATTATTACCCTAAATAAAATTCAGATTCTAAGGGTGTTAAAGAGTGCATTTTAGTTTTTTTAAAAATGCAAGAAAAAGTTTTTGCGAAAAAAATTTTATATGAATTATAATTCTATCTTAAACAGTGCAGGTGTCAGGTGTGAGATTCTCATACGGAACGGTGTGAGACGGAGAGATTCTCATAGGGACCGATAGCAGACGGAGAGATTATTATAAAGAAAGGTGTGAGACGGAGAGATTCTCATAGGGACCGATATCAGACGGAGAGTTTATCATAAAGAAAGGTGTGAGATGGAGAGACTCTCATAGGGAACGGTGTCAGACGGAGAGATTCTTATAAAGAAAGGTGTCAGAGAGATTCTCACAAAGAAAGGTGTGAGACAGAGAGATTCTCACAAAGAAAGGTGTGAGACGGAGAGATTCTCACAAAGAAAGGTGTGAGACAGAGAGATTCTCACAAAGAAAGGTGTGAGACGGAGAGATTCTCACAAAGATAGGTGAGAGACGGAGAGATTCTCACAAAGATAGGTGTGAGACCTATATTCTCATTTTTAACAATGTCAGACAGATCGATTTGACTGTCCCTGCATTGGGTAGTTCTAATCGAAGAGATGGGAGAAATTTTTGATTTAAGCAACTGCTTCTTGAAAGGAAGGTTAGAGATGAGGCTAATACACAACGGGTGTGAGTTAGAGACTCTCAAAAAGAAACGACAGTGTCAACTTTATTTCAAGGCTTCATTGTAAGACTAAGACTGTGCTCTCAGAATCTCAAGAAATTTTATATTCGAGGAAGTAGCAAACGAAAAGAGTTACAAAATAACCTTTCGGCTAATTGTATTGCATAATATCGGAATATCAAAGAAACTGAAGACACAGGACAGAGAAAATTCTACCCCTAACTTGCAACTAGAGTTCTTCCGCAGCCAGAAGTTGTCGGTAAATTTTCTCACACTCTGTTAGTACCGGGGTAACGCGTCCTAAAGTTTACAATTTCAATAGCTGAATCCGCTTTGGCAAGGTGCCATCGGCATGTGTATTTTTCTTCAGCAAGTGCAAAATGATCCAAGCCGTGCACTTTTAGCGTTTTTTTAATTAAAATGCTAAATTTTCTCCAATGCTTAAATCCGAAATAGTTAAGGATAATGAAGGCCCCCTCACTCTGATAGCTGGCGCCCCTCACTCTGATAGCTGGCGCCCCCTCACTCTGATAGCTGGCGCCCCCTCACTCTGATAGATGGCGCCCCCTCACTCTGATAGATGGCGCCCCTCACTCTGATAGATGGCGCCCCCTCACTCTGATAGATGGCGCCCCCTCACTCTGATAGATGGCGCCCCTCACTCTGATAGCTGGCGCCCCTCACTCTGATAGCTGGTGATAATTCGTGTATTTTCTTAAAAATAATTTCAATAGCTATAGTAAAACAATCATTCGGGCAATGAATGTTTTCAACTTTCTAACTCAATATCCATATATAGCCTACAGACGCAATCACACTGAAAGCACGTGGCATGGCTTTCAATAGATGACGCAACCACACAAATGCGTCAAAATTGTCCTAAAAAATCGTGTGCTTGTTTCGAACACACATTTTTTTCAAACGTGTCCTAAAAACTGGTCACCCACTCCCCTTGTCCTGTCCTGCGCATAGACAATAACGGGGAGAAAAAAACGTGGACACTGCAAAAGAAAACAGCGCAACAATTTGATTGCGTCACCAACTGCGCAGTCCGTCAGTGACCCGGCCCTGCCAGTTGTCAGATAATTTGATACGCGAGTGGAACAAAAAATTGACAACTGAAAAAAACGCGCCGAATAGAAGTGACAGTCAAGTCTTGATGGCTGGTTGGATGTTTCATACGAACCACGCGGATGACAAGGCGAATTTTTTGTGCCCCGTGATTGATTGCCTCGATTCTATGCAAACACAATGATCCTTGAAAAATGATACATCCGTGCTTTACGAAAATGAGGACACCTCGGTTTTAAATTCCAACTGTGTTTAAAACCCATATAGATCTCAGTTTCTTTCTATCACTTTTGTTTTAATAACAGCTGCATCTATCTACTCACATTATTAAAATCTATATCTATCATCTATCTATCTAACTATCTATCTATCTATCTATCTATCTATCTATCTATCTATCTATCTATCTATCTATCTATCTATCTATCTATCTATCTATCTATCTATCTATCTATCTATCTATCTATCTATCTATCTATCTATCTATCTATCTATCTATCTATCTATCTATCTATCTATCTATCTATCTATCTATCTATCTATCTATCTATCTATCTATCTATCTATCTATCTATCTATCTATCTATCTATCTATCTATCTATCTATCTATCTATCTATCTATCTATCTATCTATCTATCTATCTATCTATCTATCTATCTATCTATCTATCTATCTATCTATCTATCTATCTATCTATCTATCTATCTATCTATCTATCTATCTATCTATCTATCTATCTATCTATCTATCTATCTACGAGTATCTATCTATCTATCTATCTATCTATCTATCTATCTATCTATCTATCTATCTATCTATCTATCTATCTATCTATCTATCTATCTATCTATCTATCTATCTATCTATCTATCTATCTATCTATCTATCTATCTATCTATCTATCTATCTATCTATCTATCTATCTATCTATCTATCTATCTATCTATCTATCTATCTATCTATCTATCTATCTATCTATCTATCTATCTATCTATCTATCTATCTATCTATCTATCTATCTATCTATCTATCTATCTATCTATCTATCTATCTATCTATCTATCTATCTATCTATCTATCTATCTATCTATCTATCTATCTATCTATCTATCTATCTATCTATCTATCTATCTATCTATCTATCTATCTATCTATCTATCTATCTATCTATCTATCTATCTATCTATCTATCTATCTATCTATCTATCTATCTATCTATCTATCTATCTATCTATCTATCTATCTATCTATCTATCTATCTATCTATCTATCTATCTATCTATCTATCTATCTATCTATCTATCTATCTATCTATCTATCTATCTATCTATCTATCTATCTATCTATCTATCTATCTATCTATCTATCTATCTATCTATCTATCTATCTATCTATCTATCTATCTATCTATCTATCCGTATCTATATACAATCTAGTCAGACATTTAATTTTCTTATTAATAAACTGGTGCTTTTATCTATGTATATTCTGAATGTAGAATTAGAATCCTATTTAACTTACAAGCAGCATTTTCTACTAATAGTAACTATAAAATGCAGGATGGAGAGAGAGTTAAAACGGGAAAAATTTTGCGATTTAATGTTCATTCTGGCAAAAAAAAGTATTAAATTTCTTCTGATTTCCCAAAGGAATTTTAGTGGGCAGCTATTGCAAGAAAAATTCAATAGTGGAACTTCTCCATCGGGGGGAGGCAGTTACCCTTGAGTGAAACTTCATATTGAGCAAGAAATTTTTTTTGCAATGGTCTCCCAAGCGCCAAGTTGAAGAGAAGTTTAAATTCTTCTCAGCAAGTGCACTCTACAGTTAAGACCAGCTTGTGTTCTCACAAATACCCATCAAACATGAATTTAAGCAGTGGGCTATTACAGAAGGAACCAATGCTTTAGGGAAGTACATAAGAAAAATAGCACCCCTGGGAGAGAGGCTGTAGCCAAATTAAGTAAGGTATTCAATAAGTAAAGCTTATTCATGAACTCCCAGACCATCAATCTATAACCCGATAGATGACCCAGTTATCCGTGAGAAAATCGAGAGCAAACTCGAGCTGCTCAGAGCGAACAATTTCTTTAAATCGAAATCGGTCGTGTTGCTGCGGCCCAGCAAATTTGATGTTATATATTGATTGCCCAGTAAGAGATAGAAAGGGAAGATATGGCTTGGTAATTTCGTTGCTCCCGCTGTTTTGATAGATGGGATAATTTTGCTTTAGCTATCGATTTTCGGAGCCGATTTTTCCGAGTGTGTGGCTATGTGAACTAATATTGCCCCATATAATAATCTACTGATGCGGCTCTCATAAAGACTTGCTGATTTGCTGCTGTTTGTCTTACAGTTAGGGGCGCTAGTTGAGTCCCCATGGAGACCATAATGCGGCGCTCTCTCCTTCCACTCTCCCCTTTCACTCTCCACTTTAACTCTCCCCTTCTACCCCCTACTTCCACTCTCCCCTTCCACTCTCCACTTCCACTCTCTCCTTCCACTCTCCCCTTTCACTCTCCCCTTCCACACTGTCCCCCACTCCCCCTTTCACTCTCTCATTCTCCCCTCCTAACTTTTTCATCCTACTCTCTACTCCCTACTCTCTCGCCCCCTTGCTACATCTCTTTCCTAGCCTCTATTATATATTTTTCCTTATCCCAAATCTCTGTCTGGCTCCCTCCCGTTTTTATCTGCCTCAATCTCGCACTTTTCCCCTCTTTTACATATCCCAATTTTGCCCCAACTCTAACCCAATAGTGGACCTCAGAACAGCTAGCTAGCATGCAGGAGTAAAATTGGATTCCCCAGGCAATTGACTAGTTTCGGACTTCATCAAGCGAGTCAGTCAATATTATGGGATGGAAAGAATGGGCGGTTATGAGGCAGAGGTTTGGCTACTTGTAGCAATTGCTGATTTGTGCAAGGGAAGCCAGGGACGCTAACAGAAGCTCTGCTGAGTTGAGCTTCAGGGCAGTGTATATTATAATAAACTGCCTAGCGCAAGCATTTACACGAGACTTTTTCCAAGAAATTAATCAATTCTTTTAGCAACCATTGCTTAATTGTTATGCTGCAGCAGCCGTTGAAGAGTGAGAGCTGGCAAAAAAATTGTCGTTACCGTACATGCGTTAGGGCAAGGGTTGCTAAATTTAACTAGCAAAAAATCTATTAATTATGTAGCTTTCAATTGATTTTAGAAGCTGCGAAATCTGAGAAAAAATTAGATGAATGAGCTGAGCTGAATACTTGATCAGGATTTAAGATTAAACACTTTGATCCTATATTAATTTTACTGCTGCTCAAAATATGCTAAACCCCCCTATTTGTGAATTTATTAGACGCTTAAAATTCCCTTATCTTTGTGACGTCATCAGTTGCTACACAGTCTATTTTTCCTGTCCTTATAAAACAAATGCGATATTCAGACAGTCGGATAGAAATTTACGAGTAAGATACAATGCGGACTAGCCGTGCTAGGGATTAGCAATTAGCATTCCCCTAGTGCGCCTATTACCGATGGAGCTGTAATTGCAAGTCATGGGACTTAGATAATGCTAGCCGTATTGAGGGTCTGTAATTTCGAATCAAAGGTTATTCTCATCTCAGGCATGTTCAAGGACGAGGGTGAGGGTGCGCCCAACGAATGGACTACAGCCCACATCGTCGCAATTCCGAAGAAGCCCGGCACCACCAAGCTTGAGGAGCATCGAGGCATCTGCCTTCAGTCCTGCGCTGCGAAGCTGTTTAACCGGATACTGTTATCGCGGTTGCAGCCCGTGCTCGATCCCTATCTGCGACCGGAGCAGAACGGGTTTCGGCCCCATCGCGGCACAGTGACGCAGATCCTAGCTCTTCGGCGAGTCATCGAGGAGGCGCGGACACGCCAGTCGATCCTGATTGTTATCTTTGTTGATTTCAAGAAGGCCTTCGACTCGGTCGTCAGGGCCGCGCTCCCCAAGGTGCTTCGGGCGTACAACGTGCCAGAGCAGCTGATCGCCGCGGTCATGGCGATGTACCGTGAGACGACTGCTGCAGTTTCGACACCGGACGGCCTGTCGGACTTCTTCGAGACATCCTCCGGGGTGCTCCAGGGAGATACGCTGGCGCCGTTCCTGTTTATTCTGGTGCTTGATTGGGTGCTACGGACTGCTCTGCCTACCAACGACGACGGCTTTCTGCTGCGGCGACGCGTGGGTCGACGTCAACCGGAGAGGCGGCTCAGCGTGCTTCGCTACGCCGACGATCTCGCCCTGCTGTTCTCGACCGTCGAGGGCGCCCAACGGCAGCTGGACAGGCTGGTTGCCATTGCAGCGAGTGTCGGCCTGGTGGTCAACGCGCAGAAGACCGTCGTGCTCTGCGTGCCGAGCAACATCGAGGCTGCAATTTCCTGCCGAGGCGCTGACGGCCAGGCGACAGAACTTCCGCGCTGTCAGCAGTTCGTCTACCTCGGCGGTCTGGTCCCTGACGTCCGCGAAGACCTGCGGCGTCGCCGAGGACTTGCCTGGGCTGCCTTCCGTTCGATAAGGTCGGTCCTGCAGTCCGAGGCCCTGCCAGATCGCCAGAGGGCGGCGCTGTTTCGGGCGGTGATCGAGACCGTCTTGCTGTACAACGCCGAGACCTGGACGCTGACGGACTCGCTCGAGCAACAAGTCGATGCGGCGCACGCTGGCCTGCTGCGCGCCGCCTTCAAGATCAGCTACGAGCGGGTCTCCAACGCGGCACTTTATCGCCGCGCCGGCCTGGACCGTCCAAGTCAACTTTTGCGCCGTCGGCGACTCCAGCTGGCAGGCCATGTCATCCGCGCCGAGTCGTACTGCCCCGAGCCGGTGCAGGAGGTGCTGCTGCTTACGCTGCAGGCGCCCTACCGGCGAGGACAAGCGCGAACTCGGCGTTTCATCGATTGCCTGCTGGCTGACGCCGGCGCCCCCGATTCTGCCGGCGGCGCGGCCTTCATTCGCGCCCAGGCCCTGAGGCGCGCCCTGTGACGCTGATTTTCCATCTGACAGCGTACTTTGTTGTTGTTGTTGTCAAGGACGGCATCATTTATTTAATAATATGACGATGGGAGTTTAGACAGAAAGAAAACGGGAAATCTTCTTTTGGGTCTCGAGATATATAGGTCAGTGTACCGTGAATGCAGGCTTTGGTGAAAATCGAGTAAATGTGTGTATTGAATTCATGTGGATGAGGGTGAAACATGAGTGTGCGAAACGGGTCTGAAAGATGTGTGAACAGTGGTGAAAGATTTGTGAACAGGGGTGAAATTTCTATGAACAGTGGTGAAGGATGTGTGAACAGGGCTGAAAGATGTGTGAACAGGGGTAAAGGATGTGTGAACAGGGGTGAAAGATAAATGAACAAGGATAAAAAATGTAAATAGAGGGGACATTTAACGGGAATTTGGAAGAAAAACGTTAATGGCCTCAGTCTTCAGAACTATCTAGCATTTGGTGGCAAGGTATTTTTAGATAAGACCCCGTCACTCCGTTTTGACTCTATAAGCTGTCAATAAAGCCTTTAAACTCTGAAGGGGTAGCTAGTGAGGCAGCGCAGTCAACAGACTTTCTGTGTTGGATAAAGCCTGTGAACGACGGACAGAGACCGAAAGAGAGAAGGGGAACGGAAAAGTATCAATAAAAAGAGAAAAACTCAAACGATGTGATGCTGCTCGTTGTCATGGCGACGGGAGCCTAGAACGGAGACGAACGGGAGTGCTTTTTCCTCTTAGCTCCCCAAAACTAAGAGCTTCGATTTTTCTTCTGGTCTTGCATTGCACACGGGAGTGGGGGCTGCCGACTTTGTTTTATTCTGAACTGAAACCGCAAAACCCGCCTCCGTCTAACAATAGAAAACTGAGCCAAGGAATGCTACTTGTCTAGCAGCTGGTGTGCAACAGTTGTATCATATTCAATACATTTGAAAATTTGTTTCCATTCCAGACACTATAGTTTAGCTTTCCATGAACCTGAGATGTCTCATAATAAAGTTGCGCACGATTTCAGCCTTTTGTTTTTAATAGAAACTTTTTTCAAATGCTTCTAGCCATATGGACGAGGCACTTGACGACCAAGGCTTTTTTTGGCGACTAAACTACTACTTTGCCTTACTGTAGGCACTTAATTAGCAAGCAGTGTGTGCCTAAAAACTCACGCTAGGGAAATCAGCTGGGAACAATCCAATTATAGGAGCCTTTGTTGCTTTTTTTCTTCCGTGGCTCGCTTGGCATTCTGTAAAACATGCTTAAAATGGGAAAAGAAGGGACCACGTTGGAGAAGTGAATTGTGCTTGGTGTGGTATATGAGTGAGCTGGGTGTGAAAGATGTGTGAGATGGGTGTGGGAGCTGTGTGAGCTGGGTGTGGGAGATGTGTGAGATGGGTGTGGAAGATGTGTGAGCTGGGTGTGAAAGATGTGTGAGATGGGTGTGGGAGCTGTGTGAGCTGGGTGTGGGAGATGTGTGAGATGGGTGTGGAAGATGTGTGAGATGGGTGTGGAAGATGTGTGAGATGGGTGTGGAAGATGTGTGAGATGGGTGTGGAAGATGTGTGAGATGGGTGTGGAAGATGTGTGAGCTGGGTGTGGAAGATGTGTGAGATGGGTGTGGGAGATGTGTGAGATGGGTGTGGAAGATGTGTGAGATGGGTGTGGGAGATGTGTGAGATGAGTGTGGGAGGTGTGTTAGATGGGTGTGGGAGATGTGTGAGATGAGTGTGGGAGGTGTGTGAGATGGGTGTGGGAGCTGTGTGACCTGGGTGTGGGAGCTGTGTGAGATGGATGTGGGAGGTGTGTTAGATGGGTGTGGGAGGTGTGTGAGATGGGTGTGGGAGGTGTGTGAGATGGGTGTGGGAGCTGTGTGAGCTGGGTGTGGGAGCTGTGTGAGATGGGTGTGGGAGGTGTGTGAGATGGGTGTGGGAGGTGTGTGAGATGGGTGTGGGAGGTGTGTGAGATGGGTGTGGGAGCTGTGTGACCTGGGTGTGGGAGCTGTGTGAGATGGATGTGGGAGGTGTGTGAGATGGGTGTGGGAGGTGTGTGACCTGGGTGTGGGAGCTGTGTGAGATGGGTGTGGGAGGTGTGTGAGATGGGTGTGGGAGATGTGTGAGATGGGTGTGGGAGCTGTGTGAGCTGGGTGTGGGAGCTGTGTGAGATGGGTGTGGGAGGTGTGTGAGATGAGTGTGGGAGCTGTGTGAGCTGGGTGTGGAAGATGTGTGAGATGGGTGTGGAAGATGTGTGAGATGGGTGTGGAAGATGTGTGAGATGGGTGTGGGAGATGTGTGAGATGAGTGTGGGAGGTGTGTGAGATGGATGTGGGAGGTGTGTTAGATGGGTGTGGGAGGTGTGTGAGATGGGTGTGGGAGGTGTGTGAGATGGGTGTGGGAGCTGTGTGACCTGGGTGTGGGAGCTGTGTAAGATGGTTGTGGGAGGTGTGTAAGATGGGTGTGGAAGATGTGTAAGATGGGTGTGGGAGATAAGTGAGATGGGTGTGGGAGATGTGTGAGTTCAGTGTGACAGTTGAGAAAATTGGGGTGACTAGATCCATGGACACAGAAATTCATGTTTCAGTTTGAATTATCCTTTTACAAATTTAGAAATAAATTATAAATCAGAAAGAAACTTTTTTGATGCCAGAAAATAATAAAGAAATTTTTGCATTGTCGCCGAGTTCATAAAACAATCCTGCCTGTCTTCTTTGTGGCTATTCAGTTCTCAAGTTGGGTTTCATCGAATTGGGTGGCTGAGGGGCTGGCATTGATAGGCTAGAGATAATCCAGCTGGATGTAAAAGTATGCGGACTTCGGCACTTTGCCGTGATGAGCCTACGAGCGTCTTTATGACGGTACAGGATGAGGTGTCTGGGTGAAACTGCGTTTCTGTCTGGCTTGATCATGCATCTGCTAACCTGTCTTATCTACCTGTCTGTCCGCCTGTCCTATCTACCTGTCTGTCCGCGTCTCCTATCTACCTGTCTGTCCGCGTCTCCTATCTACCTGTCTGTCCCCGTGTCCTATCTACCTGTCTGTCCACCTGTCCTACCTGCCTGTGTCTCCCTGTCCCTATCCGTAAAAGATGAAAAGTCAAAGAATGAGAAGAAAAACAACCAGTCACTATAATTGTGCTTGAGGGTAGTGGACTCTCCGCTATCAATAGTTTTTAGAGCCAGCGACACGGGGAAGGGACGCAAACGGTTTACTAAAATATGTTCCGATTTCAATTTCTTAGATTGTGTGTTTTTTTCACTGCGAATAAAACGCCAAGAAGTTGTAGATTTTCTTCATCAAAAAATCAATCAGTTGGCGGACTTCTTTTTCTTTTTCTTTTTCTTATCCTCGTCGTCTTCGTCGTTGTCGTGCTCGTCATCGTGGTGGCGGCTCTTCTGCTGCTGCTGGTGCTGCTGGCGGTGGTGGCTCCCGGCGCGGCTGGCCCGGCGATAGAAACGGCTATAGTAATCGCCGAGTAGGTCGCCGAGCTGCTTGTAGTCGCAGTCGGAGTTGCAGGAGGCAACCAGGCTGCCGCGGAAGCCGATCGGGCGACGGTTGCAGCACTGGCCGGCGCCGCAGTCGGAGTCCTTGACGCAGCTTCGGCTCAGAAAGTTAGCGGCATGCGACGACAGGTCGAAGTTCGTCGAGGCGGGAGCGGCGACGGGCGACGAGGGCAGGGCCTGATGGGCCTCGACTGGGCCGTTGTTGCTACGCGGACGGCAGATGCCGCCGATATCTGTGGGCGGGGTTGTGGGGACATGTGATTTCGGAAGGAGAATTTCAGAGTGGCCCATGGGAGATTTGGATGAGAGATAATTGAGATTGGGATGGGAGATGTGTGAGATTGGGATGAGAGATAAGTGAGATTGGGATGGGAGATAAGTGAGATTGGGATGGGAGATGTGTGAGATTGGGATGGGAGATGAATGAGATTGGGATGGGAGATGTGTGAGATTGGGATGAGAGATAAGTGAGATTGGGATGGGAGATAAGTGAGATTGGGATGGGAGATGTGTGAGATTGGGATGAGAGATAAGTGAGATTGGGATGGGAGATAAGTGAGATTGGGATGGGAGATGTGTGAGATTGGGATGAGAGATAAGTGAGATTGGGATGGGAGATAAGTGAGATTGGGATGGGAGATGTGTGAGATTGGGATGAGAGATAAGTGAGATTGGGATGGGAGATAAGTGAGATTGGGATGGGAGATGTGTGAGATTGGGATGGGAGATGAATGAGATTGGGATGGGAGATGTGTGAGATTGGGATGAGAGATAAGTGAGATTGGGATGGGAGATAAGTGAGATTGGGATGGGAGATGTGTGAGATTGGGATGGGAGATGTGTGAGATTGGGATGAGAGATAAGTGAGATTGGGATGGGAGATGTGTGAGATTGGGATGGGAGATGTGTGAGATTGGGATGAGAGATAAGTGAGATTGGGATGGGAGATAAGTGAGATTGGGATGGGAGATGTGTGAGATTGGGATGGGAGATGAATGAGATTGGGATGGGAGATGTGTGAGATTGGGATGAGAGATAAGTGAGATTGGGATGGGAGATAAGTGAGATTGGGATGGGAGATGTGTGAGATTGGGATGGGAGATGTGTGAGATTGGGATGGGAGATGTGTGAGATTGGGATGGTAGATGAATGAGATTGGGATGGAAGATAAGTGAGATTGGGATGGGAGATGTGTGAGATTGGGATGGGAGATGAATGAGATTGGGATGGGAGATGTGTGAGATTGGGATGAGAGATAAGTGAGATTGGGATGGGAGATGTGTGAGATTGGGATGGGAGATGTGTGAGATTGGGATGGGAGATGTGTGAGATTGGGATGAGAGATGTGTGAGATTGGGATGGGGGATGAGTGAGATTTGGATGAAGGATGTGTGAGATTGGGATGATAGATGTGTGAGATTGGGATGGGGGATGAGTGAGATTTGGATGAAGGATGTGTGGGATTGGGATGAGAGATGAGTGAGATTGGGATGAGAGATAAGTGAGATTGGGATGGGAGATGTGTGGGATTGGGATGAGAGATGAGTGAGATTGGGATAGGGGATCAGTGAGATTGGGATGGGGATGTGTGAGATTAGGATGGGAGATGTGTGAGTTTTGTGAATCTAATCTGTAGGTTGATTGAAATTAAAAAAGCAAAAATTTAGCCAATTTTACAGAATTGATTTTGATTCAACTTTTTATCCAGCCACTGGCGATGCAGAAAGTTCTACTTTAGCTGTCCGTGAAAGCGAGGTTCAGAAAGAAGGAACAAGGACGTTGAGGAGACGGAGGACTGAGATGGCTAGCCAGCGCAGAAATTGAGTCACGTTGGTCACGCGAGCCTGTGAAAGCAGGCGGCGGCTGAGCAATTGAGAAAATTTCGAAGCGGTGCGAAGCCTCGAACTGGCGACTCGGGCGGAGGCAGGGGGGGGGGTGGGGCTCCCGAAGGGGATTCAAGGGAAGCGAGAAAAAGGCAGTCAAGCCTCACTCAACTTGCGCCTCATCGCTCCACAGTCAGGCACACAAGTTCCAGTGGGAATCCAATTGCTTTGAATTAACAGGGAATGAGCTTGCTAGCTTGCTCGCACGGCCTGTCAGTAAGGAAAAGTCCCAAGTGACCAATTTAGACGCATGCAGCTTGTTCGCAACGCATGTATGCTTAGCCACTAGGCAAGCTATATTTAGCTATCCTAAATAGTCGAAGCAGCAGGTTTAGTAGGAGGAGACCGAGTTAATTATTGTGTCACTTCTCAAGCCGACAGGCACGATAACTCTGCGATGGAGTTGGGTTGCTAAAGATACATGAATTAGCAGAAATATGAGATCACTTTTTAGTAGCTGAGCCTTGACTGAAGCATCGTGGGAGAGGGGTAGCTGAGCCTTGACTGAAGCATCGGGGGAGAGGGGTAGCTGAGCCTTGACTGAAGCATCGGGGGAGAGGGGTAGCTGAGCCTTGACTGAATCATCGGGGGGGGAGGAGAGGGGTAGCTGAGTCTTGACTGAAGCATCGGGGGGAGAGGGGTAGCTGAGCCTTGACTGAATCATCGGGGGGAGGAGAGGGGTAGCTGAGTCTTGACTGAAGCATCGGGGGAGAGGGGTAGCTGAGTCTTGACTGAATCATCGGGGGGGAGAGGGGTAGCTGAGTCTTGACTGAATCATCGGGGGGGAGAGGGGTAGCTGAGTCTTCACTGAATCATCGGGAGAGAGGGGTAGCTGAGTCTTGACTGAATCATCGGGAGAGAGGGGTAGCTGAGCCTTGACTGAATCATCGGGAGAGAGGGGTAGCTGAGCCTTGACTGAATCATCGGGGGGGGGGGGAGAGGGGTAGCTGAGTCTTGACTGAATCATCGGGGGAGAGGGGTAGCTGAGCCTTGACTGAATCATCGGGGGAGAGGGGTAGCTGAGCCTTGACTGAATCATCGGGGGAGAGGGGTAGCTGAGTCTTGACTGAATCATCGGGGGGAGAGGGGTAGCTGAGTCTTGACTGAATCATCGGGAGAGAGGGGTAGCTGAGTCTTGACTGAATCATCGGGAGAGAGGGGTAGCTGAGCCTTGACTGAAGCATCTTGGGGGATCAGCTGAATCTACACCCAAGAAAGTGCAGTCCCAACTGAGCGCAAACCTTGCATATTGTTTCGGCCAGTGGCGCACTCCAAGCCATCGCAGCAGCCGCTGTCGCTAAAACAATAGGAGCCTTCGGGTTCGCACTGAAAGTTTCAAACAATTAGTCAACATTTTCAGCTGCTTGATGATCAGCTTCGATAAACTATATCGGTATGAAAAGTACAAACCCGAGCGTAGAATTCGGAATTGCCGTTCAGCCGGACAAAAGCTTCCGTGGTGGAGCTGGCTGCCAAAAAGGCCAGGACCACATGCTGTGGCGGCGGCCAGCATGATTGCTTTGACAATTTAGTGTTTCGGTCAGCAATAGACTTCTTTAATTCCAAAGAGAATCGTATTTAGCTTTTTTGGCTAACAGACAGACAGGGAGGCAGCGGACTTGGGTTGAGAAACATTATTCCCATTTTTGTATCCATCATTTAGCTGCATGCAGTGGCTACTAGCCAATCAGGTTTAACGACCGCAACAGATGAGGAGCTCCGCTTGTAAAAAGAAGGCCTCCCAACTTTATTGGTCTGTTCGGCGCTTGTGCGAATGCCATTGAGTGAAGTGGGCGAAATTAAACTTGTGGCTGTCATGGTTACGAGCAGATATTTTCTAGCTCGTGCGAGTATCTTTGATGTTAGTTCGTCTGGGTGTGTCTGAACGGTCCGTATTTGGCTATTATTTCGTTGCCATCTACGTATAAGTTCATTCTTTGAGATTGATTGCGTCTCTGTCTGCATTAGTTCGTCTCAGGGTGTCTGTCTGCCTGCATTAGTTCGTCTCAGGGTGTCTGTCTGCATTAGTTCGTCTCAGGGTGTCTGTCTGCATTAGTTCGTCTCAGGGTGTCTGTCTGTCTGCATTAGTTCGTCTCAGGGTGTCTGTCTGTCTGCATTAGTTCGTCTCAGGGTGTCTGTCTGTCTGCATTAGTTCGTCTCAGGGTGTCTGTCTGTCTGCATTAGTTCGTCTCAGGGTGTCTGTCTGCATTAGTTCGTCTCAGGGTGTCTGTCTGCATTAGTTCGTCTCAGGGTGTCTGTCTGCATTAGTTCGTCTCAGGGTGTCTGTCTGCATTAGTTCGTCTCAGGGTGTCTGTCTGCTGCATTAGTTCGTCTCAGGGTGTCTGTCTGCATTAGTTCGTCTCAGGGTGTCTGTCTGTCTGCATTAGTTCGTCTCAGGGTGTCTGTCTGCCTGTCTGCATTAGTTCGTCTCAGGGTGTCTGTCTGTCTGCATTAGTTCGTCTCAGGGTGTCTGACTGTCTGCATTAGTTCGCCTTAGCGTGTCTAACTGCCTGCATTAGTTCGTCTCAGGGTGTCTGTCTGTCTGTCTGCATTAGTTCCTCTCAGGGTGTCTGTTTATCCCTTCTGAATTATCTTTAGGCGAGTCTGCCCTCATCAAATCTCCCATACTAGATAATGCATTTCCTATTTAATAAGTGGCGCTTAAATTGCATTTGGTCCAAAGATCTGACGGCTACAGAGGTGAAGCACATAAAATCAATACCACGATTTTATAATCCACTCAATATATAAATTGCTACAAGCATAAATAAAGACACGAATTAAAGCATCCAGCCATTCACGTCGTTTCTATCGAATAATAATTGTATTATTTCATTCTATTACTGCCTCCCTGACATAACGGCAGTAATAATATAAGTAAGCATTGACAAGTAGTATATTAATTAGTAATCAATTTAAATATAAAGATGGGCGATAAAATACGAAGCACACGACGATAAAAATTACGTAATTGCACATTTGTTTGTTCGCTTAATCGCACACAGATAATAAAAGTCTCTCTCATCAATTCAATAGTTCATGCAAAGCGAAATATATCGTTAGAAAAAATATTTAAAAAATCATAGATAATGATCAAATTGGTACTTTTTTACCAGTGAAAAGAGTAAAATTATAAGAAACGTTTAAAGTTGCCGTATTGTGGGTAAAATAATATACACGCAGAATCCGAAAACAGCAAAAATTCAATATATATATATATACACACACGCAATTAACTACTAAATTAATCCAATTTTATCATGCAAATAAATACTGTTTACGCGCTAAGTAGCAGCGCTTACAAGATTACAAGATTACACACCTTAAGGCATAGGAATATAAATAAAAATCAAGCATTTTAAAAAAAGGTAATATATCAGCACGAAAAACACATGTAAAAAAGCACAATTGAGCCTTGTTTAGCTAATCACTAAAGAATGACTTTGCCCGATTAGAGTGGGAACAAAAACCAATAAAACGATTTCACACAATTGATTTTGTTGCACTCTTGATGAAACAAATGTTACTACTAACCAATTACGTAATAAGTAGAGAAGATCGCATTTTTTGCTATTCTTTATAAGAATAAACTTAAAAGCGCGGGAAAATGTTAAGGCATTTTAATAAGACTAGTATAAAATTTTGACCCTGCTAGACACAAAAGTACACAAACCAATGTCCATAGAAATCAGATCTCTACACCGCGCATCAGCTGCGGATCCAATTGAATTCGATATTCTTTAAGCGAACTCAACAAGCCCAACAGTTGATCGCGCAACGACGGATCGCGCATAAAACTGCCCGGCTCATAGAACTGGCCTGTGTGAGGACTCTCGGACAGAATGGACAGCCACACTGGCAGCTGGTGGTCGCGCAGACCGACGCACAGCCAAACCTGTTTGGGGCAGAGGTGAAGTTACTGATATGATTAGTAGCCGTTTAAATTACTAACGATTTTAAGTAGTAACTATCTATATATGTATGTCTATGTATGTACGAGTACGTCTGTCTGTCTGTCATTCTGTCTGTCTGTCTGTCTGTCTGTCTGTCTGTCTGTCTCTCTGTTTGTGTGTGTGTGTGTGTGTGTGTGTGTGTGTGTGTGTGTGTGTCTGTCTATTTATCTATCTGTCTATTGTTCTATCTACCCGTCCAGTGAACTATCTATTTACTTATGTATCCGTAGATATATAAATCTGTATACATTTATATCTACGAGTACATATCACTACTTATCTCCATAGTCTGAGCCCCGTATCTATCCGATCTACTCTTCAGAATTGCCCACCAGTTTACACACAGAAGCCAGCTATCCAACCTGCAGCTTGCTGTCCTTGCCCAGGCTGGCCGAATTATCAATCCGTTTAGCCGTCCGGCAGAACACGGTGGCTGGGAGTTTCCGGCCAGTCTCCATAGTAACCAACTGGCCAAGGCAGTGATGCACCGCTTTGTCAATAAAATCCCAAACGTACAGTCGGCGCATGTGAAAAAATCTAGCCGAACGGAAGCCCAGATGCAGAGCGGTCTCCAAGGCTGGCACTAAACCGGCCTCGCCGCATAGCAACAAAGTAAGCTGATGCAGCGGCGATTCTCGACCATGGAAAAATTTCACCACGGCGTTGACAGCGTCGCTCAGGCCTTGCTGGGCGGATTCGGCGGTGGCTGCGGCGGCGTTGGAACCGGAGCCGCCAACGCCGCCTCCTCCGGCGGCCGAGCCCGAGGCTGACGAGCCCGCATTGATAGCAGCGCCGCCCGCATCTGTTGCCGTGGAGCTGCGCCTGCTCAGACTGGGACTTCGGCATCGACTTGGCGGCGTCCGGTAGCCGTCAAACAGGCCGCCGCCACCGTAGCCTCCATGGGGCTCCTCGCTCTGTCCGCGCTCTCGTCCCAGAGTGCCGCTGACGCCGCCGCCGATTCCGCAGCCGGGGCCGCCAGACACGGAGCCGGATGGTCGAAGCAGTTCAGCTACTAGAAGCCGCTCGGAGCTGCCGTCGTCAACGTCGCGGCCAAGCCAACGCCCGCACTGGAATCTGTACACGTGGCCAGTGTAGGCATTCTGCACCAGTACGAATTCAACGAACCAGCGAGGCGAGATGCCGGTATTGTCGTGCCCGATTCGCAGCGTGGTCAGTCCGCCTAGGTTAGCGTGCTCAAATTGGAACTGCATCTGGCCTTTGGGCAGGGCCAGCAGACCCGTGTCGGCTAGTTGGCCGTTCAGGCAGAACCAAGCCGTGGCCGAGGTGCTGGCGCCGCTGTACTTTTTGCCTGGCGGTAAAGAGGGGAGAGGCGGAGAGTGACAGCTCAGTTTGGTTGGTTGATTGATCCTCAGGTCGGCCGACTGATTTATAGCTTGATTGATTGATTGACAGTTTGGCCGACTGATTTATAGCTTGATTGATTGATTGACAGATTGGCCGACTGATTTATAGCTTGATTGATTAATTGGTTTATCTACTGATTGATGATATGATTGATTGATTGACTGACTGATTGGCCGACTGATTGATAGCATAATTGATTTAGATTGATTGACAGACCGTTTTTGCGTTGATTGATGGCATGATTATTTGATCATCGACTGATAAATGGTATGATTGATTGATTGATAGACTGGTTTGTCTACTGATAGATAGCATGATTGATTGATTGATAGCTTGATTGATTAATTGACTGCTCGACGGACTGATAAATGGTATGATTAATTGATTTATTTACTGGTTCACGACTGATTAATGGTATGATTTATTGATTGGCTAGTTGAATGGTTTATCATATTATAGATTGATTGATTTCCCGATGTAATTTCTGCATCTGACAAGCTAGATCGGCAAGCGCATTTTACTACCATCAAAACCAGGCACACCGTAAGGAGGAAATAAAGAGGAAAACAATGCAAGCTAACAGTTCCAACTCAAGTATAAGCTAGAAACCACCAGCTATCTTGCCTTAGTCCCCGTCTCTTCAGCTTTAATTAATTGTAAGAAAAAGATCAAACGAAGCGAAACAAACAACTAACTGGCAACTGGCCTAATAATAAATGAGAACCTGACAAGCAAGTGCGGCAAGCATCAAAAAGATTGAGTAGCTAGCTATTCATCATTAGCAGTTCGTCCGGCCAAGGACCTACAAAACAATTGAGCCAACTCCATCTGAAACTAATCCGTCTACCCAGCTAGCTTAGTTAGTACTCATCTTTCGCCTTCCCCCTTTTTTCTCTAGTTTCTTTACCAGCTTGTTAAGCTTGGCTGGCAGGAACGGTAAGTAAGCAACCGTCAGACAGACAAGATGGACAGGTGGACAGCCAAAGCAGGCGCCAATTAGTGAGAGCCGTCCAAATCGATTTGGAGGACAGTTGAGATAGGAGAAGAGATTCATTCGTGACCGCAGAAAAAGAGAGAGACATAAGAAAGACGCGGTTGAGCCAAAGGCAGAAACGTGTTCTAGCGTCTATAACTTGACTACTCTGAGCTACCTCGTAGTGGCTCTTACTCGTAATCCTAGCCTAGCAACATCTTCTGAGGATTTAGCTATTCCGGGTTTGGCACGATTGCTTCTAAATATAGTTAACAAGGGTCTTTACTTTGAATTTTTTAAATATACATTGACTATACAGAGGGCCTCATATACACTATTGGTTTATAAGACGAAATAACTAACTACATAAGCTACACATCGGCCATTAGAAACCCACCATGACACGAATGAAATTGAATTTCAGTTAATCATTTTTCGGTCATTAATAACTTCGCTAAATATCGGCCATTCTAAAAACACCATAGTACGAACAAAATAAAATTGCAGCAAATCAATCTTCGGTTATTAATAATTTCGCTACATATCGGCCATTAGAAGCCTACCATTGCGCGACTAAAATTTAAATTCAGTGAAGCTAAAATTCCTTCGCTACATATCGGCAACTAGAAAACTACTACTGCACCAATAAAATAGAATTTCAGCAAATCTTACTTTGCTTATTAATTACATATCGGTGTAATATCAGATAGAAAAACAACATAGCACTTCATGGAATTTCAGCAAATCATTATTGCTTTGTTATAATAACATTACATATCGGCCATTAGAAACGAACTAAAGCACGAATGGAATGAAATTTCAGTTAATCATCATTTCTTTACGATAATTTCGCTACATATCGGCTATTAAAAAGACACTATTACATAAATGTAATGATAATCTTTCAGGTAGCGACTATTATCATAATTTTGCTACATATCGGTCACTGAAGACCCACTATAGCACGAATAGAATGGAATTTTAGCAAATCATTCATTGCATTTTAATAATTTCGCTACATATCGGTCACTGAAGACCCACTATAGCACGAATAGAATGGAATTTTAGCAAATCATTCATTGCATTTTAATAATTTCGCTACATATCGGCAAAATGGACTGCAAAGTACTCACCAGAGTAGATAAATACCCGATAGAGCATGTTAGTAGCCGGCAGACTCAAACTAAACGAAAAATAATCAACAGCATTCAGCGACAGCAGGTGAAATAGGAACTGTTCGCGTTCCTCCTCGCAGCGCAGGAATGCGAATCTTTTGTAGAGTTCCCTGAGCAGGTGAGAGTCGCTCAATAATCGTTTAATATGCGCGTGCAACAGTTTCTTCTCCAGGGCTAGGCGGACAAAAGCGCGCGACTTGCCAACGTCGGTGTGAACCTCTTTAAGCTGACGCACTAGTTGAATATCATCTAATAGATTGACTGGCGGCTGGCCAAACACCCCGGCTAGATCGCCGCTGCGCACGCCGCCGCCGCGTGATCGTTTCAAGGACGAATAAAGGTCGCGGCGTACGGCCGCGTCTGGTTGGCCAGACGGACTGCCCTCTGTGAGAAAAGTGAAGCAAATAAAGCATAAGATTTTTCAATTTCAAATAAAAAATATGATTCTTTACAACATGCTCTACTTTAAGTAAAACAAAATTAATATTTGTTAATTGCAAGTTACACTGATCAAAATTAATATGACAAGGAGGTATTGAAAATAATTTTCAGAAAAAACTATGCTACTGTTAGTAACAATATAAGCAATAAGCAGTCCAAAAAATATTCTCAAACGCATGCAAGACTCTAATGCTTTTCTTGCTTTTTGAGATGAGAGAAACTCCCAATATTCAGAAGGCAATGGGATTATGAGACCTTCGTTTTGATTAGATTCCAAAATCATCCATCATCACAAGGCATTGTTTTCGGCCAAAAATAGAAAATTCTCTGGATAACCTTACCATACTAAAACAAAGGTTAGTATGGCTAGCTACTTAAAAATTACAAAACACTTGGTTAAAACTAATAGGATAAAATTACTAATTAATTAGCAAAGCGATTTACAGCACAAAGAAACCGTTAAAGGGTTAGTACATAGTAATAACTAATATTAGTAAATTATAAAGAATAATAGTGCAATTTGACACTAAAACAGAGACGGGTGCGTACGCTAAAATCGCCCTAGGAAGTTAAAAAAAGACAAATACAATTTATTGAACTAGCTAAATACAAAATTTTTTTAACAACAAACCGTTGAAAAATTTGAACACCGAGTATTGGTCCCTGCCCATATTGCTGAGGGCCTCTTTAACACGGTGTCTAATTGGGCTGGCTTCTGGAAAATATGTCAATTATATTTTGTTAAGCTGCGAAAAACGGCTTCCTTACTAAATGAATTAACGCCAAACAAAGTGATAGCTGATTGCACTGAAAACTTCACAATATAGCAATTGAGGGTTAAGATGTGCAATTAAAATTATCCAAGAAAATAGACAGCTAAAATTTCTTATCAAACACGAATACCTGAAATTAATAAAAAAGCATAAAAACAGAACCTGTAATGACTAGAAATAAAGGCTAAATAAAATATTACTAAAGCCGATAAAAAATTATTTATGACTAAACCTAATGACAAAATTATATATGATTGAGCCTAATGACCAAACCATATATGACTGAAACTAATGACCAAACCCTTAATGACTGAACCTAATGATCAAACCATTCATGACTGAACCTAATGACCAAAGTATTTAAAGACCAAACCATTTATAATATGACTGAAGCTAATGACCAAACCGGTAATGACCGAAACTTCTGATAAAAAATTCACTAGACGAATAACTAGTAATAACTAATAATAAGTCTTTAAAAATGCCGTTAAAATAGATAAAAAGCATGGGATAATAATCCCTACCAGGATTCAGCTGCTGCACCCGTTGCGGCTGAGGTATCTGCCGTTTCAACTTGGTCAATTCCAACTCCCTATTGTAGAACAGGTTGAGATGCGACCACAGAGCGGATTTTCCGTGCCTCGTGCTTAAACCGTGCGACCAAATTCGCTCCAATAGGTCGCACAGGCCGGCAACAAGAGTATTCTCTTCCACTCCGCTCAGCTCGATGTCCGTGTGCCCGAGCTCCAGAGCCTCGTGGCCCATCTTCTCCACCACCATGCGCTTGGTCTGCGAGTGCGGGAACGGGGAGTTAATGGGGATTTCTACAGGAAATAGGGGAGATGGGATCTGATTAACTGATGGGGATTTCTATTGCAAATAAGGAAGATGGGATCCTCTGAGTAGCTGAAGGGGATTCCTGCTGCAAATAGGGAGATTACATCTGATTAGCTCATGGGGATTTCTACTGCAAATAAGGGGAGATTGGATCTGAGTAGCTGAAGGGGTTTCTGCTGCAAATAGAGGAGATTAGATCTGATTAGCTCATGGGGATTTCTGCTGCAAATAAAGGAGATGGAATCTGAGTAGCTGATGGGGATTTCTACTTACTGGAAGTAGGGAAGATGGGATCTGAGTAGCTGATGGGGGTTTCTGCTGCAAATAGAGGAGATGGAATCTGAGTAGCTCATGGAGATTTCTACTGCAAATAGGGGAGATGGAATCTGAGTAGCTCATGGGGATTTCTACTTCAAATAGGGGAGATGGGATCTGAGTAGCTTATGGGGATTTCTACTTCAAATAGGGGAGATGGGATCTGAGTAGCCGATGGGATTTTTACTTTAAATAGGAGAGATGGGATCTGAGTAGCCGATGGGATTTCAACTGTAAATAGGGGAAATGGGATTTCAATCAACAACCAACCTTGCTTTTGCACTCCTTGAGCAGGGCCTCAACAAATTTCCAATTAGTCTGCGCCATCACTGAAGGCGCCATATCTGATAAATTAGGCTGGCGCAATGATTTGGCTCGATTCTCTTGCATGTATTTCTGTAAATAAGTATTAAAAGTACAAATTATTTGCTTTCATTTTTGGGAAGCATACATTAAAAAAATAACCAGACAGAGCAGAAGCGCGCAATACAACATTTCACTTTATTACTGGCAAAACAAATTAGCAAACAAAACATCACAAATAATAGATTCACGCGCAATTATATTACTAATAAGTAGAATATAGGAATACCTAACTAAGCCAATAAAAACAACATTTATCACGGTGTAATTTAATAATTTTCTAAAACTGCATATGAAGACTAAATAATAACATGCTCGCATTAATTTGATGAAATCGTCACAGCCATTATCTTCGAATGAAAATGTAATATTTTCTTGATATTCTATTTGTTCTGATGGTTCAACGGCAAGCAGGATACAGATAAAGCACAATCGGATAACTTAATTTATAGACATCAAATTAAAGGAAAACAGCAAAACTAACGACCAAAATAGCAAACCGACTATAACTTCGACAAGCTAAGCAGTAAATTTTCGTATAGCCAGATAATTTCAATCAAAGACAAAGGAAAACTTTCTTTGACGTATTGTGATTTCGATAAAAATCCATGTCGAAAAAAAGAATAGAAAAGCAGAGAAAAAAAACAAACAAAAGGATAAAGAAATAGAGAAATAAAGTAATGAGGGAAAGGAAGGGGAGAGAGGAGGGAAAGGAAGGGGAGAGATGGAGGGAAGAGAAGGGGAGAGATGGAGGGAAAGGGAGGAGAGAGATGGAGGGAAAGGGAGTGGAGAGATAGAGAAAGAAAAGGGAGGGGAGAGATGGAGGGAAAGGAAGGGGAGAGATGGAGGGAAAGGAAGGGGAGAGAGGAGGGAAAGGAAGGGGAGAGATGGAGGGAAAGGGAGGAGAGAGATGGAGGGAAAGGGAGGAGAGAGATGGAGGGAAATGGAGGAGAGAGATGGAGGGAAAGGGAGGGAAGAGATGGAGGGAAAGGGAGGGGAGAGATGGAGGGAAAGGAAGGGGAGAGAGGAGGGAAAGGAAGGGGAGAGATGGAGGGAAAGGGAGGAGAGAGATGGAGGGAAAGGGAGTGGAGAGATAGAGAAAGGAAAGGGAGGGGAGAGATGGAGGGAAAGGAAGGGGAGAGATGGAGGGAAAGGAAGGGGAGAGAGGAGGGAAAGGAAGGGGAGAGATGGAGGGAAATGGAGGAGAGAGATGGAGGGAAAGGGAGGGAAGAGATGGAGGGAAAGGGAGGGGAGAGATGGAGGGAAAGGAAGGGGAGAGAGGAGGGAAAGGAAGGGGAGAGAGGAGGGAAAGGAAGGGGAGAGATGGAGGGAAAGGGAGGGGAGAGATGGAGGGAAAGGAAGGGGAGAGAGGAGGGAAAGGAAGGGGAGAGAGGAGGGAAAGGAAGGGGAGAGATGGAGGGAAATGGAGGAGAGAGATGGAGGGAAAGGGAGGAGAGAGATGGAGGGAAATGGAGGAGAGAGATGGAGAGAAATGGAGGAGAGAGATGGAGGGAAATGGAGGAGAGAGATGGAGGGAAAGGAAGGGGAGGGGAGAGATGGAGGGAAAGGAAGGGGAGAGAGGAGGGAAAGGAAGGGGAGAGATGGAGAGAAAGGGAGGATAGAGATGGAGGGAAATGGAGGAGAGAGATGGAGGGAAATGGAGGAGAGAGATGGAGGGAAAGGGAGGGAAGAGATGGAGGGAAAGGGAGGGGAGAGATGGAGGGAAAGGAAGGGGAGAGAGGAGGGAAAGGAAGGGGAGAGAGGAGGGAAAGGAAGGGGAGAGATGGAGGGAAATGGAGGAGAGAGATGGAGGGAAAGGGAGGAGAGAGATGGAGGGAAATGGAGGAGAGATGGAGGGAAAGGGAGGAGAGAGATGGAGGGAAATGGAGGAGAGAGATGGAGGGAAAGGGAGGAGAGAGATGGAGGGAAAGGAAGGGGAGAGATGGAGGGAAAGGGAGGAGAGAGATGGAGGGAAAGGGAGGAGAGAGATGGAGGGAAAGGAAGGGGAGAGATGGAGGGAAAGGGAGGAGAGAGATGGAGGGAAAGGGAGGAGAGATATGGAGGGAAAGGAAGGGGAGAGATGGAGGGAAAGGGAGGAGAGAGATGGAGGGAAAGGGAGGGGAGAGATGGAGGGAAAGGGAGGAGAGAGATGGAGGGAAAGGGAGGAGAGAGATGGAGGGAAAGGGAGGAGAGAGATGGAGCGAAAGGGAGGGGAGAGATAGAGAAAGGAAAGGGAGGGGAAAGATGGAGGGAAGGGAGGGAGAGGTATATTGAAGGAAAAACAGGAGGAAAGAAGAAAGAAACAGGTGACGCGACAGGCAAGCAACTTCCGGGATGCAAACCGTGCGATAACACGGCACTAATAGAAGCAAACAACCAGGAAGAAATGCGCGCAACTTACAATCCACATTTTGGCATGCTTTTCCGCCAATTCTTTCTGCACAAAATTTAAAAAAATTAACAATTACGATCAGGGAGGTCAATCAACCTAACGAATCAAATAGATCGTTGCAACCATAAACATTGTAACAGACTTCTTTTAAATTTGTGTGGTTGCTACATGGTCAATGATTCTAAGAAAAACAAACACTGTGAATGCAATAACAACATTTTGTGCGCACGTGATACCAGCCTGTGAAAGTGAATGTCTAGTGAAACAGTAATAAACTTTGATTAATAACTAAACTAATAAACCTGTGATAACCTAATTTGAATACCCAGTGAAGCAGTGATAATAATAAACAGTGAACAATCAATAAATAGCATGCCAATCCGAATATGACCTACTGACAATAGTAGTTAGTGAGGGATACGAAGAAGCAGCATATAATTTGACTTACCTCGCGCCGCTCAGTGAGAATCCTAAGATGCTGTACAGCTCGAACGCGTTGATTAACTCGTTTAGCTCTGTTTGACGCGCGAGTAGACTGCGTTAGAACCGGAGGATAGGAGCACAATGGCCGGTGTCGAAGAAAACTTTCATTTAGCCTGCCTAACTGGCCGGGTACACGTTCGGCTAGTTGCCATCCAGGAGGGAAACCCTCTAAGAGATGCGGCGCCGGACACTGTGTATCCGTGTACCGCCGCTTCTCAACTAAGCTGTCTGAAAAAATGGAGAGAAAATAATAATAATTATATCAGTTTTACAGCATTTCTACTAAAAGTAGCTTGAAATACGATTGGATTTAAATACACTCTATTGGCCACAACTTTTCAAGTCGCGATGGCCGAGTGGTTAAGGCGTTGGACTCGAAATCCAATGGGGTTTCCCCGCGCAGGTTCGAATCCTGCTTGCGACGAATTTTTTATCATATTCACTCAGCTTCTAAAATAATGTTGACCGATATTTTTCTTCGAAGCAAAACTTCATGATTCATTATTTTTTACTAAAATAGACAGAAAACCCCCGAAAGACTTGATAGAATAAATAACTCAATAAATAATAATTCACCCTCCTCCCCTTCTAATCCCCCAAACTCGCCTCGCATTTCTACTGTTTAGCAACAGACTCAGGAAAAAGAGATAAGCCCAGGAGGGCTGAGCCGAGGCTGGGCTAAAATTTGGGTCGATGATTGCTGAGCTGCTCTGCGCTTCTCTACCGTCTCTGGGCTCGGTTACTGAAAAATCCCCAAGCAGTAGAAGCAAGGACTACTATACTATACTATACTACTATATTATTACAGTGGTCCTTGAGTAGAAGAGAATAGCAAATTGCAATCAGACAAAATGGCTAGACCCATCTTTCTTTCTGCCTCACTTATCTTCAGCAGGGTTTCGATATGATAATAAAATAATTTAGTACATATTATGATATTCCATTTCATTTCAACTACTTATCAACTTAACCACAGGAGCAGACACCCACAACCTTTCATTAATAGACAGTAAACAAAAACAAAGACCCAAACACAGGTTTCTTGCTCGCATTTCTTTGCCCTTAAAATAGCGACTAATTATAATATTATAATATGCAAACTAAAACAAATTAATTGTTCCTTAAATTACTTTGCTGAAAAAGCAATAAAATTTTGTGAGCAATTTCTTGATTGAAAAAGCTGTCTATCGATACATATCGGCAATAGCAATGTTCGGAACTTTTAATAAAAACGAATCAAAACATTTTAGGTCGTTAGACATTTAATTTAAGTGAAATATTTTTTCCTAAACTTTTAAGAATTCAGACGCGCATCATACTACTGTTTAAGCGAGAGTCGGATCCAAATCAATAATACATCAGCCAGACAGACTATAAAAAAAGACTGCTTGTCACCTGATGGAATGCAGAATTTCTAGTCAGGTAAGAACTGAAAGAATTTGGGAACTAAAATCAGACGCATCCCTATACTGCAACACTGGGCGATAGAAAAACAGACCGCTGCACTAGCAGCAGACGTACGTTTGGGGTAGGGGATAAAAATTGTTAGATTTGGGTAGCAACAAGCTATCATCCTGCACCAGAGGCAATAGTCAGATAGAGCGGAGGGATCGAGGATCAATTTGCAGGAGGAAACTATAACCAAGGCCGAACGCGGTTGCGGGGGGGCGGGTAGCTAAACTAAAAGAAGTCAGAAACTATGCGTAAAATGTTGCCAATTACCACACGCATCTGAACCTTTATTAATCTCGTTCCTGCTATGGACCTAGCAATTAAAGCCCAAGAATTAGATGCTGCCGAATCGTAGAGAAAAATGTCGTGCCTGGCGCACTTTTTGTATATTTGGCGATGATTTAGGGGGGGGGGACTAATTAGATGACGAGGCATTTCGGTCATAGTTACTCCCGCTGTTTACCAAGCCTGTGCATTTTTCAACAAGCTCGCATTTACGCCCGTAGACCACAGCTAAAAGATAGATTGCTTGCCTAGCCTAGCTGGGGTGTTGATGCCAGAATCTGACCCCGGTTCTCGACCTTGAATAACCTCAATTTTAAGCCACTAATCTAACTAATAATTATATCCTGTTCGCTTTGATACCATTGCCTCTTAATTTATGTTTATACTGCGTAGCAAAAAATGATCGCACTTAATGAAACAGTACGGAAATCACCAAATATTCAAAAAGTATCATAATAAAAAAATAAATTATCGAAACATATCGGCATACAGTTGAAACTAACCTGGCTCAGGAATGCAGACCACGGGCTGGTAGATCTTCATGCCCAGCCGATCGGCATGGGGTCCGCCCTCCAGCCGCTGCTGCTGCAATCGGCGCTGTTCAATTCTGTCGTGAAACAGTCGCAAGTTCGAATCCTCCTGATTAGACAGTTTTGACAAGATTTTCAAATCTAGCAGAGTGGCAAACATTTGCGTCTCTAGAAATGGCGATAGAAAGGCCAGATAGGCGTTTGGAAAGTCGTTGACAAACGCGCTCTTGTCAAATTTATTTGTGTCTCGGCCAGACACCATGTCGCTGACGTCCTGCTCTCCGTCCTTGACGTACTCGTCGTAGTCCTTGGGATTTCATGGTTGGATAAGAGGGGTGTTGCACGAGATAAGGCTAAGTTAACAATAATCCAATCGAATTAATAACTAATAAACCTTGCACGGGCATACAGACATACCGAAAGACGCAACTAGCAGGCAAAAAAACAGAAGAGCATAAACAAACAGACAGTCAGGCTAAAATAAAGACAGATAGATAAACAGACAGGCAGACAGACAGACACAGACAGACAGACGGACAGACAGACAGACAGACAGACAGAGAGACAGACAGACAGGCAGACAGACCGATAGACAGACAGACAGAAGGACCGATAGACAGACAGACAGAAGGACAGACAGACAGTCAGACAGACAGACAGAAGGACAGACAGTAGGCATTCAAATAGCAATAGAGAACAAGTTTTTTTCAACTATCATTTTCATATTTCTTGATAACTGAACAAAAAAATCAATTGGCAAAAACAAACATTTGCTTCAGCAGCATCTGGCATTTCTGAAGAGTTCACAGATGATAAACACCAAGAGAAGCGCAGAGACGCAGAGATAAAGAAGATTAGCTTAAGGCGATCATAAAATACAGGCCGTGTTCGGGCTATGAAAAAAGCACTCGGAAAGCGCACAGGGAATGCCGCATGGATCGGAAGGGAAAGGGCAGATTTTTGCCTGCCTGCCTGCTGCTGCTGTTGCTGACAGATGCGCAAATTTCCTGCACGGCAAGCGGCGCCCTGTGACCTCGACAGAACCCGCGAGCAGCCACCCCAATCCCATGGACCAGTTTCAATATCTCAGGCCAGAAATACTTGGATCGAATGTCTAGTCCACATTGCGTAGGTTATTAATTATGTTATTTAATTCTTGCTTTAAATTACGAGTGTATGGGTCCGCGGGTTAAAGGGCGTACGAGTATTTTGACTAAATTTCAGTGGCGAAGAAAAGAGGAATTCGTTGGCACTTTTAGGCTGTCCTCAGAGGATATTCTTATAAGTGGTTTGAGGCGATACTTATAGGGATTTGAGGCGATTCTCATGACCCATTTGAGGCAATTCTCATGACTCATTTGAGGCTCAAAAGCGATTTCAGGCAGCACTTTTAGGGGATTTCAGGCGATTCTCATAGGCGATTTCAGGCGATTCTCATAGGCGATTTAGGGCGAAACTTATAGGGGATTTGGGGCGATTCTCACTTGCGATTTGAGGCTATACTTCTAGGAATTAGAGGCGATTCTCATAAGCGATTTCAGGCGATTCTCATACGCGATTTGAGGCGATTCTCATAAGCAATTAGAGGCGATTTTAATAGCTAATTCGAGACAAATACAATCAAGAGGAATCTACGGACAATATGTGGCCATTATTATTATGGACATTTTGAGGCAAGAATGAACGTGAATCTGACGTTAAACTCCCGTGAACTGGAGCTGATACTAATTAATGATTTTCGTGCATTGTAATAAGTGCTTTGAAGGGATTCCTACAGACGATTTTTCCATGTTACTGTACAGGAACACATCGTCAATATACTATTTAAGCTACTTATAATAGAATAAGCTGGCACATTGAGTGACTCACCTGCAGCAGGAAAGCGAAATGATTGATAAAAATCTCTCTCATAGCGTTATTAAACTTCAGCATAGCGTGATAGCGCCGTTCGAACAGTTCCTCATCGGGCGAGGCGGACTTTTTTGTTCCAACAATACTAGCGGGATTCGACTGGCTGGATATTGCGTCACCAGCTTGACCTCCAACAGGACTGATTACGTCATCAGGTTTTCTATCAGATTTGTTAGACCCGGTTGTGGCGGCGGTGGCGGCTGCGGCGGCCAGACGCTCCGTGAGATTTTCCAACGACATGTTGGCCGTCCTAGCCAGCATGTACACGTGCTCAAGGGTGTCGCTGCGATTTAAATCGGCGGAGGCGGCGGCCGCCGATGCTGCGGCTGGCTGACAGGCGGGCAGATTTGCCTCGGACTGGACGCTGTGACGATAAGAACTGCGTGTGGAGCTCATGCCGCTGTCCGCGTCGAAGCTCTGCGATTTGACGATCCCGCCACCAACGATAATGCCGCCTTCGACGGCCGCCGCTTCGGCGACTGGCTGTCCGCTGGATGGCTGAAGCTCCGCATCGATGGCGGCGGGGCTCAGCGACAGTCTGGACAGCTGCTGCTGGAACTGACTGCGCCAATCAGCCAATTCGTCGCAGTCGGCCGGGTAGAGGCGCAGTATGTTAGTAATCTCCTGTTTTAGTTCGCGCTCGTTCGGCAATTTGGGAAGATCGTCCGGCGCTTTCACGCGGCGCTGGTCGATGTACACGAAGCAGACGTTGGCCTGTGTGGGAGGTGAGGCGGGGGACGGTTGGTTGTCAAGGGAATCTGCTGACTGCTGCGTAGGAATGCAGACAGGTGAGGAAAATCGACACGTGGTCAGATCAATTATACAGCTACAAACTTAAGCTCATACAGATAGCTGCACAATTCAGCTCATTCAGATGATTGCAAACTTCAGTTTATCTAGATGACTGCAAACTTCAGTTTATCTAGATGACTGCAAACTTCAGTTTATCTAGATGACTGCAAACTTCAGTTTATCTAGATGACTGCAAACTTCAGTTTATCTAGATGACTGCAAACTTCAGTTTATCTAAATGACTGCAAACTTCAGTTTATCTAGATGACTGCAAACTTCAGTTTATCTAGATGGCTGCAAACTTCAGTTTATCTAAATGACTGCAAACTTCAGTTTATCTAGATGACTGCAAACTTCAGTTTATCTAGATGACTGCAAACTTCAGTTTATCTAAATGACTGCAAACTTCAGTTTATCTAGATGACTGCAAACTTCAGTTTATCCACATAGCTGCAAACTTCAGTTTATCTAGATGACTGCAAACTTCAGTTTATCTATATGACTTCAAACTTCAGTTTATCTAAATGACTGCAAACTTCAGTTTATCTAGATGACTTCAAACTTCAGTTTATCTAGATGACTTCAAACTTCAGTTTATCTAGATGACTTCAAACTTCAGTTTATCTAGATGACTTCAAACTACAGTTTATCTATATGACTTCAAACTTCAGTTTATCTAGATGACTTCAAACTTCAGTTTATCTAGATGACTTCAAACTTCAGTTTATCTAGATGACTTCAAACTTCAGTTTATCTAGATGACTTCAAACTTCAGTTTATCTAGATAGCTGCAAACTTAACACTAGAGTCTGACCAAACCGACAATTTGCTAACCTCGCTAGGCAGATGCACGTCCTCGGGATCCTCGTCCTCGCGCAGTCGCAGGCCCATGATAAAAGGCACTGGCGCCTCAAGAAAGTGCTTCAAAGAGGCTGGCAGTATTGGCACGTAGACGTGCGGCCAAACGAATGGAAATAATAAAGTAGTGATGGCCTCGGCAACCAGAATGAGATTGCGATAGTCTGCAAGTGGGATTTATTAGCTAACAGTAAGTGGTAAACCCTCAATGATAGAAACATATTACAACAGGATCGAATCTGAGTATAACTCACCCTCAGAGAATAGTACAACTCGATACTCGAGCAATACGCAGGTGTAAACCTGTAACAGATTGTCCAATTGCAGCATGTCAACCAAGTGTCGCAGGCTGAATTCAAACGGCGGCAACTCGTGCTGGCCGGGACTGTGCGCCAGCAGGTCCCGATAGACGCCTCGAAAAGCAACGGAACGTCCTGGCGGCGGCAGCGGCACCTCGAACAGCAGATTATAGATGTAGGATTCTAGCGGCAGTGGCGGCGGTCGAGGCCAACGCACCGCCGACAACAGATCCCACAGCCAGTGCTCGAGCGAATGCAATAGAGGCGCCCTAGTCAAGCAGTCCGACGGCTTTGGCTGCAAACAGCCTGTCGGAAGTTTCGCTGTAACAATTCAACGAGTGCAAGCGACACCGTGTCCATAGCCGCTCTAGATTCGTAGTCAACGAAACCGGTGGCGCGCTCCTGAGAATAGATCGACTGCAGAGTGGAGATTGCGCTAGTGACCTGGCTGGCGCTGACCTCTTCGTAATAGATTAGACAGCACGCCGTGTACCCTGGTGCCGTCCTCCCGGGTGATTAGGAAATGATGCGCCACAGGTGGGGCGTCTCGTATGGTTCGGTCAGTGCGAAGTGTCAGGCCGTGCGGCATTGTCATCTGTCAGGGGCGAGAAATGAAATACTAAATTACCCTAGAAGAAGTTTGTATCGCTTTCTCATAAGCATTCCGATTTTAATTACACTCACCATGGCAACGGAGTCCTTATCAAACTGATTGCCAGGCGTGTGATCAGGAAAATGGTGCAACACTTTGCACTTGTAGCTTCGCTCTAAAGGTGGCGTTCGTAATAGTTCAGCTTCTGAATCGCCTTCACCTGTAAGTAAGAAGAAGCAATTAAGGGCTGAATACTCACAATGGACGATTTTTTATATTTCGGCACTATCACAATTAGCTACCTGTTGCATTGAAATGCTCCAGACCCATTTCCAGATCCAATCCAACAACATAGAAATAGTCAACGAGGTTCTGAGACTCTGCTGGTTCATCTTCTGCTGGAGCAGAAGCAGAAGCAGAAGCTGCAGACTGTTTCTGCTGTTGCCTTTGCATGATCAAGTAGGCACTGAAAAAATGGATGTAATAAAACTAGTTGTCAATAAGAAAATTTAAATGCATTTTTATTACTAGCAATAAAAAATTCAAATATTAGTAGCTACAACAATTGTAAGCCACACCAGATCATTGGACACATAAATATAGCTTAGAATTCTATCATATGATGGGGTCTAATCTCTAATAGAAAGATATTATTGTATCATTTGAAATGAAATGATCATATTAGATATTCAAGTTCAAAACAAGAAACTATATTGTCATGTCCATGAATTTTCACTATTAGTAGCTATAACATTTACTTTGAGACCATTGATACTAGACATTCAAATAGAAAATGTTAGCTACTCCTACTTAAAATTATAGCAAAATTTATTTTAGTCTTGTTTCCCTTTTGCTTGCTTACTTTATTTATTTATCTATGATAATGTTTTTCCTTATTTTGTTCCCTTTTACTTTAATTAAAACTATGACATAAGCAATATCTGATTTCTGCTATTGGCTAAGGTAAGGCACTAAGAGGGTAGTCGAAATATTGCAAGTGACTATGTCCACTGCATAAAAAATTATGAATATAAATTTTCAAAGAAATGACCCTTAGGACATATTCTAAGGTATTTCCTAAGATATTAGGACATTTCTCAGGTATATTTGATTCTGAGTAGCAACTACTTTCTCAATATGATTGGCCTTTAGTCATTTTGAATATCCATTTGTCTAAGGTCTCAAAGTAAATGGTATTAGAGATTAGACTATGGTCAATTAGAAAAAAAGTGCACCTTGCCATAGTTACAAGGCATAAAGATCTGGCATTCTTGTTGTAAGTAGTGAAAATTCTCATTTAGTATGACAAAAGCAATAATATTATGTTTTAGTCCCTATTTTCATAACAACACTGTATAACTCATTGCAAAAATCTAATTAAATTTTTGACTAGCTATATAAGAATAAAAAACTTTGAAGCCAAATTCTACAAAGTCAAAAGTAAAATGAATGCATAAAATTTTAGAAAATCTCAAGCTATAGCTACTCTGTTGGTCCAATGCAAAAAATTTTTAGATTATCTCTTTTGATTTAAGTCTTGCAACTTATCAGCAAATTGTTAATCAATAATTTAATAAAAAAATCAAAGCAAAAAAGAAATAATTCCCACTTCAAGTAAAAAAGGCTTTAGGCATAGCCCATATGCTCTATGGCTAGCTAAAGGTACATGTACATTGATTTAAATGCAAAATACGTCACAAAATTTTCTTATACCTGTGATTGGTGTCGGTGAGAGTTTCGCACTTTAAGTGATGATTAAGAGCATAATTTTTGACGTCCTGTTCTTAGAATTAGGCAGTTTAATAGTTGTTTATCTAAAAAGATAAGTAATAATTCTTAATATCTTCACGCTTTCGACGGGTTAAAAATTTCCCTTTTATATGTTCTTTATCCTTAAAAAACCTGTATATGTACTTATACGTAATAGTTTTGTTAATACCTCTATCATTACGTTACGTCGTTTTTAACGTATAGGAGCCCTGTATCAATCAAGCCTCAAGGACAAATTAACGTAACTTCAAATAGTACTTTTACATATTCTGATAGCTAAAATAACACATAAGCTCGAGTTTATTTTAGAATTTTTATTTTTTTCTATGCAAATAGTGTCATTGGTTTTATCATATCGTTTTTTATCATCCGTAGGGCGATTTCTCCCAATTCCTCGACACAGCCGGAATTTCGGCTCATTGGCTCATCTTCGGCTGAGTAGTCCCTATAATAATTAAAAGATTATTTCAGGCTCCATTGGGCTTTTTTAGAGAGAGGCTGCCAATGACCACTTAAAATTGCGCTGACAACCATCGTTCATGGAGACGGGTTCATATGCACATGGTAAATAATAACTCGTAAGGGTAGAAATACTTTATGAGTATACAAATGTGCACAGCAAGAAAATTAAACAATTCTAAGCCAATGAGGCTTCACTGAGAATGTTTTGTTACCAAACCTGAATAATAGTAGGAAACACTGCAGCGCCAAAAATACTACAAAAATGGATCTTTTAAACTCTGCTTTGGCTAAAATAGCTAGCTGCATAATGGCACAACCTCATACCCTAAAATACCGCGCACTTGTACCCCATTTTGAGATCTCCCTAGCTATGCAGTGCAAAAAGTAAAGCAAAGCAGGTCCAGCATAAGAAAAGACAAGAAAGAAGTTGAAAGGCAGGAAGAGAACGATTAAGGCTGACGAAAAATCAAGCAATCTAAGTGGGTGTAAAAGGAATAAAATCGGGACGCAAAATCTTATAAGAGGGACTAGAAATCTAGTGCCTCAAACAGTTAAGTCAGAGATACAAATAGCGAGCAACAAGTGAAAAAATAGCAGATCGATAATGTTAACATCAAGCAAGAACGATTCTCATTGGCTGAGTAGATTCTCATAGGGACGCAAATTAAATTAGGAGCGCACAGTTCGCACCGGCCTACTGATAGTAACCCACATAGAAAAGCACGCTTATAAGGATATTAAAGCGAAGAACCTTTAGAGCATCTTTGTCACCAGGTAGAGGTGTTAAAAAAAAAATGCTTCAAAGAGTTGAAGCGCCCAGCAGGAGGGCGGGTATGCAGTGCAAAAAGTAAAGCAAAGCAGGTCCAGCATAAGAAAAGACAAGAAAGAAGTTGAAAGGCAGGAAGAGAACGATTAAGGCTGACGAAAAATCAAGCAAGTATGGCGTGACAATTTAGCCCCACCCAAAGTAAGCAACCCGCAGGAAAGAACGGCGTGGCACGGCCAGAGGAAACCGGTTCTGGAAAGGGCGACCGCGCGAGAGCAACTACGCAAGAGCAACGGAGGCAGATCCGAGCGAGAACCGGCCTGATCGATCGAGGGAGAGACAGACGGCCGGCGCAGCCGCCTCGAGGGGAAAGAGAAGACAGTACGCAGCGGCGAGAGCTACAACCAGCCCGGCCGTATCCTTCACCCTGCGTTGCTATGGAGACCAACGGAGGGACGACTGCGAGTGAGGAAAGAGCGCCTCGGAAAAAAACGCCACGTCGGCAAAAACTCTACCTCGACCAGCCGAAACCGGTTCTGGGCGTGGCTCGACCCAGCCGATCGATTGCCTTCAACAGTAAACCTGCGAGGAAGGAGAGACCTGCAGCCGAGAAGCACCACCCCAGCCTGAGACAGAAAGAGACAGAAATGAGGAATGAGGGAAGAGGAGAAACTGTACTAGCGCGTACCCTTTGTGTTGTACACCAGTAAAACAAATATAAATATAGAATTCGGAGCGGGACGGAGGGCATCCCTCTTTCCTCCCGCCTCGCCCGCTCGCTAGCTGGTTAAGATCCGTGTTGATAATCAAGTTTTAGAGTTTGTCTTCTTATAGAGCTTATTTGGCCGCGAAGGCCACGTAGGACCGAAGACTTTATTTAACGGCATTTAATAGAAAGTCAGTCCCGGATCTTGGTCGTCGGGATCCGGTGATTGCACTACATTCTATACTAGCTAAATTCCACACCCTGAGATCTTCCCCTTTTAGATCTTAACCCTGTTAAAGTTTCGAACCCTGGACCACAATCTCACCCAGAGATTTTCCCGAAGCTCACCCTGATGATCGACAAAGTATTGAAGGATGCAATTAGCCGGTCTTGTACATGTAGAGGCGTACATATATATACGAGCGTACTCCCTTAAAAGAGCTAATCATAAGTACAGTGCAGATCGACATCTATTCCAATTGAACTGACCAGGGCTCGTTTTTTGTTTATCTACAGGACTTCATACGCGCATAGATCGAGCAGTAAAAGTAGAAAAAATAGTAAAATTATTAAATGGCCTAGATTACCATTCTGGGTACCCAATAATAAAACAGTTTTTTAGGGTGCCATTGAACAGGATAGCATTTTTCACAAGAGCTCAAATTTTTGTATTGATTCAAAAACTCTATACAACTCTGAAGACTAAATCTACTAAGACGTCTTACCGACTGAACTCGCATTTTTATTAGGCAAATAGTATTCAAGAAAAAATTAAGAATCGCAAGGGTTGCTGATCGAAATGGGTTATTTTTTATTTTAAAATCGCTCACTGATATATTTTATGACCTACATTCAGATGTACATGCTTGGAGAATTAACAGTGAGCAATTTGAGGACGTGTCATTTTACTAAAGAAAATTGCACTCCATATAAATGTCTAATGATTTAGTGATTTTCTACTAACTTATTTCGAATTTTCGGGTCCCCGTTTTAATATTAGCTCATTGATAATGGTTTATTCCAGAAATTTTTATTCACATATAGATCTATGTGTCATTTTCCGATTAGAAGAATAGGCTGCTAGGTTAAGAAGTAGGTTTTATAAAGATTACTACTAAATACTAGTTTATTTATTATTGATTCTTCCCACTAATTATTTATTGGCAATCGGAACTTCCACCGCCAGATTCGACAGATAAAGTTGCAAACTCCATAAGCTTGGCACCCGCCGTTTTTCATATACTACTCTCTATATTGCCCAGGTGACAAACTAGTCCCCATTACTAATTATAGCTAATAACCAACCCCTCAGGTGCTAATTTCATTTTCCATTGACGCAGTTTACATTAAACAATGCAAGAAATTATTGCGTGTTACGCAATTACGAGAGAATTAGCATGCTATAGTCCAATGCCCTATGCCCACGACATGTCACACGAAAATTACATCGGTGAAAAGCCACATACGCCAGAATTTGCACCTCCCAAGGCTATAGTAAATGTTTGCATGGCCCCATCTGGTATGAAGGCCACTACACTGACAGTAAATAAAATATTTATACAGCCTCGAGGTTGCAAAGTCGCGAATAAGTGCGATATTCCATCTTCGCACCAATTGCTTTGTTTGAAAAATTTATACTCGTTCAATTTGAATTGAAAGAATTATTGGCGCGAGCGCCAGGTTTTCCTCAAATGAAGCCGAACTGCATTGACCCGTGTGAAGGTGTGACGCAATAATTGGCTGTGCAGTCATCATTACTGCACACACACACACACACACACACACACACACACACACACACACACACACACACACACACAATATATCGTATAGAGACGCGAGTTCAAGCATTTAGATCCGATCCTTTTGTGTTTATCCCAATAAAATTCTAACCAATCAACTATCAATCAACAATTATTGTGTACAGTTTGAATTTAAAGCTGAAACCTCAAACCCGAAGACAGCTGTTGATGCTTTTACGAGCTATTTATGGCCTCGAAACGCTGATTTATAATGTGCAGAAATAAAAATTTTCTGGGAGCCACAGTCTCCAACGAATCCAAAGAAATCTTATTCAGATATCATAGGTAGTCAAAACAGCTCACTCATGGAGTCATAATAGCGTATACTGACACAATTTGATTTATTTTAGGGATGTATAATTAGAATTGCACACATGCAGGGTCCTCATTTGGTATGAGGTGTTTATTTAAACCATCGAATCATTATCCCATATTGTGTGTTATTAGGGGCTTGACCTGTGGGGGGGGGGGCAAAGGGGGGCCGTGCCCCCCCGGATAGTTTGGCCTGAGGGGCGGCGCCCCGCATTGTCAGGAGCTTAGTTGGCACCCTCTGGCCTTCGGCTTTAACGACATTTTTTATTAGATTTGGCGCCCCTCTCTAGTAGATTTAGCGTCCATTGTCAGAAGTCTTGGCGCCCCTCTCTAGTAGATTTAGCGTCCATTGTCAGAAGTCTTGGCGCCCCTCTCAGAATATTTGGCGCCTCTTTTCAGTAGCTTTGGCGCCTCTTTCCAGTAGCTTTGACGCCTCTTTCCAGTAGCTTTGGCGTCTCTTTTCAGTAGCTTTGGCGCCTCTTTTCAGTAGCTTTGGCGCCCCTTCTCAGAAGTCTTGGCGCCCCTTCTCAGAAGTCTTGGCGCCCCCAGTCAGAAAATTTTGTGCCCCCTGTCAGAAGATTGGCGCCTCTTTTCAGTAGCTTTGGCGCCTCTTTTCAGTAGCTTTGGCGCCTCTTTTCAGTAGCTTTGGCGCCTCTTTTCAGTAGCTTTGGCGCCTCTTTTCAGTAGCTTTGGCGCCTCTTTTCAGTAGCTTTGGCGCCTCTTTTCAGTAGCTTTGGCGCCCCCTTCTCAGAAGTCTTTGTGCCCACAGTCAGAGAATTTTGCGCCCCCTGTCAGAAGATTGGCGCCTCTTTCCTAATAGCTTTGGCGCCCCCTTAGCTTTGGCGCCCCTTGTCAGAACACTTGGCGGCCCCTGTCCGAAGATTTGGCGCCTCCCCAATAAAAAGTCCTTCCTCTGTGCCTATAAAATCTCACAAGGAGTCCCATTTTCCTATAAGGCAAATTAATCAAAATCTCAAGAGAAGGCAAAGTTAATAAAGTTTACTGACTAACTTGCAGTTCAATTTCAGTTTTAGTTTTACCCTTAATACCACAGCACAGCATTCATGTCGACAATTCGTTACTCTCCAACACGAAGCAGATTTTATTTGAGGTGGTTGGCTGCCAACGGGCGCTCATTGGCTGAGTGATAAAATTTGGGGTGGCGGGTGGCGTCCTGTGTACAAACCCCACGCGACCGCGCACACCTCACCCAGTGGAGTCGGAGAGGCCTATTATAGTTGCGACCAAAACGCATCCAAAAGCTCCCCCAACGAGGCCAAGGCTGCCAATTCAGCAACCAGTCAGTCAGTCAGCTCAGCTCTCACCTCCAATTTCCAAACCCAAACCGGAACAGAAAAATCAGCAGAAAATGCCGCTCAAGACCACTCCGTTCGAGCAGTTCAGCAACGCCGAGTCGCGGCTCATCCAGCGGCTTGGCAGGGACGCCGACGACCGGATATTCGAGCTGAGCACGTGGGAAGCTGCCGACAGAGACCTGCTGGGCCTCTTCCCCGCCATCTCCAGCGCGCTGACTGTGCTGAACGATGACAGCAAACTGAGGCACGAGTCCGGGACCTCCAGCACGCAGGACGACACGCAGCGGTCGTCGCCCTGCTCCCTGAGCGGCTCGTCATCGTCAGCCTCATCGTCATCCAGCATCTCGGCCTTCTCAGCTTCCTCGCGCAGCTCGGCTGGTCGCTCGGCGTCGCCGTCGGTCAGTCAGAAAGCGGCGCCGGCCCGCTGGTGCCAGCCGGGACTGAAGGATCTTCAGCAGCTGGCCAGCCAGGAGGACTTGGCCAGCCTCCCCAGAGCCTCATCAATTGAACAGGTGCTGGCCCTGCTGAGCCAAGACGACGTGATTGTGGTGCCGTGCGCCCACGGCGGCTACATCCTGTACGGGGTGACCTACCTGGACGACCTGGTGGCTCAGCAGCCGCCGACGGTGATCCCGCCCAGCCCCAACGACCCGACAACCAAGCTGAGCCCGGAGGTGTTCAACTTGTTCCTGCAGAACGAGGAGCTGCTCAACAAGTGCCACGACGCCACTATGGTTGGCCTGCCGGATCTGCGCCCCGGCCTGCTGTGCTGATGCGGTTCCGTAGACTTAACTGAACGATTGATTTCCAATTTGCCTTTTTCTATATATCATGTAGGACTGATTAGTTTCGTTTTAATTTATTTTGTACTTTTTATGTTATACAAGCTCGTTTCTCTGCGATGGTACTTTGAGTGTGTAGTTGCACTGTAATGTTTATGTTGTAATGCCATTCTGTAATTTATAATGGCTCGTTTTTTTATTTGCTTATTATTGTTATGCATGCAATCCGCGTTTTGTACTCGTCAATTTGTAGTCTGTTTTTTCACAAGTAGTAGTAGAAGTAGTAGTATACAAGCGTATTATCTGTTTATTATTTAATTAGCCTTAAAAACGAATGCTTTCACGTTTACTGTTAAAAAGTTTCGTATCGAAAGCTTGTTGTTTTGTCACTTCTTTGTTCAGTTAAGCAGCCCGGTTCTTGCGAGCTAAGTAATCATCATTACTACTATTGTTTAGCATTTTGTCGTATAATTTTTTTAAATTCGCATTTCTTGTTAATAATTGTTTCATTTCGTACTGTGAAGTTTTAACTTGTAACTTGGATTTAGCTGGTTTATATTTGTACTGTCGAAGCGAATACGTTTTTTACAGAATATCGAAATTACCTTTTATTTGACGTTTATAAATAAAAAATAAAATTGTTTGTACTTGCTTTTATTAGCTGTGCATGGTTAATATGGTAGTTATAAGATAAACCTACGAGCGTATTTTACTCTGATGTTTAATCATTTGAGCCCTAAAATTTGGACAACCAAGAGTAGGTAATGAGAGGCTATGGAGCAAGCGAATGGAATGATGTGTGGAGAAGCGGGTGAGAGGGTATGGGGAAAAGCGGGTGAGAGGGTATGGGGGAGAAGCGGGTGAGAGGGTATGGGGGAGAAACGGGTGAGAGGGTATGGGGAGAAGCGGGTGAGAGGGTATGGGGAGAAGCGGGTGAGAGGGTATGCGGAGAAGCGGGTGAGAGGGTATGGGGAGAAGCGGGTGAAAGGGTATGGGGAGAAGCGGGTGAAAGGGTATGGGGAGAAGCGGGTGAGAGGGCATCAGACAGACGGGGTGTGTGAGGCTTACATTGCACATTGGAAAATTAGCAAGCAAGTTGCAGCACGGTTTGCGTTAAAATTTACAGAAATCAATTTGAAGAACAGAAATGACGGTAAAATCTGTCTTTTTAATCCTCTTAGTTGCATTTTTAAATGCATTATTCAGTTGCATAACGACCGCTATCACCAAATAACTATAGCAAGAGCTGCAATATAACTATACATTAAGATCAAATCACCAAGACGGCATAGCAACGTCATAGCAGCGGCATGGCCTTCTTATATAAGCCTTTGATTAACAGTTTCACTTCGAAATTGAGCCACAAATTTATAGATTGTCAAACGGGGCTCGGCCACATTTTACAGTCGCTCATTAGCTATACTAAGGCTAAGCCATTTAGGTCGGCATTTGAGGCAAAGAAACTGAGCCAACCATCCTAGATGCTCGCTCGTCTACATATAGCTATAATACTAAGTCAGCTTGCGCAACTTATACCTCGTATTTTTCTCTGGGGGCGATGCCCATATACTATACTCTAAGGGGAAATGCCTCATCAAATAGTAATTCCTTGACAACTAGGTGACAACTCGATTTGACAATGGCATTAAGATGAGGTAGTTACGACCAAAAAATATGTAATCCGATATGTAGCTTGTCTTGTACCTTTTGCAACATCAAGGTTTATATAGGCTATCTTATAAATTCATCGAAAGAAAACAATCTTATTTCTGAATGCTCTAGTACCGATTGTTTTTCAACAATGCATCAACTATCGTTTAAGTTGTCAAAATCGCTGAATGTATATGGCGCCACAATTACATGAATGGCAATACAATTGGTATTATATATTATACTAACTAATCAATCATTACTGACAGGTCAGCCTAGTCACTAATTAGGCCTTAAACAATACACACGTCGGTTACTAGAAGCGCACTTGAACAAAAACACGTACGAGCTATAATACTTTTAAAATAAGCTTGATAATGAAAACCCACCATCCATCAGTTAAAAACTATACAACAAACAGGCCATATACTCGTACCTGCATGGTTTCTAGGGCCACCCCTTGTCCAGGTGTTGGGTATGCTTAGCTACATATACTAGAATATGTAAGCTTGTCCGCTCGTGAACGCTTGATTTGATTTCATTCACGCCTGTCTACATAGCCCAGCTAATTAGTAATAGACATGACCTGTCTATAGAACTGGCCAAAATATCAAGGCTAATATCCAGCAATACTACTACTGATCGCTAAATTCAATAAGTAGGCTATTACAACTAAAAAACAATTTAGCGAGATAAAAAACGCGAAAGTACGAGAATTTGACCACGGAATAATTTGGAATTAATAACATAAAGCCAGGCAATGCAAGCGTATATTGTTTAATAGTGCATAGCTATATAAGTGCGGCAGATTTAATTCATAACAATTTTGATTTCGCAAATAGCATTAATTGTAGGCCACATTGCTATACATTGCAAATTGGGAGCAGGGACGTGCAATAATGAATATTTTGAGTTGAAATTAAGAATAAAAAACCAAACAACACAGATTCACGGATGCTACTCAAATTTTTAGATACACAGTAGTCAATATAGAGTTTTAACGAAAAAAATACAAGCTGCAACATTAAGCCATGTTCTAAGTGGGTTAAACTAACCGAAAAAACACGGAATAGGCGACTCTCTGCGAGAATTGATCAGATGACTCTTAGGGCGTCAGTTAGTGCTGATTCTAGGAAAGAATTTCAAATTTATTGCTGCTTAAAAGAATTTGGACAGACAATTCATCGAAGCAGTTTATTAGGATGAGTTTGAGAGTGCTTTCGAAGAAACATTTGGGAAGATGATTCTTAGAAATTAGTATGAGTTTCAAAGTGTATTCTAAGAAACATTTAGGCAGGTGATTCTTTGAGGGAGTTTGAAAGTTTACTCTAAGACAAAATTGTACAACTGATTCTTAGAATGAGTTAGACAGTTGTTTCTAAGAAGCATTTGGACTGCTGATTCTTAGAATGAGCTTGACAGTATATTCTAAGAAACAGTTGGACAGTTGTTTCTGAGAAACAGTTAAGCAGATGATTCTTTCAAAGAATTACGCGATAGAAAAGTAAGTTGAACCGGCTACAAATGGAAAGAGTTGTACAGGCAATTTATCGGAGAGTTTGGCTGGCAATTGATTTAATCCTTTGAATGTCTGGAATGTTGCAGGCATCGACATATAATTCTGGCGTAGTTGTATTTTTTGTCCCCAAATATACTACTGCCAGTAAAAAATCGCCAATAATGATAACAAAATATGCGATTTGAAGGCAAGCTAAAAAAAGGTCAGATAAGCGACTGATTCCAGTTTTTCGTACAATAAGGGGCTCAAAACTTGCCAGAGTGAACTATGTAGTTACTTATTATATTTAATCAAATTTGTTTAGTTACATTAAAAATGTTGACAATTAAAAATGTTGATAAGCAAAAGGGAAGAGACTATGCGCAAGTATTTTCAGCATTTTATTAAACGACTTCAAACACGCAAGAAAAACAAAGAGAAATTGGCGTCGAATGAAAAACAAATAATTAATCAACATTCCATTGCTGAACAATAAAAAAAGGCTTTGCCAGCAGTCCAGCTAAAATCACCGTCCAGCAACAAATTAATTCTCTGAGACGAAGGGCCACATTATTTTGCTACAGTGATTTAAAAAAGCTACAATGACATAGTTTAGGCAGATTAGTCGCTAGAAGAAGCAAAGTTCAAGCAATATCACACAGTTAGTGACGGTGGAAAGGAATTGAAAGTAATAATCATAGTTGGCATTGTCTAAGACATCTGACAATGGAGAAAGGAAGAAAAAAGATGGGCGAGCGAGGAAAGGAAGAGACGGAAGAGGGAGGGAGGGAAGAGACGGAGGAGGGAGGGAAGAGACGGAGGAGGGAGGGAAGAGACGGAGGAGGGAAGGAAGAGACGGAGGAGGGAGGGAAGAGACGGAGGAGGGAAGGAAGAGACGGAGGAGGGAGGGAAGAGACGGAGGAGGGAGGAACGGAAAAGATTAAGGGAGGAGGGAGGAACGGAAGAGATTAAGGGAGGAGGGAGGAACGGAAGAGATTAAGGGAGGAGGGAAAATAGCCAGATTAAAGGAACAACAGCAGTGAAAACCACAGTAAACTAATCACAATCACATGGACTGCAATTAGAAGCCAACAATAAAAGCATCTTTAGCCAATCAAATTTTAAGTTAGCAAAGTAGATAAATTGCAAGCAAAACTAATTAAAGTCATAGCTGGTGCCTGAATCGACAGTCATTTCGGCGGCACTCGCCAGTAGCGAACCAGACTCTGCAGACGCCGCGAGGAGCCTGCTGCTGCTGCTGCTGCTGGGGACCTGGCGGGCGATGGTGCCGATGCCGGGGCGGGCCGGGGGGACCCGGCGGCGCGGGCGACCGCACATGGCCGGGAGGCGGATGCGAGAATCGATACGGCGGATAGGGGGCGGCGCCGGGCGGCGGATGATTGTAAGTCGATGGCGGCGGCGGCGGCGGCAGGGACGGCGGCGGCAGGGACGGCGGCGGCGCTGACGGCGGCTGAAGCATCTGCGGATGAGGCAGATTCTGCGGCGGCCGGGTTGGCAGATTGGCGAGAACCTGCGGATAGAATAGAATATTTGAATTTCGTCGAGGGGCGATTCTTCTGGGCGAAGAGGGGCGATTCTTCTGGGCGACGAGGGGCGATTTTTCTGGGCAAAGAGGGGCGATTTTTCTGGGCGACGAGGGGCGATTCTTATGGGCGAAGAGGGGCGATTCTTCTGGGCGATGAGGGGGCGATTCTATGGGCGACGAGGGCGATTCTTATGGGCGACGAGGGCGATTCTTATGGGCGACAAGCGGTGATTCTTATGGGCGTTAAGGGGCGATTCTTATGGGCGTTAAGGGGCGATTCTTATGGGCGTTAAGGGGCGATTCTTATGGGCGTTAAGGGGCGATTCTTTTGGGTGCTGAGGGGTGATTTTTATGGGCGACGAGGGGCGATTATTATGGGCGACGAGGGGCGATTCTTATGGGCGATGAGGGGGTGATTCTTTTGGGCGACGAGGGTCGATTCTTATGGGTGACGAGGGGCGATTCTTATGGGCGACGAGGGGCGATTCTTATGGGCGACGAGGGGCGATTCTTATGGGCGACGAGGGGCGATTCTTATGGGTGACGAGGGGCGATTCTTATGGGTGACGAGGGGCGATTCTTTTGGGTGACGAGGGGCGATTCTTATGGGTGCTGAGGGGCGATTCTTATGGGCGACGAGGGGCGATTCTTATGGTCGTTGAGGGGCGATTTCTATACGGAATGAGAGTCAACGCGTCAATCCAGTAGCCAGTTACGTCGCTCACCTGCGGGAACATGCCGCTGGCGGCCAGCTCCTCCTTGAGCGGCTCTAGCAGGCTCCGTATTCTATCAACTGTCAGCTCTTCCGGCTTCTGCAGATGCAGATCTGGATAGCGCGAACGCAAAAGTCGCCAGAGAGCCTCTTTGGGCGTCGCCTGCTGATTGGAGGCTGCGGCGGCGGTGGCGGCGGCGGCCGGAGTCGGCTGCGACGGCACCCCGACTGCGGCTGTGGTCAGATTGCGCGTCACCTGCTTGAGAATGTCCGCCACCTGCGGGATGAATGAAAATCCGACATCAGCTTGGCTTTGCGGTCATCAGGTTTTAGTTAGTTCGATACAGATTTTATCGATCTGTCACTCCAGCCGATTCTTAGCGCCCAGCATGTCACTCCAGGCAATCATCAACACCCAGCCTGTCACTCCAGGCAATCATCAACACCCAGCCTGTCACTCCAGGCAATCAACACCCAGCCTGTCACTCCAGGCATAATCAACACCCAGCCTGTCACTCCAGGCATAATCAACACCCAGCCTGTCACTCCAGGCATAATCAACACCCAGCCTGTCACTCCAGGCATAATCAACACCCAGCCTGTCACTCCAGGCAATTAACACCCAGCCTATCACTCCAGGTAATCAACACTCAGCCTGTCACTCCAGGCGATCATCAACACCCGGCCTGTCACTCCAGGTGATCAACACCCACCCCGTCCCTCCAGGCAATCAACACCCAGCCTGTCACTCCAGGCAATCAACACCCAGCCCGTCCCTCCAGGCAATCAACACCCAGCCTGTCACTCCAGGCGATCAACACCCAGCCCGTCCCTCCAGGCAATCAACACCCAGCCCGTCCCTCCAGGCAATCAACACCCAGCCCGTCCCTCCAGGCAATCAACACCCAGCCTGTCACTCCAGGCAATCAACACCCAGCATGTCACTCGAGGCGATCATCAACACCCAGCATGTCACTCCAAGCGATCACTATAATAGCCAACTTAGGACCCAAACTGATCTTCAATAATTAGGCACGAAAAGACAAGAGTTGTCACGTAATTCCCACAATACTAGGAGTAGACCAAAAAATTCCCCAAATACACTTTTGCACTCCGACAAACCTCGTCTTTCAGCGCCAGTCCGCCATCGGACGACTTTCCAATTGTGGTCAACAGGTCGGAAACGCTGGCCACAGCCGCCGCAGTAGCCGCTGCTGCTGCTGCTGTCGCTGATGTTGTTGCTGTTGCTTCCGCTGAAGAGGCAATGCTAGAAGATGCCGAAGATGCTGTGGAGTTGTTCGCGGTTGAGGCTGATGTCGACGAAGCGGTCGCCACCGCCGCAGCTGCCGCAGTCAGCAGCAACCGAGTCCGGATTTGGAAGAATCGTTGTCGAAATAGCGGCGGATGCTGGCGTCGACGACGGCGCCTGTTTTGGTTGCTTCGACTGCTGCTGTTGCGCTTGCGGCGGCGACGAAGTCTTGCCTGAGCTAACTTCCTCTAGAGGTATGATTCGCGGCTCCTCGGGCTCGGCGTGTTCAAGCTCGGGCTCGGCCGGGCTGGGGGGCACGGCGCTGCGAACAAAATAAATCACTTGAAGGATGGCCTCCTGGCGTTTGGCCTCTCTGGCTCGTTCAGTTGATTTTCTGCCGCTATTGGACTCGGCGGCGAACGGCGGCAGGTCGGTGATCGGGTGCGGCTTGTACCATTGAGGCGGCCGGCCCGGCTGAAGCCGATGCGGCGCCACCTCCGACTGGTCGTCCTGGGCGCTTCCCGTCATCAGGCCCTCTTTGCGCGCCTTGTTGAGCAGTTCGCGTTCGCGCACGTGCTCCTGTTTAGACAGCTCTTCAACGCTCAGCCGGTTGACGTTGATCCGTTCGGTTTCGTCCAGTTCAAAGTACGACACCTGTTCGAGCTGGTCGGCCGGGGCCCAGCTGACTCGTCGGCCAGCGTTTTTCTTGCCCCTGCTGCTGCTGCTGCTGCCAGTAGCAGCGTTGACATCGGCGACTTCCGCCTTCGGACTGTCCGACGATGGGGCTGCTGTTGACTGAGTCGACGGCGTCGCTGGCGATTCCGGAGTTGTCGGGGTGCCGCCGCCAGCTGTCGCTGGTGTCGTCGAAGCGTCTGATTTTTTCCGCTTGCGCATCAACTTGACGCCTCCGTGCTGCTGAGCCGACTGGCCACCGTTGGAGCCGCCGTTGCCGCCGCCGCCGCCACCCCCACCGGCAACGGACTGGCCGCCATTGGAGAACAGCGAGTCCATGAAGCCGGAGTCCAGGTGCAGCTCACCGGCTGGCCGCTTCTTCTGCTGCCCAGACTGTTGCTGCTGCTGCTGACTCGGCCTGACGCTGATTGACGCGTGTATCGATTCCAGGTCCGTGTCTGGCCGCTTGGCCCGCTTCGCTGCCGACGGCCCTTCACCGTCGCCGCTTTTCATTTTCATCGTCCCCGAAGCAGCGACCGAGCTAGCGGCGGCGGCGGCGGCGGCGGCGGTATTCGGCGAGATCGTCGACGAAGAAGCCGTCGGAGGCTCGTCCGAGGCTAGCAGGTTGGTGTCGCGAAAATTCGACGGGGCGGTGCGCACTGTGGACGGCGTCTTTCGCTGCTGCTGCTGCTGCTGCTTCTCCGTTGAGGAGGGGCGGCGCTGCTGCTGCTGCTGCTCGTCACTGTTGCTGTCAAGTCGCTTCCGCTTCTGATCCGGCGGAGTGGAGTTAGAAGACTCGCCAGCTGCTGACGATGAAGCCAACTTCTGCTGCGGAGGCTGGGTTGTCGGCAATTCGGCTTTGATCTGCTCCATCCATTTGTCAACTAGGCTAGACGCCAAATCGGCTAATTCAACTTGGCCCTTGGTCTTGGCAATTTGTTTGACCATCTTGGCCGAATCGTTCATCTTCAGCATGTCCAGCGTCACTGGCAGGCGATGGAACACTTCCAATAGCAGTTTCTCTAGCGCTCGGTTATCGTCGCGTCTAGCCTCGGCTAGCCAACGATTTAACAATTGCCAGCCGCCGTTGTTGCACAGGGCGGCCATTTTGTCCGCCTCGGTCAGTGTACTTGATCACGTTGAGCATGATGGCTTTGTTAGCCAGCTTGCTAGCCGTTAACATTTTGTCGTAGAGTTTCGACACCGAGTCAGTAGCCCGGATGCCGCCGTTTGAGTCGATTAGGCCGTCTTTGGCCAACGACTTGAAATATTCTAGTCTTTGTTCGGTTGCCTGGAACGAAGAATTTTTGGCAAAAATTTAGATTTCCCATCCCTCCTAGTAGTGCACTTTTTGGCACATAGTACAGTAAATCTATAAATAGAGCAACAATCATTGTACAAAACATCAAATAATCTTTTCTGAACTAATATAAATAATTTTTTATATATTTATCAACTGTTTTCTTAAATATATGAATTCCTAATCGACACAAAATTATACTTAATTTCAGGATCTTCTTCCAGAAACTTGTTATTAAGCACTCAGCTGATTTGTACGAATGCGAAGTATGCCGTCATAAGAATTTTAGCAAGAGGATTTTTAGCCTATTATTGGTTAACGCGCCTGACTTATTAAAGGAAGGTCCTGAGTTCGCGCTCCAACTCTATGAGACAATATGTTCAACTGAGCAAAGCACTTAATCCCGTATTGATTTAGTCCGATTGATTTAGCTTTGGGATAATCTAGGGGTGAGATTCAGGAAAATCCCAGGGTGACACTAAGGTTCAGGGGGAGGGGGCGAGTGGCTCGGCGGTCTAGTGTGTCTTCCTTGTTGTGTGCCACTGGTCCGGGTTCGACTCCGCGTTGTAGGTTGTTTATTTGTTCTAGTGCGCTTTCGTGTTTCGGATCACACTAATTTGGGGTCAGTTGCGTAATTTATGCTTCTGAGGGCAACCCCCCAAGACACCGCGATGCGAGTGCGTGACTGGGTGCACTATTATGGATTTTGGCTGTGCACCGTCTGTGTGTGTGTCCATGCCTGCGTACGGTATTTAGTGTGACTGAACGCGCTTCAGGAGCCAGCGCAATGGACAGTAATGTAAGTAAGAATACGATCCATTTTTATAAACGGTTCTGATAACAAAATTAAGTGAAAATACAGTTTTTCGCTTTCCCTGCGTGGTATGCGCTGAAAAAAAGAACAGTGAAACGTCAGATATTTTAATATGCGCGCCGGAAGAAAACTTGGAAACAGTTGGTTATTAATACTAACAGATGGGACAGAAACAAGAATTACACAGGATAGACAATCCAGCACTTTAGTGACTTGAAGACAGCAGTAGCTCAACAAAAGACGAGGACGGAATCGAAGGCAAGCGTCCCTAGAAGTGCAGAGCTTGCAGAATGGTTTTAGATTGCCAGAAATAAATTTAAATTTAATAAGCAATTGAATAATTAAGCTAAGCGGGCAAACTGATCAATTTTCTCTAATCATCATAATTCCTAATCTCTTTACATGTTACAGACTCTACACTCTTTAAATGAGTGTACAGCCTACAGCACAGCGCTGTGTACAGCTGCTCATTCCTGACGGGCTGGAGGGGCTGCAACATGCACTCTAAATTTTCCTAACTCAAACTGGTAGCCGATTTCAGCTAATGGACTTTAGCAAAGAGGGATTAAGGGTCTTGCTCAAGGGCACAACTCGTCTCCTAGAGCCGGGGCTCGAACCAACAACCTTCCGGTAATAATAAGGCAGATAGACGCCTTAGCCACTAGGCTTCGACGAGTAGTTCAGTCCCAGTTCGGTAAATTAGACCCAGTTTAAACAATAAATTCTCTAAATTTCAGGAGAGCTGGCACAAATCTGAAAAAATGTTTTCACAGAAAAACTGAAAGTATACGGAACGGACTCCAGTCCTTGACCAGCTCCAGCTTCTGCAGAACAAAACTGCTTTCGAAGACTGGAAATTGAACAATGTCAACTAGTCATTTATGAGCTTTGGGTCGACTCATAAACGGTCGGGGAGTTGACATAGTCATGCTTATAATTTTCTTTATTAAAGACATTCAGGCAGTGATGGGAGTAAAGCAAATTATGAGCTAGTCCTTCTTGGAGGAGAGAGTCAAGTTCCTTATAACAATTAGCATCAGCTTTAGCATGAAATATTCTTCAAATTTGCAGCTAGATCGTAGAATCGAGTCCAGTACCTTGCTTTGTACGCAATCTCAGTCTTGTAGGCTTGTCAGCGTCTTATGAAGGGCGGTTGAAGTAATAACGGACTAGCTATTTCTGGCGGATATGATATCGAAACATACAGCTAAAGTGTGTTACGCAAAGCGTGATCTACCATTAATATCTATGCAAATCTTGCTAATTTGTGCTTAATAATTGATCAATGTCAATACAGCCAAATATATATTATTGAGCAATGAGCATAGAATAAAATATTTAATGAGCTTTACATTTTTAGTTTCTAATGTAACTAGTTGGGAAAAATCACATAGATAGGAAAACGTACGAGTACTTCATAAAGATTTGTGTGGCAGTAAGCAGCTTCTAAAATTTTGGATGCTATTTTTAGTCAATAAGAGACTAACAAAGTTCGGCCTTTGTTTTATTATTATAATATTTTGATAAGATATGGAATCTAATAATATAAATCACTTTTTAAAGCTACAATATTGCACCTAAAATATGCATGATTAAAACGATTGAAGCATAAAATAGGCCTATACTGTATGCCTAAACAAAACAGTCATAAGGTAATAACATTCCGCTGTTGATTTTAGAGACAGCTAATAATAAAAAATAGAAACTTTATAAGATGAAATTAATTGGAAACGCGGGGGAAGGCAAAGAGCAAAGATGGTCACTGATTAAATATGCAATAGCTATTGGCTGATGATTGGTTAATGGTAAATTCAATGCGTGCATAAAATATCGAAAAACTAACTCAATGTAGGATGGGTCAAATGATAGGGTAGAAGGCGGTGGGTGTCAGCTAAGCAATTAAAATTAGTGGTTTAGGTGGATAGGTGGGTATCGGAGAAGAGGGTGTCAGCTGGGTGATTCGAATTACGGAGAGAGTGGGTGGTGGGTGTCAGCTGGGTGAGTCAAATTACAGGGAGAGTGGGGTGGTGGGTGTCAGATTGGCGAGTCAAATTACGGGGAGGGAATGGGCGCTCACAGCTGGGTATCAGGGAGGGGTTGGCGTTAGCTATGCATCGGGAAGGGTGTGGGTGTCATCTGGGTGAGTCAAATTACGGGGAGAGGGGTGGGTGTAGAGCGTTAGCTAAGTATTGGGGAGGGGTGGGTGTAGAGCGTTAACTGGGTATCGGGGAGGGGTGGTGTCAGCTGGGTAAGTCAAACTATGGGGGAGGGGGTGGGTGTAGAGCGTTAGCTGAGTATAGGGGAGGGGGGTGGGAGGAGGGCGGTAGCTGGGTTAACTGGGTGGATAAAAGTTATGGTGAAGTTACTGCCTCTTGCCCTCTCTGAATTCACAACTGACATGAACCACTGTTGAGGGAGAATATAGTTTTTAAGAAAGAATTGATTACGTAGTTTTGAGAAGCTCTTTCAAGTCCTACTAGCAGCTAGTGCGTTTTTTTTATAAAAAATTCCGATTTATTTCGTATCCCTAAAAAAGGGTCGTGCCAAGTGAGCAAGCAAAAATCTAAGCACATTTTTTTTTCAAAGAATTTCTTACTTAGCTAACTATATTAGTTTATACCTAGAATGCATACCATCGAATTAAATGCTTAATTATATTTGAGCATAGCAACCTGGGTTTCAGCTAGGGGTGTCGGAAAATAGAAAGGTCAACTATGGAGGTCCTCAGAGTCCTCACATTTTAGACTTTAGATAGAGGCTTTGAAATGCTACCCTTAGAAATCACAGTTCGGCGACAAGGATCTCACCTTAATTCTGCTTTGCAATTTTTTAGTGAGCCTAGCAACTTAAAAATTGTTCCGACACCCCTGCTTATGGTCTTAGACTTGTTGCCATATAAGACGAAGGCGTGATCAACAGTGCCAGGTAGTACCGCATACTGTCATAACGGTAGCGAGATTAGAATCTCGACCTGACTTCGCTTGCACAGATAAATCTATATGTAACTCAGTGCTTTTATTGAAATAGCATAAGGTCAATTGTAAAACATTGAGACAGCGTCAGGTAGTACCGCATACTGTCATTACGGTAGCGGGAATCAATCCATCTTCCCGACCTGACTTAGGCTTCATACACAAAAATAAAGGCCAAGGCCAAATGAATAAAACTACTCTCAATTAAATATTTACTTTTCTAACCGCTGTTCTAATCAATTTAAAAATGCCTATGACCTCTTACTGCAACCCCCAGTTACCAGATCATTTTGCGTTACCAGACACAATTGACCGCAAGGAATTGGAAAATAAGCATATGCTTGCGTAGCATTTATAATGCTAACAATCTAAATTTTAGCGAACCGATGCGAATCATGCGATCAACGGTGCAGCGCCACTCATGATCGCATTACAATTACAAACATCCTAAGGATTTGACCAGTACAAAAAATCTAATAATTGTAAGCACTGCGCTAAAATATACGGTTAATCTGTAATGCACGTTTATTTTTATTGACTATAATTCAGTAGCATACTTAAAAATATAGACTATTTTGTAATTCAGCTAAAGATTATCAATAAAAAACTTTTAATTCTCCATCGAAAGAGACACGCAGAACTATATGACTAAACGCATTCTTAATACAGCATCTGTTTTTGGTTGGCACCCCATTGAACTCAGATATTCAGCGGTCTACAAAAAATAGATTTGTATGTTAAGTAAATTAGCCATAAGACGAAGCACTCGCGAATCGTTGGAAAAGCCAAAAGCCTATAGCTATTTATTAAAATGCATAGTAGAAGAAATAGATTCTTTATAGCTTTATTGTTTCTAATAATAAGTAAAAGCAGCCGTAGAATATACTTTTTCCTAAGTGACACTAGATTCACAGTGCAATTCACTGCTCAATGCTATCTGACCGGATTTTCTTTTATATTAAAATCATGTCTATTCACTCTAAAATGCCCTCCAGTGGGAACGGTCAGCCCTAACACCTGGAGTGCACTTGTTGAATGCACACGAACATATACAGGAGCAGCCTCGGACTAGGAACGAATGTATTTTAGGTCGGGCAATACAGCTGCTGTATAGAGTTAGCGTAATCCCATGCGTACCATGTAATTTACTCTGAATTTTGCTGAATAACAGAAAAATTCTGATCCTGTCGATAGATTTTTTTTTAACTTAAACGGCTTCCAGCTATGTTAAAACGATTCGCGAGTGTTGCGTCCACAATAATCGTGTTGTCAATAATTAAGAGTGCGTCACTTTAACTATGAATTAATATGTACTTTGTTTTAATTTAATTTTAATTGTAAATCTAACGCCAAGAAAATTTAAAAGTCGCATGATACAAGAGCTTATTCTGAATTCGGTCGCAAGATATACGACCACTCATTGGCGATATTTAATCCGATAATAAGTGGATTATTGTAAAACTCATTCACTTCAGTGAAGATGGATTAGAACAAGCCTAAATTTAGGCAAGTTGTAAGAACAGTGAAACATACTGTCGAATCTTTATCTTTAGATTGCCGATAATTAATCTAACGGTACAGCTCGCTTTGTTTCTTGCTAAGTTGAAAAAATCATCGCCTCTCAAGAAATAGTTAAGGAGCTGATTGACAACCATTTAGCTGATACTGTACCAACCAACTAGGCTCTCCTTCTGCACACGGTCAGAAGTGACCATTCGCACAAGTGATCATTTCGGGTCGGGACGAACTCGAGAAGACGGTCAGCGATAGTGAAATTGTATCCGGTGTAATGGCCTCACGTCACTGCAAACGAAAAAGAGAAATTATTTGTCAGGTGAGAACCGAAAAAATAAATCTCAACAAAAATAAAATGGATGAATGTTTTATGTTAAAAAAGGGAAAGAAACTCTGGTTAACTTCTAAACTAAGATAAAATTTGAGGACAACAATTAATATAAACCATTAACTCGGACTCAAAAACTACCAAATTTGTAATATTATAATCAATATCTGCACCAATTTACAGAGCATATGTACGGTAACTTAATTAAAATTCTTTATCAATTCTATAATATTTTTTTTCGATTACAAAAGCTTCATTTTTAATATGGCTTTCAAGGGATTTTTTCTTTCCCGCAAGCTCCTAAAAAGACTAATCAAGTTAAAATAGTGCATTTTTTGTGTACAACATAAAGAATTTGAAATTTTAATCCCGTAATATGGGTTTAGGAAATTGAATAACTTTTGAAAAAAAATACTTACGGTTCAACAGGCGACCAGGGTTAACTTGTCAGTAGATAGCTAATTACTTCCGAAAATTTGAGTTATGTGGTATGGTCTCGACTGGGCTAACGACAGCTGGTCGATGCGAACAGAATCTTGTTGGACTGGCTTAGTTTTTGTTGTTTGTGTTGACTCAGTCTTATGGATTGACTTGCTAGATGCTGCATGATAAGTAAGGTTTTGAAGCGGACTCGTGGACAGACAATTCCAGACGAGCACTTCAGAACTATTGGCTCTAGCTGACTCGTGCAGAGCCAGAGCTAGCTCTTTGACACCAGGCCTGAAACTTACTGATTTATTCTAATGCTAACGAATTCAAATTCACAATCACATGCGCATTCTTTCAGAATTTCAAGAATACATAAATAGATTTTTTTGTAATTAAAAAAACCTTCTAAAGCTACAGAACGAAAATTTAATTAAATTAAATGAGTAGGTTGTAGTATCTACGCATTATACCGCAGGGTAATCTTTAGGTACTTTTTTACAATGTACTGTTAATTTTACCTATTCATACTGCTTTTAATTTAAAATTTCAAATCAGAAAGTAGCTATAAACACGAGAATAACTAGGTATTTAGTCTTAACTTCAAACGATTTTTGGAAAAAAATTTCGCTATCAAAATAATCGTAAAATAACATGGAGAATCGTTCCTAAGACGACAAAATCTATGCCTGCACTTAAAAGAGACATTCAAGTAAGCAAACGTACGTCTGTCTGGATAATTGTTTTTAGTTTGACCGAATGTAACTGCTAATTAGCCTATAAGCGCGCTGCAGATGTGCAGGTCTTGCAAAAACAATCACATACTCACATTAGTAACCGCCTTCTCTAGGGATAAAACTCACCATTTGACCAAAATTTTAAACCTTTTTAGTCTACAATTAAAAATCGATTGATTAATTTAGTCAGCAAAAAATGTTCAGAAATAAAAAAATCGGTACTTACATCACAATTTTCTTGCTTGTCGTGAAGACCCAGGAAAACTTCATTTAACTCACTAGGCAACTTTGCTATCTGTGATAAAAGCTAAAAAACTATTTATTATTTATTCATACAATAACTTTAGGATTGCTACTAGTCTAACCTGAAACTTCAATAAAAATTTCAAATACAATATATAAATACGAAATATGAAAGACAATAAAATACGATTGCTCTGCAAATTAAATTGTCAAATGTGTGGGTTCGCTGACTAACACATAGTGGTGTATTTTTACTTTAAATAGAGCTGTAAAGTGTAAAAAAATATATAGAAAAATTGCGCGAAATACTAGAAGCATCCGAATATCTTTTTCAGCCGAATAAACGGAACAGCTAAGGACAGGTAAATAGTGCAAAGTTGCATTCATTTGAGCAAACTATTCCAAGGTAGACTAGCAAAATATAGGCACATATTACAATAAGGCACTAATTGCACAGCCAGTACGACTGTACGAAAAAATTATGAAAATAAATCTGTATAAAAATATAGTAATAAAATCGAAGCGGAAAAATTGACAAGTAAATAAAATAAATCAGCCTAAAAGGCATAGCAAAAATCATCAATGATCTCGTTTCTTTGATACTGATATGGATCATTGAAAAAACAGCAAGTGTAGTTTAAAAAAGTTGGAAAAATTTTGGACAAAAATCCGATTAAAATTTTTCTTAAATACTGACAAAGCTGTATGAATGTGCTTTTATAAAGATTTTAGAATCAAAAGATTTAACATATAAACGATTAGAATTGAGATGATATAGCTTAAAAAGTTACTTGCAAATAAAACTGTTGGCAATAAGAATGTTTAAAAACACATTTAATTATACTTATAGTTGAATATATGAAAAGCGCATTAAATATAAGCACCCGTATCAAATCAGTGATACTAGCAACTGACTACGCAAGCCACTGGCCAGAAACAAAAGCATGGCAACAAGCGAACTGACGGAAGCTGGACGGCCAACAGTACCATTACAGCCATGTTTATTTTTGCAATGGCAATAGCGCATTTTCACGCGCAGGGTGCCTAAACGTTCAATGCACCAGCGACCCTCCTCGGCGCCAATTTCGCCATGAATAGCGCAGTCGCGAATGTAGCGCCGATCCCAAGAGCCGTCATAATAGGCTGCATTATTGGAAGTAACAATTTATGATTCGGAGATTTGGGCTAAGAAACTGGCTGTTAAAAAAACAAGTTGAACCTCAAATCTTACTTACTCTCTTGAATTATTTTCCTACACAGCCGATGCTCAGGCGTAGGACAAGGCTCAATTAATCTAGTACGATTATCAAAGAAGTCCGCGCATTTTTCATCCAGGAAAGAATTGCAAATGTAGCAATGGAACAGCGAATCGTTGTGCTCTAAAAAGATTAATGCATTAGTTTCTAAGTGCAAAAAAATGAAATACAGCTTTTTAAAATGACAAAATCCACCCATACAGGATACTATAGATAGGTCCTAGGTGCATCTTCTGTTCATAAGCTGTACATAAACTCATAAAATGAAAAACATATAATTGTAAAATACTTCACATAAACTAATTTTTATGAATTAGATTGAAACTCACTTTAGATATTTTCAAATAGTCCTACCAAGTTTTCACTATCCAACTTGAAATCTAGAACAAACAAATTAAAAAAAATAGTGGACTGTGGAATACCAACCTGGCCCCAAGTAGTCTATGCATTAGAATAAAACGCTTTTATTGTTATTATTATTATTATTAGCGCACGCAAAAAGGTGCTGATTTTAAAAAAAAAATTTTTTTATGAAAAAAAACAAACAAACGAGAAAAAAATGAATAAGTAATACGATAATACAGAGCGATTATTTTTGGGTGGACTGATAAGAACGATTAATATTTGGGATTGTTAAAATCAACAATGCAATACTTCAGTAGGTATTCAGAGCAGTAGTATTAGCTATATATTTCTAATTTTATTCATCTCTGTAATGAATTCTACTAGCTCCTTTGTTAGATTTTTGTCTTCCTGTGTCATCAGATAGAATACTTTATCTTCATCTGTCAGAAAGTTAAAGTTCTGCATATTTTTAGCAACATTTTCAATGAATGCTTTTTGCGTTAATTGATATTCCTCCCAGGTGCATTTAAGCATAAAGTGTATCTCATTCTCCACTTCGCAGTGGCACTTTGGGCAAATTCTATTTTCGTATGGAACTTTTGGTCTCACTGATCTCATGGTTTCACAGGCTAACCTATGGTTTCCTAGTCTAAAAGTTGAAAAAAGCTTCCTTGACTCTGGGTCTAAGAATTCCAAATCTCTCAGGAGTGTTAAAGCATTTAAAAGTGTAATAGAAGTGCCCTAACTTGGCAGAGTTTTGAGAACTCTGAGAATGTACACTATGCACCAAAAAATGGATACCCTCTTGCCCTGTCTCAAGTTGCAAACTTCAATTCAAGTGGCAGGCTGGGTTGGGATGGGATGACCAGCCCAGATGATTTTCACATCTCCTTGCTTCCTCCCTTTGTTATTTACTTTGTTAGTCATGTGACCATGTGGTTAAAAATTTTTAGCACTGCTGGTTTCTAAAAGGGGTTTCCATTTTTTGCACTTAGTATATTACTAAGTAAAAGGGTTATTTATTAAGTTTTTCATTGTCCAGCATAGTATAACATCAAGATAAGTACAATTATAATTTAGCCTTATTATAATAAACTTCACTTTTTAAAAATATAGACTTTGTTAATTTAATAAAAACAATAAAGCTTTGCAATAAAAGTATTATCTTCTTTTTAATAAAAATTTATATAGTTCAACAGGACAATAATTAAAAAAATATTGTTTTGATGATTTTTTCACAGAAACAAGACTTTAAGGCCTTAAAATCTGATATCAAGGCTAATTCTAGGCTATAACTAATGGTATTAGTCAGATCAAAGAAAATTACCTATTGGAATAACTTCCCAAACAATGTTATTATGTATATGCAGTGCTAAATAAAAAATGGTTGCAAAAGTGCAAGATAGATACAAATTTAGAAAAATGTGACCAAAAACTATGGCACCATCCCAAGCAAATAATTTTTTAGACCAATAGCAGTTATTCATGCCTAATAAAGCAAAAAAGGTCCTGGGGCACTTTTAGTTACCAAAACTAAACATTTTATAAAATATGACAAAAATATACTAAAAGTGACACTATTCAACGTGCAAACAAGGACTACTAAGTAACTATTTACTAGTTAAAGCAACTTGTAAAGGGCTTGGATTAATTAATTATTAAGATCCTGCATAAGCAGCATGATATAGGAAAGCTTTCTACTTGCTAAGTACTCTATTAGCTTAGTATTAGCCAGATATAAGCCTATATAAAGTTTGCTTATATTATGCTAACCAAACTCAATGAAACATATATGCACAACTTGGAAAATTTGGTTGGCCAGTGCAACTTAGTTAAAACAAAAGTTGCAACTTAATTGGGGCAAAAGTTCAAAGGACCAAAGAAAAAAAGTCCCATGAACCACTTCTTGTCTATATCTTCCTACTTAGTACACTTTTGCTTGTATTCTCTAAATTTTACACTTATACCACCTATCTTATAACTTATCCCATCTATTTTGTGACTTATCCCTTAGATTTTTACCAAATTTGAAACTTACATTGCCAATTTTGTGACTTACATCAGCGATTTTGCAACTTACCCCTTCCATTTTTACTAAATTTGCAACTTACATTGCCATTTTTTGACTTTAATTGGCGATTTTGTGACTTACATTGGCAATTTTGCAGCTTTCATTGGCAATTTTGTGACTTACCTTGGCTAGCTATTAGTTAGCTAGATTGGCCAAATTGGCTGACTGTTGCATGTTTATGCAATGGAACTGGTATAATTCTATGATCCCAAGACCACTAATTAAAGTTGCCAATAAGTTAGTAGAGAAAAATATAATCTTGATATTTTTCTATAATTGCTATATAAGCCAAATGATAACAACCATTTTTATTTGACATTGATATTATAATACCTATGCTGCTATAACATAGTGCCATAGTGACAACAAAATGGTATACCACCATGGTCCAAATGCTTAAAATATGTTTTGCAAGTACTAATATACCCTATTGCAGCCAAGGATATTGGTATACCCAAAACTTGGTGTTAATGGTCCAGGTAAATAGCAAGAATAACTAGTCTTTAGATATTAAAAAGCCTTGGTATATAAAAAGTTAACATTACAATATTTTGCTAGCACAATTTGGCCTAATAGGTGGTACACTTGATAAAGATATATAGTAAACTTGAACTCTTGGCTGCAATAGTGCTGGTTGGCATAAAAACAAATAAAGACACCCAACTAAGGAGTTTTTTAATTATGACAATAACTTAGCTTATGAGGCATGGATAAAACCCTGGAATTTTTATAGGCAATCTAGTTGGTCCAATTGCTATATTTAGCCTATCTACTATACTTTGCACCTATTAATATCTTTTCTATCCTAGGATAAAGAAAAATATAAAAGGAAGACACTTCAATTCAGAAAAGGAACTTATTGGTATCTTGTAAAATTAACCAGGATACTTCTTAAAAGTTAAACTTAAGGAATATTTTTTCAGTATTTCAAGAATACCTAACTTTGTGCTACAAAGTTAAATTGTAGCATAAGTTCAAAAATACTTGAATTGGACTAGGAATTATGAGACTAGGACAAGGAATACTAAAACTTATAAGGGATATTCTATACATACTTATACATTTTCATGTTGCTTAAAAACTACTTAGTAGATTCTCACAAGCTTGGTATCATTAGAAAGTTACTTATATTATTCTTTTGACACAAGAATTAATTTGATGAGCTATCTCAAAAGTTATAGAGCAATATGTACTTAGGGGTCACCTATAGACTTACAAGAAATTAGAAGACAAGAATTTTAGCAGAAAATGATAGAAAAAGAAATATAGAAACATAGTTAATAACCTTGGATGCTTAGTTTAACTTGTTCTTGGTAGGTACAAAAGCATTTTCAGAATAGTTGCTAGCTAAGTTAATGTAATTTTTCCATTAATTGAGCATGCTATTGATTGCTTTTGCATATAGCTATCAAGGGAGAACATATAGCAGAATGTAGCAAACTTCTTCCTTAATCTGGTCTCTATTATATATATGACTTGCACTGCACTTGCACTATGAATAGTGAGCCAATTGGAATGAATTTCTGAGTGCTTCTTTCCAAGTTTCCAAAGAGTGAAGATTGTAACACACTGTCTTTCCTTTGATTGCATATCCATGGTGAAATAGTAAACAGGGTTGGTTCAAGTTCACTCAAGAATACAAGAAGCCAGCATTAGAACAAAAGTTCTCAATAGGATCTAAGCTATATTTTATCATAAACAAATTCATAGATATGCTATGAATAGCATTGAGAATAACTCTGGGCAGAATCTCAGATAAACCCACAGAACTTAAGTTCTATAGATCAACCAGTGAATGAAATTTATTCTTTGAACCAAAATATCTTGTAAGTCTATGGGTGACCCCTAAATACTTATTGCTCTGTAACTTGAGATAGTTAATCAAATTAAGTATTTCTTATGTCAAAAGATAGAATAATAAAGACACTCTTTAATGACATCAAGCTAGTGAGAATCTATTTAGTAGTTTTAATGTCATGCAAAAGTAAAAGTACTTATGGTATATACCATCTATATTGAAACATGCTAATAAGACATTGCAATGAAGTGTAAAATATCTATTACAAAATAAAATAATAAAAAATTTTTCAAACCTAAATTTTTATTAGGTTTAAAAAATTAAAAGTAATTAATAAATTTTAATAAGCTAACTATATAACCCTACTATATAATTTATATATTGACTAATATGTCATTCAGTTAATTTGAGATTATAGGTCATTTTGGTAACAACTTGTTTTAATTTTTTGTGCTACTTAGACTAAAATAATACAAATATATAATTTTTGTTATATTTTCTATTAGTTTTCACTTGGTTAAATAATTGGTGACCCTAAAATAGACAATATAGACTGTATTTACTTGTTTACTACCGAACTGGCCAAAATTGGTTTTATACAATCTAAGAAACAAGAGAAATTTTTTAAAGCTACTATTTTGTTAGAAATGCAATTAATTTAATTGCATAAAATCATAGGTGCGCAACTTGAAAAATTTGGTTGGCCGGTGCAACTTAGTTTAACAAAAAATGTGCAACTTACTTTGGGTGAAAGTTCAAAGGACCAAAAAAAGGTCCCGCGAATCATTTTTGCTTGAATCTTCCCAATTCTCCATTTTGCGACTTACCCCCTTGTTTTTGCAACTTACCCCCTTGTTTTTGCGACTTACCCCCTCATTTTTCTCCAATTTTGCAACTTACAATGTCCATTTTGCTACTTTTACCTACAATTTTTGCGACTTACATCAGCGATTTTGCGACCTACCTTGGTCTGCCACCAAATCAGTCGGCCGGATCAGCCGACTCGGCCGACTGTTGCGCACGTATGCATAAAATTAATATTACTTTTGGTAGCACAACAATTGCCTGTGCACAACTGCTTGTGGGACAACTGTCTGTGCAACAACTGCCTGCAGTAACAAGTGCCTGCAGCAACAACTGCCTGCGGTGACAACTGACTGCAGTGGCAACTGCCTGTGTGACAACTGACTGCACAACAACTGCCTGCGGTGACAACTGCCTGCATGACAATTGACTGCATTTTGTTAATGGCATATACAAGTAGGTGGCAGTGAATTATACCAATTTTCAATAAGTATTTTAGTATGGATCACTGATTTATTGCTACTTCCTTTTTAAATTTTAAAAATGTAAAAAGGCACAAAGGCTAGGCAATTACATAAACAAGGGAATTTTTATTTGTTATTTAAGAAACACATCATCCTCACTACTAATAGTTATGATGGAAATTAGCTAGGATTGGACTGTGTCCTTATTTATTATTAAAAACTCAGTGTACAATAAATACATTTATAGACCCATTTACTACTATCTGCTACTATTATTGATTTTATTGATTTCAAAGCTATATCAAACATCTTTCTTAAATAACTAGTAAAAATTCCCTTGTTTCTTTAATTGCCTAGCCTTTGCCATTGTACATTTTTTAATTTAAAAAGGAAGCAGCAATAAATCAATGATCCATACTAAAATACTTATTGAGAATTGGTATAATTCACTGCAACCTACATGTAAATAGATCATTAACAAACATACATACGCAACAGTCAGCTGATCTGGCTGACTGATTTGGTGGCTGACCAAGGTAAGTTGCAAAATCAGTGTTGTAAGTCGCAAAATTGTCAATAAAAGTCCCAAAATCAGCGATGCAAGTTGCAAAATTGGTGAAAAACGGGGGGTAAGTCACAAAAATGGGGGGGGGGGGTAAATTGCAAAAACGAGGCAGTAAGTCACAGAAATGAGGGGGTAAGTCGCAAAAATGAGGGGGCAAGTTGCAAAAACGTGGGGGTACATCACAAGATGGAGAAGAATTGGGAAGATTTTTTTTGGTCCTTCGAACTTTGAACTGAACTAAGTTGCAAATTTTTTTAACTAAGTTGCACCAGCCAACCAAATTTTTCAAGTTGCGCACATATGTTAACAAAATGCAGTCAGTTGCGCAGTCAATTGTTGTATAGGCTGTTGTCACTGCAGGCCATTGTTGTACAGTCAGTTGTTGCACAGGCAGTTGTTGCTGCAGGTAGTTGTCACCACAGGCAGTTGTTGCCGCAGGTAGTTGTTGTGCAGTCAGATGTCATGTAGTCAGTTGTCATACAGGCTGTTGTATGCAGGCAATGGTCATAAAACCATTACTTTTAGCTACACAATAGCTATTATACTGCTTTGCAAGCTACAAAAAATTTACTTTATAGGTTGAAAATGAAAAGCCAAAGAAAATCAAAGCAAATTGTTACCAAAATGACTATCACTGAAGCATCTTGTCTTTAACTTAGTGAACTTGAGCCTAGCTAATGGGTTGACAGTCATTTTGTTTGCCTACTTTTTGTTTGCCACCTTTTCGTCTTTCAATATACAATATAGTCATTTTGTCTACCAATATATGATAACTTAGGCATTAGTCAGAATAAATAATTATGTCATTATGACTGATTATCAAATGATTATATGATGTAAATGTCTTATAATTTATAATTTGTTACAATGCTAGGATTTTTCCAAAAGTTCCACAACTAATAAGTAGCCTATAAATACAAAGCCAGAACCAGAACATTTCCAACCATTTAGTCTCCTTCCAACCTTGTTTTTTTGACTTTTTGTAGCATTGCATAACTTTGCAAAAGTTGTGTGTGTGCATAATTTATTTGTTGACATGTGTATAATTTATTATGTATGTGTGCATATTTTGTCTACAATTGGAGCCCATATAGGATAGAACAATTCGTGAACAAATGCTAAACTACATGTAAAACTAAAATATTTTTCTTAAAAGACTGCTTTAAAATTCTGATAATATTTCTATGAATGATGCTATTAAACAAAAATTATATAAGTTTGTTTTGCTAACAACATTTGTCATCATAAATACACTTTCTGTAGGCCTAATATAAAAGAAATGTTTTAGAATAGTATGTTCTTACAGTTCTCATACTTTTTTAAAATAGTCGTTTTGTCTGCTGGCAGACGAATAGGCGGCAGACGAAATGACCGCACACCAATAAATGCAAAAGATTAGGCCTATCTCTACAACTCTAGTACAGCTGGTAGGCCTAATAACAATGCTAATATAAAAAAAATACTTCAAGAACAAGGCTTCAAAAGAATTTTAACCATTTCAAGATAAGGCATTTAGATTGATATTTACTTTAAAGACATTTTAGGCCTGACGTGACAGCATGTACTATGACTATGTAGCCTACTAAACCCTTAAAATTAATAAACTTAGTAACTTACTTGCAGCAGTAAACAGAGAGCTTTTTGCGATAGAAAAAAAAACAAGTAAAAGAAGCAATGAGCTAAACTTTGACATCTAAATAGCTTAGCAGATTTTAAAACTCAGGATTAACTGTGAAGAGCAACTCCTTGATAAAAGTCTTAAGATTTAATGATTTTGTTTACATGGTTTGAACTTTAAAACGTTTAACTCTTACCATTCATAACAAATTTACCTTAATTTAAATACAGATACTGCTAGCCTAAATTTTTTACTGTAAGTAGTTTTAAATTATTTACAGAAATTTTGGTAAACTTTAATATTATGAGGATTTAATTACACAAATGCTTGAAAATTTTACGAAATGTATAAAAAATTTCACGGTTCAGTACATGAAGTCTTAAATTCTATATCTATAAAAAGCATCCACTACTATCCCAAAATCCCTTGGCTTGAATTATGAATAAATCTCTTATTTCCGCAATCTGTGAAAAGCTGACAAAAATTTCGATGCTTGCTGTAGGCATTTGATTTTAGACAAAAAAACTTGGTATGGCCCTAAATGAATGAACTTAGCGTTGAACCAATGCCATAACCATAGCTGTGACGTTTTTTATTGACATCTTTCGATATTAATTCATGCGACGCGTATGATTTAATAAAACCCATTTTTTGCTAATGTCCCTTTTGGAGGCAGATTAACAAGCTATAGTAGGACTAGCCTAGTCTAACTAGACAAGTTATAACTAATTTGTTAAACTTAAACATAAGTAATTTGTCTAGTGTAAGTATGTAGTGTAGAGCATAATAAGTATGCTATTGTATATATTGGATACCTAAATATGATAATAATTATCTATTTGTAAGTTATTAGATTTTCCTTTTAGATCAGGCTTCTTATTGTATAATTATTAGCTTACTTTGTCTTGTTCATATCATTATATCAAGTTGAACCTAGTAATATTGAAACTATATTCTTGTCTAATTTTTTGCTTTGACTAGTATTCAACCTAGCTAGTCCTTGACCTTAATCGGACAAAAAATTTGCTTTGAAAGATTGAAAGAAGAAAGAAATTCAATTGATTTAGTCAAAGAGTTATCTATAGCCTTTTTATTGTCTTATTTATTTAAAACAATAAAAATTATTTATTTAAGCCTTATTTATTGTCTTAGTCTTGATTAATTTCTTAGTCTTAGGGCATATTTAATATCTTATTAAGTACATTAGTCTTACTGGCTAAGTAACTAAGCTAAAAATATAACGGAGTACTTATAGACACAGCCGCCGTGCAGGCTCCCATCAGCACGGCCGCTGTGTCTCCAGTGTGGGAGCTTTCTATTTTAGGGACATGGCTGCCATGTCTATAAGGTCCAATATTACAGTGTCTTTAAGTATGGTCCTAGTCAACATTAGAGACATGGCCGCCATGCCTATAAGCTTTTACATTTTAGACACAGCAGCCGTGTCTATAAGTGTGGTCCTAGTCAACATTAGAGACATGGCTGCCGTACTTATAAGCTTTCGCATTATAGACATGGCTGCCGTGTCTCTAAGTGTGGTAAAAATATAATTAGTATTATATTTAGTTAATGTGGATCAATTTAGAATTAGATTAATTTCTAAGTGAATACCACATGTTTTTGTATTGGTTGGCCATGAAAAACTAAGCCTAATGGTTTTATTCATACTTTCCCACATATGTGCACAACTTGAAAAAATCTATTGGCTGGCGCAACTTAGTTAAAACAAAATTTACAACTTACTTGGGGCAATAGTTTGAAAGACCAAAAAAGTCCCGTGAACCACTTCTTACCTATAACTTACCTACTTGCTAAATTTTTTTAATGTTCTCCTCAAATTTGACACTTATAGCACCCATCTTATAACTTACCCCCTCCATTTTGCAACTTACCTCCTCAATTTTTACAGATTTTGTGACTTATATTGCCAATTTTGCAACTTATATTACCAGTTTTGCAATTTACGTTGGCAATTTTGCAACTTACCTTGGTCAGCCACCAAATCAGTTGGCTGGATTGGCCAATTATTGCACACATGCTTTTTCCAATTTTTAACTGAGCCAAATTTTTAGAGCATTTTTATATATAGAAAAAAATTTAACAAGTAGGCCTAGTTAGTCGCTATCTTGCAAAGTATAACTATTTGGCTAGTTTATTAAATTGCTATGAAATTTAGATGATAGATATTATACAATCTGCCATGGCACATTTTAATTAAAAATAGTGGTACCATTCTGTTTGAATAAATTAGTTATACTTTTTATTTTAATATATAATAGACCCTATCACACTACTTTTCAATCTGATAGCATATTTTGTTGTTGTTGTTGATGTTATTAGAGTGACTTGAATTTATATTTCAAAACTAGAATGCATTGTAGATAGTTATTAATTGGGACATTTTGCCTATGTAACTTTTTGACACTGCCTTCTATATAGCATGCCTTGATTTTGCATCATTATAATTGTTAGTATAATGTTAGAATATAAATATGCTAGTATAGTAAATTTCTAGCAAAGCTTTATATTTTTGTGGTTTTACATTCTAATTGCAAAACAACCTTCTACTATACTAAATGTCTAATGTGTATCTGTCCTTGATTTCTAATTAAGGAATCATAAGGTCCAAAGCTAACACTAGCTAAATGTTTCTAATAAAACTGATCACCATTTTTTCAATTTTTCTTGCCTAAAATTTTATGGCTTTGCCAAAATAGGAATAGGACTATTTTGTTCTTTATTATGCATACAAAATAGTCATTATTCAAACTTACTTATGCCACTGCATTAAAAACCCTGACTTCATACTGTTCACTAATTAAAGCAATGAAGCCAGTGGCGAAGCATAATAAGACCTCAAAAACTAATAAGCCACAGCAGCAGTGGAAAAAGAAAAAGCAGAAGCAGCAGCAGCAACAACAACAATTAAAGCATCATCCTGTCTATAACAAGCGCCAGAAATCGCGTCGGCACAAGAAAGTTCGAGCCTATTCTGAGCCGGATGCGGCGGATGTTGGCTGGTCGCCCGCTGCTGCCTCGGTTGGCGGCGATCTGGCGCCAAGCGCCGGTGAAGACCGATTTCTGCCGCGCTCTCTTCGCGAATTCATGTGGCTTAAGCGAGTAGCTGGTGTGTTTGCATATACCTTATTTTTATGTGCATGTTTTAGATAATGCAAGTAAATTCCTGCTTTTGCTACTATAGAAGTAGTCTCTCGCGTGTGTTAATTTGTGCATAAGATTTTTCGCACGCAATGCTATATTAATCTTGGTATAGCTTTCTTCCAAAAATAGTAGAATTTTATCAATAATTCCCCACGCTATTGAATTCCTAACACGCCATAATTAAGTTTGCAGCGGAAACCTTTTTTTGAATAGTTTTCTTATTGCGGATCTTGCGGAAGTTTTGGCATTCGGATTTACCCAGTTTCTGTTATGTCGCATGCCATCCGGTTCGCTCTGAGCTGAAGTTCAGCTTGGGGTCGCTACTCATTTTATATAGCTAGTCCATGCTGCCTTACTATTATTTACCTTTATATTGGGTACGGTTGTTTATGAGCCAGTGATTTTGCGTACTACACAACTATTATTTAGAAGATAAGTAGTTTTCGCTTATGACTTGAGCATCAGGGGGACTGTCTAGCATCCTTGCTCCAGCATTCCCAGTTCTCAGGGGGAAATCTCTACTCCCACATCTTCAGTCCTTCAAGGGAAATCGCTACCCCCACATCTTCAGTCCTTCAAGGGAAATCGCTACTCCCACATCTTCAGTCATTCAAGGGAAATCGCTACCCCCACATCTTCAGTCCTTCAGGGGAAATCGCTACTCCCACATCTTCAGTCCTTCAGGGGAAATCGCTACTCCCACATCTTCAGTCCTTCAGGGGAAATCGCTACCCCCAAATCTTTAGTCCTTCAGGGGAAATCGCTAACTGCCAAATCTTCAGTCCTTCAGGGCAAATCGCTACTCCCACATCTGCAGTCCTTCAGGGCAAATCGCTACTCCCACATCTTCAGTCCTTCAGGGGAAATCGCTAACTCCCACATCTTCAGTCCTTCAGGGGAAATCGCTAACTCCCACATCTTCAGTCCTTCAGGGGAAATCGCTAACTCCCACATCTTCAGTCCTTCAGGGGAAATCGCTAACTCCCACATCTTCAGTCCTTCAGGTAAAATCGCTGCTCCCACTTACCAGTGCTTCGGGTAGATTGCTACTCTTACTATAGTTGCAACTATGTACATCATGCATTAAGAACCCCTCTCTGTTTGCCTGCCTATCCAACCCAGACCTGACGCCGAAGGAGCGACGTCGCTATTTGAAATCCCGCCGGCGCACCAATCCCGAGGTTGGCGACGTTGCCGGCATGCGAAGGCCGCCGGCTAAGCAGGCCAATCTGCACCGGAGGCCGGGCGAGTCCGCGCACCGCCATCTGGCCAGGGTGGAGAGAACCGCCCAGCAGACGCTGCTGTCCGCCAAGTACGCCGATCGATTCGGCGTCGGCGATAAACAGAAAAAACGACAGCCTAATAAAAATCGGCAACAAAAAGATAAGAATAAGAAAAAGCAGACAGATGCAGACATACCGGTTGGACAATCTGATGAGGATTTGTCGAAGCAAAAGCAACAGCAACAGCCGGAATCGAGCAAGCCAGGCAGAAAAGCTCGAAAAAGTCTAGGCAGTCGTCCTAGCCGTTTAGAGCCCGTGGTTAGCGAGCCGCCAAAATCTTTGACTAGAATTAAACTGCCAATCAAAACTGTCAAAACTAATCAATATTTGTCATCGGGTATCACAGCTTCGGCGATGGCGGATGCCAAAAATTCTGGAAACTGTTTTCCGTTGGATCGGATGTTGATTACGTGATCGCTTTCTAATGATTTATTGTTTGCTTCAATTTGCTTATAATTGAAATAAAGCGCAATAAATCTCGCATTATGATAGTCTATATTAATAATGTGTTGCGACAAGTTAAGCATGTCTAATTGCGTTCGTACTTTTAGCCGCATTGCAGCGCAGAGTGCCGTTTAGTGGTTCAGTTATTCCGCCTAACACACACAATGGTAGCTTAGTATTTGCGGCAGTTTTTGCGTGCATGATTTAGCTTGCTAACACAGCAGTTTGGGTATATCTGATGAATGAAGATCCAAATCTCTCGGCGAACATAATCAACTTACTTTTTTATTTTTGTCTGCAGTCACCATTGTGAGCAGATAAGTCTTTTGTTCGAATCTATTTCAATTAGCTAGCGGCCTCTTGTGTTGCTTTGATTTTACCACCGACTATCTTGCGCCACGCAATTCATAATTGAATAATTCAAAATCGAAGTATTTTAGAGTGTCAATGCCGGTTTAACTCATTCACAAGCTCCTATTTTTTGCCTGCCCTCCAGAACAGCCTCCCGCCATTTCAGTTCGTCACTGTTTCCCTGCCCTCCAGATCCAAATCAACCCTATCTCAGTTGTTTGCTGTTCCCCTGCCCTCCAAATCCAAATCAACCCTATCTCAGTTGTTTGCTGTTTCCCTGCCCTCCAGATCCAAATCAACCCTATCTCAGTTGTTTGCTGTTCCCCTGCCCTCCAAATCAACCCTATCTCAGTTGTTTGCTGTTTCCCTGCCCTCCAGATCCAAATCAACCCTATCTCAGTTGTTTGCTGTTTCCCTGCCCTCCAGATCCTAATCAACCCTATCTCAGTTGTTTGCTGTTTCCCTGCCCTCCAAATCTTAATCAACCCTATCTCAGTTGTTTGCTGTTCCCCTGCCCTCCAACTCCAAATCAACCCTATCTCAGTTGTTTGCTGTTCCCCTGCCCTTAAAATCAACCCTATCTCAGTTGTTTGCTGTTTCCCTGCCCTCCAAATCAACCCTATCTCAGTTGTTTGCTGTTCCCCTGCCCTCCAAATCAACCCTATCTCAGTTGTTTGCTGTTCCCCTGCCCTCCAACTCCAAATCAACCCTATCTCAGTTGTTTGCTGTTCCCCTGCCCTCCAAATCAACCCTATCTCAGTTGTTTGCTGTTTCCCTGCCCTCCAGATCCAAATCAACCCTATCTCAGTTGTTTGCTGTTCCCCTGCCCTCCAAATCCAAATCAACCCTATCTCAGTTGTTTGCTGTTTCCCTGCCCTCCAGATCCAAATCAACCCTATCTCAGTTGTTTGCTGTTCCCCTGCCCTCCAAATCAACCCTATCTCAGTTGTTTGCTGTTTCCCTGCCCTCCAGATCCAAATCAACCCTATCTCAGTTGTTTGCTGTTTCCCTGCCCTCCAGATCCTAATCAACCCTATCTCAGTTGTTTGCTGTTTCCCTGCCCTCCAAATCTTAATCAACCCTATCTCAGTTGTTTGCTGTTCCCCTGCCCTCCAACTCCAAATCAACCCTATCTCAGTTGTTTGCTGTTCCCCTGCCCTTAAAATCAACCCTATCTCAGTTGTTTGCTGTTCCCCTGCCCTCCAAATCAACCCTATCTCAGTTGTTTGCTGTTCCCCTGCCCTCCAAATCAACCCTATCTCAGTTGTTTGCTGTTCCCCTGCCCTCCAAATCAACCCTATCTCAGTTGTTTGCTGTTCCCCTGCCCTCCAAATCTTAATCAACCCTATCTCAGTTATTTGCTGTTCCCCTGCCCTCTAAATCAACCCTATCTCAGTTGTTTGCTGTTCCCCTGCCCTCCAACTCCAAATCAACCCTATCTCAGTTGTTTGCTGTTCCCCTGCCCTCCAACTCCAAATCAACCCTATCTCAGTTGTTTGCTGTTCCCCTGCCCTCCAAATCAACCCTATCTCAGTTGTTTGCTGTTCCCCTGCCCTCCAACTCCAAATCAACCCTATCTCAGTTGTTTGCTGTTCCCCCGCCCTTAAAATCAACCCTATCTCAGTTGTTTGCTTTTCCCTTGCCCTCCAAATTAACCCTATCTCTTTTTTTGCTGTTCTCCTGCCTTCCAATCCTGCTTTCCTAACTTGTGCCTAAATTTTCAGGCCTGTGTCAAATTTCCGAAAGTGATATGATGCCTTTGGCAGTACAGCTGTTGAATTCTCATCAATAGGCTCGTTTAACTAGCATTATTTGTTTCCTTGTGTGTCACTCAAGTCTTTTTCACACTTGATCCCTATCCAGTCAGGTTTGAACACAATAGATTATTCAATATTTTAAAGCTATTCAATATTCAAAAATCTTCCTTCTCTTTATGAGAATTTAATTCATCTGGTAGACTATTTTATACATTCCCCTTTCATCGATCCTTCCCTATTGTAGCATTCACACACAGCTAATCAATTCACATGCAAAATGCTTTTTTACTCAATTTTCTTCATTCTTCAAGACAAAAGAGCGCCCCCAGCAGCATTTCCCAGAGTCCCAGGCGTCTTTGTTGAAAACTAAGATTGTACTTATAGGGATTCGTCCTGATCATAGGTTCGGCTCATTTATTTTATTAAATTATTACCTCTTTTTTTAACATTTTAAAATCTTATTTGTTTAATTTATTTCAATAGTTCTCGTGCATTAAAAGCTTTTCTCTTACTTAAAGCTCGTCTTCTCAGTGTTTTAGAATTGTCCTCTGGCTTTTTTAGAATCGCCCACTTGCTATTTTACAATCGCCCTCTCGCTCTTTTAGAATCGCCACCTTACCTTACTGTTTTGAAAGTTTTAGAATCGCCCTCTTGCTGTCTTAGAATCGCCCACTTGCTGTCTTAGAATCGCCCACTTGCTGTCCTAGAATCGCCCTCTTGCTGTCTTAGAATCGCCCTCTTGCTGTCTTAGAATCGCCCACTTGCTGTCTTAGAATCGCCCACTTGCTGTCTTAGAATCGCCCACTTGCTGTCTTAGAATCGCCCACTTGCTGTCCTAGAATCGCCCTCTTGCTGTCTTAGAATCGCCCACTTGCTGTCTTAGAACCGCCCACTTGCTGTCTTTGAATCGCCCACTTGCTGTCCTAGAATCGCCCACTTGCTGTCTTAGAATCGCCCACTTGCTGTCTTAGAATCGCCCACTTGCTGTCCTAGAATCGCCCACTTGCTGTCCTAGAATCACCCACTTGCTGTCTTAGAATCGCCCACTTGCCGTCTTAGAATCGCCCTCTTGCTGTCTTAGAATCGCCCACTTGCTGTCCTAGAATCGCCCACTTGCTGTCTTAGAATCGCCCACTTGCTGTCCTAGAATCGCCCACTTGCTGTCTTAGAATCGCCCTCTTGCTGTCTTAGAATCGCCCACTTGCTCTCTTAGAATCGCCCACTTGCTGTCTTAGAATCGCCCTCTTGTTGTCTTAGAATCGCCCTCTTGCTGTCTTAGAATCGCCCTCTTTTTGTCTTAGAATCATCCTCTTGCTGTCTTAGAATCGCCCACTTGCTGTCCTAGAATCGCCCACTTGCTGTCTTAGAATCGCCCACTTGCTGTCTTAGAATCGCCCACTTGCTGTCCTAGAATCGCCCTCTTGCTGTCTTAGAATCGCCCTCTTGCTGTCTTAGAATCGCCCACTTGCTGTCCTAGAATCGCCCTCTTGCTGTCTTAGAATCGCCCACTTGCTGTCTTAGAATCGCCCACACGCTGTCTTAGAATCGCCCACACGCTGTCTTAGAATCGCCCACTTGCTGTCTTAGAATCGCCCTCGTGCTGTCTTAGAATCGCCCTCTTGCTGTCTCAGAATCGCCCACTTGCTGTCTTAGAATCGCCCACTTGCTTGTCCTAGAATCGCCCTCTTGCTGTCTTAGAATCGCCCACTTGCTGTCCTAGAATCGCCCACTTGCTGTCCTAGAATCGCCCACTTGCTGTCTTAGAATCGCCCACTTGCTGTACTAGAATCGCCCACTGCTGTCTTAGAATCGCCCACTTGCTGTCCTAGAATCGCCCACTTGCTGTCCTAGAATCGCCCACTTGCTGTCTTAGAATCGCCCACTTGCTGTCCTAGAATCGCCCACTTGCTGTCTTAGAATCGCCCACTTGCTGTCCTAGAATCGCCCACTTGCTGTCTTAGAATCGCCCACTTGCTGTCTTAGAATCGCCCTCTTGTTGTCTTAGAATCGCCCTCTTGTTGTCTTAGAATCGCCCACTTGCTGTCTTAGAATCGCCCACTTGCTGTCTTAGAATCGCCCTCTTGTTGTCTTAGAATCGCCCTCTTGCTGTCTTAGAATCGCCCACTTGCTGTCTTAGAATCGCCCACTTGCTGTCCTAGAATCGCCCACTTGCTGTCCTAGAATCGCCCTTTTTTGTCTTAGAATCATCCTCTGGCTGTCCTAGAATCGCCCTCTTTTTGTCTTAGAATCATCCTCTGGCTGTCTTAGAATCGCCCACTTGCTGTCTTGGAATCGCCCTGTCTTATAATCATCCTCTGGCTGTCTTAGAATCGCCCACTTGCTGTCTTGGAATCGCCCTCTTGCTGTCTTGGAATCGCCCACTTGCTGTCTTGGAATCGCCCTCTTGCTGTCTTGGAATCGCCCTCTTGCTGTCTTGGAATCGCCCTCTTGCTGTCTTGGAATCGCCCTCTTGCTGTCTTGGAATCGCCCTCTTGCTGTCTTGGAATCGCCCACTTGCTGTCTTGGAATCGCCCTCTTGCTGTCTTGGAATCGCCCACTTGCTGTCTTGGAATCGCCCACTTGCTGTCTTGGAATCGCCCTCTTGCTGTCTTGGAATCGCCCTCTTGCTGTCTTGGAATCGCCCTCTTGCTGTCTTGGAATCGCCCTCTTGCTGTCTTGGAATCGCCCTCTTGCTGTCTTGGAATCGCCCACTTGCTGTCTTGGAATCGCCCACTTGCTGTCTTAAAATCGCCCACACGCTGTCTTAGAATCGCCCACTTGCTGTCTTAGAATCGCCCACTTGCTGTCTTAGAATCGCCCTCGTGCTGTCTTAGAATCGCCCTCTTGCTGTCTCAGAATCGCCCACTTGCTGTCTTAGAATCGCCCACTTGCTTGTCCTAGAATCGCCCTCTTGCTGTCTTAGAATCGCCCACTTGCTGTCCTAGAATCGCCCACTTGCTGTCCTAGAATCGCCCACTTGCTGTCTTAGAATCGCCCACTTGCTGTCCTAGAATCGCCCACTGCTGTCTTAGAATCGCCCACTTGCTGTCCTAGAATCGCCCACTTGCTGTCCTAGAATCGCCCACTTGCTGTCTTAGAATCGCCCACTTGCTGTCCTAGAATCGCCCACTTGCTGTCTTAGAATCGCCCACTTGCTGTCTTAGAATCGCCCACTTGCTGTCTTAGAATCGCCCTCTTGTTGTCTTAGAATCGCCCTCTTGTTGTCTTAGAATCGCCCACTTGCTGTCTTAGAATCGCCCACTTGCTGTCTTAGAATCGCCCTCTTGTTGTCTTAGAATCGCCCTCTTGCTGTCTTAGAATCGCCCACTTGCTGTCTTAGAATCGCCCACTTGCTGTCCTAGAATCGCCCTCTTTTTGTCTTAGAATCATCCTCTGGCTGTCTTAGAATCGCCCACTTGCTGTCTTGGAATCGCCCTGTCTTATAATCATCCTCTGGCTGTCTTAGAATCGCCCACTTGCTGTCTTGGAATCGCCCTCTTGCTGTCTTGGAATCGCCCACTTGCTGTCTTGGAATCGCCCTCTTGCTGTCTTGGAATCGCCCTCTTGCTGTCTTGGAATCGCCCTCTTGCTGTCTTGGAATCGCCCTCTTGCTGTCTTGGAATCGCCCTCTTGCTGTCTTGGAATCGCCCACTTGCTGTCTTGGAATCGCCCTCTTGCTGTCTTGGAATCGCCCACTTGCTGTCTTGGAATCGCCCACTTGCTGTCTTGGAATCGCCCTCTTGCTGTCTTGGAATCGCCCTCTTGCTGTCTTGGAATCGCCCTCTTGCTGTCTTGGAATCGCCCTCTTGCTGTCTTGGAATCGCCCACTTGCTGTCTTGGAATCGCCCTCTTGCTGTCTTGGAATCGCCCACTTGCTGTCTTAGAATCGCCCTCTTGCTGTCTTAGAATCGCCCACTTGCTCTCTTAGAATCGCCCACTTGCTGTCTTAGAATCGCCCTCTTGTTGTCTTAGAATCGCCCTCTTGCTGTCTTAGAATCGCCCTCTTTTTGTCTTAGAATCATCCTCTTGCTGTCTTAGAATCGCCCACTTGCTGTCCTAGAATCGCCCACTTGCTGTCTTAGAATCGCCCACTTGCTGTCTTAGAATCGCCCACTTGCTGTCCTAGAATCGCCCTCTTGCTGTCTTAGAATCGCCCTCTTGCTGTCTTAGAATCGCCCACTTGCTGTCCTAGAATCGCCCTCTTGCTGTCTTAGAATCGCCCACTTGCTGTCTTAGAATCGCCCACACGCTGTCTTAGAATCGCCCACACGCTGTCTTAGAATCGCCCACTTGCTGTCTTAGAATCGCCCTCGTGCTGTCTTAGAATCGCCCTCTTGCTGTCTCAGAATCGCCCACTTGCTGTCTTAGAATCGCCCACTTGCTTGTCCTAGAATCGCCCTCTTGCTGTCTTAGAATCGCCCACTTGCTGTCCTAGAATCGCCCACTTGCTGTCCTAGAATCGCCCACTTGCTGTCTTAGAATCGCCCACTTGCTGTCCTAGAATCGCCCACTGCTGTCTTAGAATCGCCCACTTGCTGTCCTAGAATCGCCCACTTGCTGTCCTAGAATCGCCCACTTGCTGTCTTAGAATCGCCCACTTGCTGTCCTAGAATCGCCCACTTGCTGTCTTAGAATCGCCCACTTGCTGTCTTAGAATCGCCCACTTGCTGTCCTAGAATCGCCCACTTGCTGTCTTAGAATCGCCCACTTGCTGTCCTAGAATCGCCCACTTGCTGTCTTAGAATCGCCCACTTGCTGTCTTAGAATCGCCCTCTTGTTGTCTTAGAATCGCCCTCTTGTTGTCTTAGAATCGCCCACTTGCTGTCTTAGAATCGCCCACTTGCTGTCTTAGAATCGCCCTCTTGTTGTCTTAGAATCGCCCTCTTGCTGTCTTAGAATCGCCCACTTGCTGTCTTAGAATCGCCCACTTGCTGTCCTAGAATCGCCCACTTGCTGTCCTAGAATCGCCCTCTTTTTGTCTTAGAATCATCCTCTGGCTGTCCTAGAATCGCCCTCTTTTTGTCTTAGAATCATCCTCTGGCTGTCTTAGAATCGCCCACTTGCTGTCTTGGAATCGCCCTGTCTTATAATCATCCTCTGGCTGTCTTAGAATCGCCCACTTGCTGTCTTGGAATCGCCCTCTTGCTGTCTTGGAATCGCCCACTTGCTGTCTTGGAATCGCCCTCTTGCTGTCTTGGAATCGCCCTCTTGCTGTCTTGGAATCGCCCTCTTGCTGTCTTGGAATCGCCCTCTTGCTGTCTTGGAATCGCCCTCTTGCTGTCTTGGAATCGCCCACTTGCTGTCTTGGAATCGCCCTCTTGCTGTCTTGGAATCGCCCACTTGCTGTCTTGGAATCGCCCTCTTGCTGTCTTGGAATCGCCCTCCTGCTGTCTTGGAATCGCCCTCTTGCTGTCTTGGAATCGCCCTCTTGCTGTCTTGGAATCGCCCACTTGCTGTCTTGGAATCGCCCACTTGCTGTCTTAGAATCGCCCACACGCTGTCTTAGAATCGCCCACTTGCTGTCTTAGAATCGCCCACTTGCTGTCTTAGAATCGCCCTCGTGCTGTCTTAGAATCGCCCTCTTGCTGTCTCAGAATCGCCCACTTGCTGTCTTAGAATCGCCCACTTGCTTGTCCTAGAATCGCCCTCTTGCTGTCTTAGAATCGCCCACTTGCTGTCCTAGAATCGCCCACTTGCTGTCCTAGAATCGCCCACTTGCTGTCTTAGAATCGCCCACTTGCTGTCCTAGAATCGCCCACTGCTGTCTTAGAATCGCCCACTTGCTGTCCTAGAATCGCCCACTTGCTGTCCTAGAATCGCCCACTTGCTCTCTTAGAATCGCCCACTTGCTGTCCTAGAATCGCCCACTTGCTGTCTTAGAATCGCCCACTTGCTGTCTTAGAATCGCCCACTTGCTGTCTTAGAATCGCCCTCTTGTTGTCTTAGAATCGCCCTCTTGTTGTCTTAGAATCGCCCACTTGCTGTCTTAGAATCGCCCACTTGCTGTCTTAGAATCGCCCTCTTGTTGTCTTAGAATCGCCCTCTTGCTGTCTTAGAATCGCCCACTTGCTGTCTTAGAATCGCCCACTTGCTGTCCTAGAATCGCCCTCTTTTTGTCTTAGAATCATCCTCTGGCTGTCTTAGAATCGCCCACTTGCTGTCTTGGAATCGCCCTGTCTTATAATCATCCTCTGGCTGTCTTAGAATCGCCCTCTTGCTGTCTTGGAATCGCCCACTTGCTGTCTTGGAATCGCCCACTTGCTGTCTTGGAATCGCCCTCTTGCTGTCTTGGAATCGCCCTCTTGCTGTCTTGGAATCGCCCTCTTGCTGTCTTGGAATCGCCCTCTTGCTGTCTTGGAATCGCCCTCTTGCTGTCTTGGAATCGCCCACTTGCTGTCTTGGAATCGCCCTCTTGCTGTCTTGGAATCGCCCACTTGCTGTCTTGGAATCGCCCACTTGCTGTCCTAGAATCGCCCACTTGCTGTCCTAGAATCGCCCACTTGCTGTCTTAGAATCGCCCACTTGCTGTCCTAGAATCGCCCACTTGCTGTCTTAGAATCGCCCACTTGCTGTCTTAGAATCGCCCACTTGCTGTCCTAGAATCGCCCACTTGCTGTCTTAGAATCGCCCACTTGCTGTCCTAGAATCGCCCACTTGCTGTCTTAGAATCGCCCACTTGCTGTCTTAGAATCGCCCTCTTGTTGTCTTAGAATCGCCCTCTTGTTGTCTTAGAATCGCCCACTTGCTGTCTTAGAATCGCCCACTTGCTGTCTTAGAATCGCCCTCTTGTTGTCTTAGAATCGCCCTCTTGCTGTCTTAGAATCGCCCACTTGCTGTCTTAGAATCGCCCACTTGCTGTCCTAGAATCGCCCACTTGCTGTCCTAGAATCGCCCTCTTTTTGTCTTAGAATCATCCTCTGGCTGTCCTAGAATCGCCCTCTTTTTGTCTTAGAATCATCCTCTGGCTGTCTTAGAATCGCCCACTTGCTGTCTTGGAATCGCCCTGTCTTATAATCATCCTCTGGCTGTCTTAGAATCGCCCACTTGCTGTCTTGGAATCGCCCTCTTGCTGTCTTGGAATCGCCCACTTGCTGTCTTGGAATCGCCCTCTTGCTGTCTTGGAATCGCCCTCTTGCTGTCTTGGAATCGCCCTCTTGCTGTCTTGGAATCGCCCTCTTGCTGTCTTGGAATCGCCCTCTTGCTGTCTTGGAATCGCCCACTTGCTGTCTTGGAATCGCCCTCTTGCTGTCTTGGAATCGCCCACTTGCTGTCTTGGAATCGCCCTCTTGCTGTCTTGGAATCGCCCTCTTGCTGTCTTGGAATCGCCCTCTTGCTGTCTTGGAATCGCCCTCTTGCTGTCTTGGAATCGCCCACTTGCTGTCTTGGAATCGCCCACTTGCTGTCTTAGAATCGCCCACACGCTGTCTTAGAATCGCCCACTTGCTGTCTTAGAATCGCCCACTTGCTGTCTTAGAATCGCCCTCGTGCTGTCTTAGAATCGCCCTCTTGCTGTCTCAGAATCGCCCACTTGCTGTCTTAGAATCGCCCACTTGCTTGTCCTAGAATCGCCCTCTTGCTGTCTTAGAATCGCCCACTTGCTGTCCTAGAATCGCCCACTTGCTGTCCTAGAATCGCCCACTTGCTGTCTTAGAATCGCCCACTTGCTGTCTTAGAATCGCCCACTGCTGTCTTAGAATCGCCCACTTGCTGTCCTAGAATCGCCCACTTGCTGTCCTAGAATCGCCCACTTGCTCTCTTAGAATCGCCCACTTGCTGTCCTAGAATCGCCCACTTGCTGTCTTAGAATCGCCCACTTGCTGTCTTAGAATCGCCCACTTGCTGTCTTAGAATCGCCCTCTTGTTGTCTTAGAATCGCCCTCTTGTTGTCTTAGAATCGCCCACTTGCTGTCTTAGAATCGCCCACTTGCTGTCTTAGAATCGCCCTCTTGTTGTCTTAGAATCGCCCTCTTGCTGTCTTAGAATCGCCCACTTGCTGTCTTAGAATCGCCCACTTGCTGTCCTAGAATCGCCCTCTTTTTGTCTTAGAATCATCCTCTGGCTGTCTTAGAATCGCCCACTTGCTGTCTTGGAATCGCCCTGTCTTATAATCATCCTCTGGCTGTCTTAGAATCGCCCTCTTGCTGTCTTGGAATCGCCCACTTGCTGTCTTGGAATCGCCCACTTGCTGTCTTGGAATCGCCCTCTTGCTGTCTTGGAATCGCCCTCTTGCTGTCTTGGAATCGCCCTCTTGCTGTCTTGGAATCGCCCTCTTGCTGTCTTGGAATCGCCCTCTTGCTGTCTTGGAATCGCCCACTTGCTGTCTTGGAATCGCCCTCTTGCTGTCTTGGAATCGCCCACTTGCTGTCTTGGAATCGCCCACTTGCTGTCTTGGAATCGCCCTCTTGCTGTCTTGGAATCGCCCTCTTGCTGTCTTGGAATCGCCCTCTTGCTGTCTTGGAATCGCCCTCTTGCTGTCTTGGAATCGCCCACTTGCTGTCTTGGAATCGCCCTCTTGCTGTCTTGGAATCGCCCACTTGCTGTCTTAGAATCGCCCTCTTGCTGTCTTAGAATCGCCCACTTGCTCTCTTAGAATCGCCCACTTGCTGTCTTAGAATCGCCCTCTTGTTGTCTTAGAATCGCCCTCTTGCTGTCTTAGAATCGCCCTCTTTTTGTCTTAGAATCATCCTCTTGCTGTCTTAGAATCGCCCACTTGCTGTCCTAGAATCGCCCACTTGCTGTCTTAGAATCGCCCACTTGCTGTCTTAGAATCGCCCACTTGCTGTCCTAGAATCGCCCTCTTGCTGTCTTAGAATCGCCCTCTTGCTGTCTTAGAATCGCCCACTTGCTGTCCTAGAATCGCCCTCTTGCTGTCTTAGAATCGCCCACTTGCTGTCTTAGAATCGCCCACACGCTGTCTTAGAATCGCCCACACGCTGTCTTAGAATCGCCCACTTGCTGTCTTAGAATCGCCCTCGTGCTGTCTTAGAATCGCCCTCTTGCTGTCTCAGAATCGCCCACTTGCTGTCTTAGAATCGCCCACTTGCTTGTCCTAGAATCGCCCTCTTGCTGTCTTAGAATCGCCCACTTGCTGTCCTAGAATCGCCCACTTGCTGTCCTAGAATCGCCCACTTGCTGTCTTAGAATCGCCCACTTGCTGTCCTAGAATCGCCCACTGCTGTCTTAGAATCGCCCACTTGCTGTCCTAGAATCGCCCACTTGCTGTCCTAGAATCGCCCACTTGCTGTCTTAGAATCGCCCACTTGCTGTCCTAGAATCGCCCACTTGCTGTCTTAGAATCGCCCACTTGCTGTCTTAGAATCGCCCACTTGCTGTCCTAGAATCGCCCACTTGCTGTCTTAGAATCGCCCACTTGCTGTCCTAGAATCGCCCACTTGCTGTCTTAGAATCGCCCACTTGCTGTCTTAGAATCGCCCTCTTGTTGTCTTAGAATCGCCCTCTTGTTGTCTTAGAATCGCCCACTTGCTGTCTTAGAATCGCCCACTTGCTGTCTTAGAATCGCCCTCTTGTTGTCTTAGAATCGCCCTCTTGCTGTCTTAGAATCGCCCACTTGCTGTCTTAGAATCGCCCACTTGCTGTCCTAGAATCGCCCACTTGCTGTCCTAGAATCGCCCTCTTTTTGTCTTAGAATCATCCTCTGGCTGTCCTAGAATCGCCCTCTTTTTGTCTTAGAATCATCCTCTGGCTGTCTTAGAATCGCCCACTTGCTGTCTTGGAATCGCCCTGTCTTATAATCATCCTCTGGCTGTCTTAGAATCGCCCACTTGCTGTCTTGGAATCGCCCTCTTGCTGTCTTGGAATCGCCCACTTGCTGTCTTGGAATCGCCCTCTTGCTGTCTTGAAATCGCCCTCTTGCTGTCTTGGAATCGCCCTCTTGCTGTCTTGGAATCGCCCTCTTGCTGTCTTGGAATCGCCCTCTTGCTGTCTTGGAATCGCCCACTTGCTGTCTTGGAATCGCCCTCTTGCTGTCTTGGAATCGCCCACTTGCTGTCTTGGAATCGCCCTCTTGCTGTCTTGGAATCGCCCTCTTGCTGTCTTGGAATCGCCCTCTTGCTGTCTTGGAATCGCCCTCTTGCTGTCTTGGAATCGCCCACTTGCTGTCTTAGAATCGCCCACTTGCTGTCTTAGAATCGCCCACACGCTGTCTTAGAATCGCCCACTTGCTGTCTTAGAATCGCCCACTTGCTGTCTTAGAATCGCCCTCGTGCTGTCTTAGAATCGCCCTCTTGCTGTCTCAGAATCGCCCACTTGCTGTCTTAGAATCGCCCACTTGCTTGTCCTAGAATCGCCCTCTTGCTGTCTTAGAATCGCCCACTTGCTGTCCTAGAATCGCCCACTTGCTGTCCTAGAATCGCCCACTTGCTGTCTTAGAATCGCCCACTTGCTGTCCTAGAATCGCCCACTGCTGTCTTAGAATCGCCCACTTGCTGTCCTAGAATCGCCCACTTGCTGTCCTAGAATCGCCCACTTGCTCTCTTAGAATCGCCCACTTGCTGTCCTAGAATCGCCCACTTGCTGTCTTAGAATCGCCCACTTGCTGTCTTAGAATCGCCCACTTGCTGTCTTAGAATCGCCCTCTTGTTGTCTTAGAATCGCCCTCTTGTTGTCTTAGAATCGCCCACTTGCTGTCTTAGAATCGCCCACTTGCTGTCTTAGAATCGCCCTCTTGTTGTCTTAGAATCGCCCTCTTGCTGTCTTAGAATCGCCCACTTGCTGTCTTAGAATCGCCCACTTGCTGTCCTAGAATCGCCCTCTTTTTGTCTTAGAATCATCCTCTGGCTGTCTTAGAATCGCCCACTTGCTGTCTTGGAATCGCCCTGTCTTATAATCATCCTCTGGCTGTCTTAGAATCGCCCTCTTGCTGTCTTGGAATCGCCCACTTGCTGTCTTGGAATCGCCCTCTTGCTGTCTTGGAATCGCCCTCTTGCTGTCTTGGAATCGCCCTCTTGCTGTCTTGGAATCGCCCTCTTGCTGTCTTGGAATCGCCCTCTTGCTGTCTTGGAATCGCCCACTTGCTGTCTTGGAATCGCCCTCTTGCTGTCTTGGAATCGCCCACTTGCTGTCTTGGAATCGCCCACTTGCTGTCTTGGAATCGCCCTCTTGCTGTCTTGGAATCGCCCTCTTGCTGTCTTGGAATCGCCCTCTTGCTGTCTTGGAATCGCCCTCTTGCTGTCTTGGAATCGCCCACTTGCTGTCTTGGAATCGCCCTCTTGCTGTCTTGGAATCGCCCACTTGCTGTCTTAGAATCGCCCTCTTGCTGTCTTAGAATCGCCCACTTGCTGTCTTAGAATCGCCCACTTGCTGTCTTGGAATCGCCCTCTTGCTGTCTTAGAATCGCCCACTTGCTGTCTTGGAATCGCCCACTTGCTGTCTTGGAATCGCCCACTTGCTGTCTTGGCATCGCCCACTTGCTGTCTTGGAATCGCCCTCTTGCTGTCTTAGAATCGCCCACTTGCTGTCTTGGAATCGCCCACTTGCTGTCTTGGAATCGCCCACTTGCTGTCTTGGAATCGCCCTCTTGCTGTCATAAAATCGCCCACTTTTTGTTCTAGAAGCCCTTCTCCCTGTTTCCGGTATCACAAGTCGCTGAATTTCTCATTTCACCCGGCTTTTTTCAGACCAAACGCCTCAATCATCAGTAATGACAACAGCTTCATCTAACGCCCATTCGGCATCCGCAAACAGCAGCAGCTGTTGGCTCAGCCTGCCGGCAATGAAAAATCAGCACGTATTCCCGGCTATGGCCGTTCTAGACGACACCCTGTTCGTGATTGGCGGCTGCATGCAGAATGGTCAACCAATTGACGCCTGCGAGAGTCTCCGATTAGGCGCCGGGGAAGGCGACATTGCCGGCGCTTGGAGCTCCGTGCCGGGTTTGCCCACTCCTAGGGCTGGCGTACAGCTCATGACCCTGGGTGAGACGTGGGGCTGACTTCCTCGCAAGACTGAGAGCCAGAGTGTAAACGCCTTGTCAATCTCTGATTTGACAGTAGCATAAACGCCTTGTCAATCTCTGATTGGACAGTAGCATAAAGGCCTTGTCAATCTCTGATTGGACAGTAGCATAAAGGCCTTGCTATTCTCAGATTGGACAGTAGCATAAAGGCGTTGTCATTCTCTGATTGGACAGTAGCATAAAGGCCTTGTCATTCTCTGATTGGACAGTAGCATAAAGGCCTTGTAATTCTCTGATTGGACAGTAGCATAAAGGCCTTGTAATTCTCTGATTGGACAGTAGCATAAAGGCGTTGTCATTCTCCGATTGGGCAGTAGCATAAAGGCGTTGTCATTGTCTGATTGGACAGTAGCATAAAGGCGTTGTCATTCTCTGATTGGACAGTAGCATAAAGGCCTTGTCATTCTCTGATTGGACAGTAGCATAAAGGCCTTGTAATTCTCTGATTGGACAGTAGCATAAAGGCCTTGTAATTCTCTGATTGGACAGTAGCATAAAGGTGTTGTCATTCTCCGATTGGGCAGTAGCATAAAGGCGTTGTCATTGTCTGATTGGACAGTATTATAAAGGCCTTATCATTCTCTGATTGGACAGTAGCATAAGGGCGTTGTTATTCTTTGATTGGACAATAGCATAAAGGTGTTGTCATTCTCTGATTGGACTGTAGCATAAAGGCCATGTCATTCTCTGATTGGACAGTAGCATAAACGTCTTGTCATTGTCAAATCCGCAAATATTGTACTCTTAGGTTGAGTTACTAAAATCTAAGCCCAATTGTTTAGATGTACTTTTCTTAATATGTATGCAGACAGGTGCATCTACTCCTTCGGAGGCAGCGGTCCCGGCCAGTCTGGGGTTGCCACCCTAGACGCATTTGACGCCGAGTCGCAGCAGTGGCTGGAGCTGGGCCGTCTGCCAGTCCCTATCAAGAGCTGCTCTGTGGCGGCTCGGTCAGGCAAATTTTTTGTGGCCGGAGGCATGGAATCGGCCAGCGTTACTAGAAACGAGTTTTATTGCTTCGATCCGGAGCGTAAAAAAGTTGGCAACTTGCCGCCTATGAGCATTAAAAGATACTCGCCCGGCTGTTTCTTGGTGGACGATTCGCTCTACCTGTTTGGTGAGTTTGGGCTTTTTTTTAATGCATTTGGCTTTGTGGCTATTCAGTGTTACTATTGCTCTAATATTCAGGCTTTTAGCTCTGAGTTTCTAGGCTACTGTCTTAAGGTAAGATCTCACCCTAAAACAGGCTTTGAAGTGACTGTCTCTGGGGTAAGATTGTGGGTTACTGTCTCAAGGGTGAGATTGTAGGTTACTGTCTAAAGGGTGAGATTGTAGGTTACTGTCTAAAGGGTGAGATTGTGGGTTACTGTCTCATGGGTGAGATTGTGGGTTACTTTCTGAAGGGTTGAGATTGTGGGTTACTGTCTCATGAGTGAGATTGTGGGTTACTGTCTCAAGGGTGAGATTGTGGGTTACTGTCTCGTGGGTGACATTGTGGGTTACTTTCTCATGGATGAGATTGTGGGTTACCGTCTCAATGGTAAAATTGTGCGTTGAGATTGTAAGCCGTCCAGTACTTTAAAGCTAAGATTTCAGTCCGTCATACTTAAAGCTATTATCAACATAAAAAATTATTGGGTTTCCTTATCTAAAGCAGAAAGATCAGGTGATTTATTTGACTTTCACAAGAAGCCGATTTGATTGCGATGAACAATGTTTGTCTATCCTATGTAACTAAGGAAATATAATTAAGTGTCATAGTCACACGCCTCTGTTGTCTGCGTCAACAATGTCAAATTCAGTTCAGATGACACTAGTGATCAATGCGTAGCAGGTGCTTAACAATAATAGTATCTTCCCTGTATTGGCCGACTTGTACAAACTGCCTTCAGCGTAATTGTTCAACAGTAGGCTTGCCAAAGGCTCCTTGCTGCCGTTGTGCGGCCTTGGCGGCAGGCCGATGAGCCGGCAGGCTAGGCCATAGACATCGGTCTGCTTGGCCAGAGAGTTGGTTCGTGCGCCGCTAGCAAAGCTGGGACCTAAAGCTAGCAGCGGCACCAGCATCTCGTCCCAGTCTGGTTCGGCGCCGTGCATTCCGAGTTTCCAAACTTTGTCGCCAATATCGGCTATGTGATAGCCTTTCTCCGGCATTATTAGTAAATCCGGTATGCGCCTATGGGACTTAAAGTGCAGCCTGTCAGGCAGCTCCGATCGGCTTAGCACCTTTGCCGGCTTGTTGCCGATCTCTTGACGCATAGCTTCGTACAATTCCATTGATCTGTTGGGCTTAGCGAATAGGCCCAGTGTGACGCCCATCTGGATTACGGCTAGTGTGGCCGGGTGACTTTTGGCGCTCACTCGGATAGTGTTGTTATGATTCACTGCCAGCATGCCTGCGGGCGTGTTAACGAAATTCTTTAGGTTGAAGCTCCCAGATCCTCAGGTTGGAGCTCCTATCCTTCCAGATCCTCAGCTTGGATGTCCTATCTTTCCAGATCCTCAGGTTGGAGCTTCTATCCTTCCAGATCCTCAGCTTGGATGTCCTATCTTTCCAGATCCTCAGGTTGGAGCTTCTATCCTTCCAGATCCTCAGCTTGGATGTCCTATCTTTCCAGATCCTCAGGTTGGAGCTCCTATCCTTCCAGATCCTCAGGTTGGAGCTCCTATCCTTCCAGATCCTCAGGTTGGAGCTCCTATCCTTCCAGATCCTCAGGTTGGAGCTCCTATCCTTCCAGATCCTCAGGTTGGAGCTCCTATCCTTCCAGATCCTCAGGTTGGAGCACCTATCCTTCCAGATCCTCAGCTTGGATGTCCTATCCTTCCAGATCCTCAGGTTGGAGCTCCTATCCTTCCAGATCCTCAGGTTGGAGCTCCTATCCTTCCAGATCCTCAGGTTGGAGCTCCTATCCTTCCAGATCCTCAGGTTGGAGCACCTATCCTTCCAGATCCTCAGGTTGGAGCTCCTATCCTTCCAGATCCTCAGGTTGGAGCTCCTATCCTTCCAGATCCTCAGGTTGGAGCTCCTATCCTTCCAGATCCTCAGGTTGGAGCTCCTATCCTTCCAGATCCTCAGGTTGGAGCTCCTATCCTTCCAGATCCTCAGCTTGGATGTCCTATCTTTCCAGATCCTCAGGTTGGAGCTTCTATCCTTCCAGATCCTCAGCTTGGATGTCCTATCTTTCCAGATCCTCAGGTTGGAGCTCCTATCCTTCCAGATCCTCAGGTTGGAGCTCCTATCCTTCCAGATCCTCAGGTTGGAGCTCCTATCCTTCCAGATCCTCAGGTTGGAGCTCCTATCCTTCCAGATCCTCAGGTTGGAGCTCCTATCCTTCCAGATCCTCAGGTTGGATGTCCTATCTTTCCAGATCCTCAGGTTGGAGCTCCTATCCTTCCAGATCCTCAGGTTGGATGTCCTATCTTTCCAGATCCTCAGGTTGGAGCTCCTATCCTTCCAGATCCTCAGGTTGGAGCTCCTATCCTTCCGAATCCTCAGATTGGAGCTCCTATCCTTCCAGATCCTCAGGTTGGAGCTCCTATCCTTCCAGATCCTCAGGTTGGAGCTCCTATCCTTCCAGATCCTCAGCTTGGATGTCCTATCCTTCCAGATCCTCAGGTTGGAGCTCCTATCCTTCCAGATCCTCAGGTTGGAGCTCCTATCCTTCCAGATCCTCAGGTTGGAGCTCCTATCCTTCCAGATCCTCAGGTTGGAGCTCCTATCCTTCCAGATCCTCAGGTTGGAGCTCCTATCCTTCCAGATCCTCAAGTTGGAGCTCCTATCCTTCCAGATCCTCAGGTTGGAGCTCCTATCCTCCCAGATCCTCAGGTTGGAGCTCCTATCCTCCCAGATCCTCAGGTTGGAGCTTCCATCCTCCGAGATTTTAGGTTTAAGCTTCCTGCCTCCCAGGTCCGATCTGAGCTTCCATCCTCCCAAATCCCCAGGTTGCTGTCGCTAGAAAATCGTCCACTGTAGTGAAATCCTAAATCCAGTCCGTGAACTGACTAAAACACAAAGCTTTACCATGGTCGGACGTGATAATCACATTGACGCGCTGTCTCAGTCCGCGCTCCTCCAGCTGGTCCAGAAACCGGCTAATAGCCGTGTCGATCTCGGCCAGAACGTCTCCGACGGCGTCGGGGCCTTTGGCGTGCGCCGTTAGGTCCGGCTCGTGGTGATAAGCTGTCACTAGGCTGACCCGACCGTCAGCCAGCCAATCAAGTACTTTGTCTAGTCCCGCGCTCAGCCCTGGAGGCGAATTTTTTGCGCCATTTTGTGTGCGCGGCGTCAAATAAGTTGGCAAGCGGCCGCCTATGGCCACGTGCCCGCCAGGCCATCTGTACACGCCGGCGCGCTGTCCGTGCGACTCAGCTGTCAGCCAGATCGGCTCCGATTCGTTCCACCAACGCTCATCGTCAGTATTGAACATGTCGACTGTTTGGTTGAATACCGGATCAAACATTTGATTGTTAACAATGCCGTGAACCTCCTGATGCTGGCCAGTGACCAGTGTCCAGTGATTGGCCGCTGTTTTTGTCATATAGGCCGGTTGAACTTTAGGCGCGTAGGCGCCCTGACCTTGCGCAATTCGATTTAACGTTGGAATCGAATTGGCAAACAATGTCAAATAGTCGTGTCGAAAGCCGTCCAAGGATAAGAGTAGCAGGGCCGGTTTTCCGGTGTCGTTGTCATTCTTTGGTATTGCTGTTGTCGATGTTAACAGCGATAATAGTACATGCAGGATGATTGCCACACTGCTGAGGATGCGAAGGTGGTTAATTATGTACGAAAAAGATGTGAAATAAATTAAGTGAGAGAAGGATGGGAAATTTTGAAAAGTGACTAGGATAATAATAAAGCTTGGTGCTGACAGAATTTTTCAATTTTTAGAAATTGTTTGTTACGCACTACGCTAGATTCGTTTTTGAATCATTTAATTTTGTTAAAAATTTCACCCGTTGTTAAGCGGGTAATAATAATGGCTAAGCCAATTTATATTCATTTGTGACAGATAGGAACATTACTGAGAATTAGGTATGCTCTTGTTTAAAGTGCCTTGACACTTGCATTGCTCTACAAGACGACAACTATACGAGCTATGTGGCCTCTCAGCTTTCAGAGATGGCTAGATTCTGCAAGGCCCTATACGCAGCTAGCCATATTTACTCTTTCACGCTTAGAGGTAACTGTTGAGTTTTCTTTTTGTACCTCCCTTAGACGCGTTTTTTTTTTAAAATCTCTCACTCCCCCTTTTAGTCGAGTGCTCTCACTGCGCAGACATGAATGATAGAATAAGCAGGTTCCCGCGAGTTTAGCCGCGTTAAACACCCGCTCAAGCGGAACAGACAGCCTTGGTGTCGCCCTGACAGCTAGAATGATAAATTTCCCATTGCTTTGCGCTTGGTTGTTTTCCGCATCAGTTCGCAACTGTCAGTCAGTATTTTTTTCAATTTTTTTAGCGTCAAACTGTTGAATAGGTGAGAAAATAATACAATGAGAAACTCCCGACAGCGACAACTCACCTGAGCTTTTCAATTTTGAGCATTGTTTCAGCTTGTTGCTATGAAAGTTCCTTGTTTTATTTACGCGTCTCTTCAGTGACTTGCAGCTTGTAGTTTTATTCTCCGTTTGCAAAACTACACCGTTGCGAACTAAATACGCCTGCGCTTGTCGTCAGTGTACAGGGAGGTGGTTATCTTGCACCAAAATGTCGCAGTCACCCTGTACGCAATCAAGTCCTGCCCAGGTTATGGTAGAGAGAGAAAAAACTACCCTAATTTCACAAAGGTTAGAAGCGATAGAAGCGACCGATTTGACTGTGATTGCGTCTCTCTCTGTTGATAATGCTTTCTTAAAAAAAACGATATTTAAACTTAAAGTGGCAACGGTTTTACACGCAGACTACACAACTTAAAGCAGCAGGATCCTGCATTGAACTCGCTAGGGCAAGGATCGGCAATCTACTAGCCGTATCAGTGTATAATAAAAGCGCCGCAGTCTAGGCCTTAGCTTTAAAGCTTGAACTCGAATGACCCCGTTGGTTACTTAGGGCGCTAAAAACAGTCGAATCCTGTATGTTATCTAACACTTGGGGTCGTTTGCAACAGTCGAAACTTAGTCATCGCGTGTAGTTAGTTGTTGACGGTTTTAGTAATTTAAATCTTAGCTTGTTTAAAAATATTACCTAACGTAGGTTTTTGTTTTGCTGGCATTCAAAATTCAAACGATGCCTAATGGTGTCTTGTGCATGGCTTAAAGATTTGCGGAAAGACTTTATATAAAGTCTCTACTACCTACGGCACAGCCGCAGCTAGCTGCGCGGCCCATCCGAGGACTGTGTACAGCTGTTCAGTCCTGACGGGCTGGAGGAGCCGCAACACCCACTCGAAATTTTTGCGGCCCACTCTCGACTGAAGCAATGCGGGATTAAGTGCCTCGCTAAAGGGCTAAAATTGTATCCTAGAGCTGGGGCTCGAACCCACAACCTCTCAGTCACAAGGCGGGCATCCTAGCCACTAGGCTAAAACTCCTCGTTTTAAGTGGCTTAAGGATATCTCCTAGAGCGAGTTTCTTACTAAACCAATTGGTTCCAACTCCATTTATTACCCATGGTGATTAATTCTCACGAGCGTTTCACGTATTTTTGCTACTATGCGCTTTGTAAAAATGTCAACAACTTTTTAGCGGACTGTTTTTAGTCTGTATTAGTTTCTCGCCTGCCCTCTTTTTCGTGCATCTTTCGTGGTAATAAGGACCCCCTGTATGCTTGTTTGCGATGGACAAACTGTGGACGCGTTGCTCTGATGGTGACAGAGGGAAGACGGAGCTGAGGAAAAACGCTTCAATTCCTGAAGGTAGCAATGCTCTTATTATGCTGGGCCCCGTCTGAACTGGTCCAGTGCAGCGTTGAACTTGCTTTGCACTTGCTTAGCCAATTAGCTGGGCTTATTAATTGCGTACCTTTATATCAGGAAGCTTGACGTGACAAGCGTGTCTCCGGTTGCGCGTAAGGAGTCATGCGAATCTTCTGTACTTTTACGTTTCATGAATATCTACCCATTCGGGCTGATGGACTTATAAAATAATATCAATTAAACTGTTTATCGTCAGAACATGACTATATTTAACAATTTAGTTTATCAAACTATAGTAAATTTTGGAAATCACGGAGAACCACTGCAGCAACAAAGATTTAAAAAATCAAACACAGTGAAAGTTGAAAAGTTTCGCCCTGATGTATATGACGCAATCGACTTTGGCAAAACGTGAACACATTTCACGTTCATGTTTGCCAAAACCAAATTTAGTGAAAGGCAGCAAAAAAATTTAATAAACAGATCAGTAAATAACAAACCTGAAAATCATTCGAGTTGCAGTGGAATTCCGTCGCATTGATCGCTAATAAGCGATAGATTTGTTTCGCGGAATCTGATAAATGAATATTCCAATATAAATAGGATTTCATGATGCGTCCGATAGCTGGCTCTGGAAAAAATAGATTTGAGTGAATCTGGCAATTACCTACTGTTTTATTACTAGAATAATGCAGACTCATGACACTCATCTGCTGTGATTATAATGGAGGGGTTAGACTTTCGCGATTTGACATCATAGCTTCAAGTCACCATTCTGCTGGTCCCTAAGCTGGCTTTGCGCGCTTGAAAAGATGCCAAAAAATGATATCGCTGGTTATTCTTTTTTTCCGCTGCTCAAGGTAGATGAGCTGATAAGACACCGTTGAAGCATCTTAACCGCTATTGTTGCTGAATACCCTCCAGCATTGTTCATCAACAGATCCCGAAATAGCATTGTATCTTAAGCACATCGATAGAGCAATTACAATCTTGAACGATCATTATTTCAGGCTAGTCAAAATTCAAAAGCCACAAACCATAGACAACACGTTTATTCACCAAAAATAAAAAACAGAGTAAACATAGGCATAGTCAGTCAAAATTTTAACAAATAATTAGAACTGAAACGTGCAGTTTTCAAAGTGGCAGTTCTCGAAAAAGCGAACCGCCCGCTCCGGATCCATCCGAGCTGCAATAAAAACATTTCGATGCGTAAAAATCTTTAATATTTTTGTGTCTTACGAGCGTAAAACGAAGTCAACAAAGTCTTAAAACCAGCTTACCACGCTTCACATGCGTTTCCTGCGTCACCTCCACCGAAGCATAGGATGTTTTTGTACTGGTCATGGCAACGTTGTGCTCATCACACTGATGTGTTGTCCACTTGATGAACTCGCTCAAGCCGTTGTCATTTTGATGCTCGTTTACACTAATCTCGGAAATAATCTCCAATTCATTACTGCTCACTCCGTTTAGACTGTCCACCGGAAGATGGGACCAGTTAATAAGAACCATACTTTAGAAATGAAATAAACTGTTAAAAATCAGATAGCTTTAGGGTCCAAACTTCAACTGAAAGTCTCAATTCATAACCATATATGCAAAGTTCTAAAACCCACTTAGTCCAAGTCCATACAGTCAACAGACTGATTTTTTCTTATTAGTCTATGGCCACATCACCCTTTCCCTTGAGTTAAACTAGACCCGGCCGTCTAGATGTCTAGTCTAGGTCCCGCCACCCCAAATTGTTAGGCTGAAATAATGACCGCTCCCCCTAGCCTGAAATAATGGTCGCGCGAATTCAAATAGGCTGAAATAATGACCGCTCAAGTTTTTCATTGAACCATCGCTGTGCGTAAGATACAATGACGTTGCGTAGTAGGTAACCTCGTGAAATAATGGCCATAGACACTCGTGCGCTAACGCGCACTCGTGTCTGGCCATTATTTCACTCCGTTACCTACTATACAATCTACCATTGTGTGTGTGTTTTGCTTGTCACGTGGTTGTAAGAACATTGTCTAAAACAAAAAAAATGACTAGCTGCTTGTGTATGTGTCGCCGTTTTGTTTTTCTACGACTCATTTAGAGGACTGACCATAGATATAGTATCGCAGAAGTCTTCTATTTCCCTAATGCCATTCATACAGCATTCTAATGTTCATTAGCTTCTCATTAGCATATTCTCATTCGCATAGAGTCGCGTTGCTGCTTCTTGCGGCTGTTGAACGCATGGAAGCGAAATAATTACGGAGATAGAGTGTCATCCATGTGCAGCAGCTATTTCTTCTGACGGTTCGGCAATCTGCAATCACTTCTGCAGTCATGATTAACCAGAATTCTAGTCTAGAATATAGAATTTCTATCGCAGTAGAAATGATGCATGCTACGCAATATGTTCGAGTGCTTTGTACTCCACATTATCTTACAAGCTAATCCCGACTGACCATCGGTGACAGCTTATGCCGTGATGGAGTCAGCGGAAATCAGTCTTGCGCAACAGTTTCGGGAGCTTTTTATTCTTCTCGCAACTTTTTGTCCTTCTTTGCTTAGTTTTAAATTCACAAAATAGACAAAATCTAAATTAAGACGTTTTTCAATATCATAATTCAATGGCAGTTATGCTGCCTCATTGCAGAGTTAAGTCTTTCTAAGCATGAAGGTTTTAATCTTTTAATTATTGCTGATTTTATTTAACGGACACTGGATATACTTGTCTTTAACAAGAAAAGCACGGGCGCACTTTAATGTCGCAATTATTTGTTGGTTTTAACGTCATTTTCTAAGATTAGTCGGCTGTCGCAGTTGTTGTCTGTCAGCTATAGGGTACGACCGGCCTTTGGTTCGCCGCTAGCGCTCACTTTACTTTCCCCATTCGTACCACTTCTTCTGCTGCTGCTGGTGGTGTACGGCTCTTCCTTGCTGCCGTTCCTGGCGAAGCTTGTAGCCAGCGTACGAATCCGGGTAGTCCTCGTCCAGGTCGGCTGGCTGGTGCAGCTGCAGCAGCTGCCGCGGCTCCTCCTCGTTGAGTAGCAGAGAGGCGGCTAGTCGGCTAGCCAAATCGAATCGATCCCTGGCGGCGGCGGCTTTGCGCACCGATTGAATCCCGGCGTCCTGAGGCTCCGGGACCGCGGCTCCGGCCGCAGTGCCAACTTGGCTGGCCGCCACTACTAGAAGCGAAACGGCCAATGCCTGAACTAGGAGATGGCGCTGGCTGGGCATCTGTGTGATAAAGCGATAATTAATAATAAAATCATTTTTATAACTATTGCGCTCAACAAAATGAAGTACCACAAGTTCTGTTCTAGTGTGATAAAAAACCAACAAAAATTTGATATGGATATCCACGTGGGCGGGGTCCTGCCTGATCTGGGTGGGCGCGGCCTGTCTCGCAATGAATCCGTGAGCCTCGCTAATGCGGCGCATGTCGCACTCAAAAATACTCAAGTGCGCACTAAATTCATGACTTTGAGCCACTCACTTTGGCGTGTCTCTAATGCGAAAAAACACTTTCCACTCTAGAATTGAAGGACCGCGATGACTTTACGAGATATCTTTACGAGCTCTGTTCCGCCGCTCCAATAAGTATCATAAACTTTTCCTACGGTTAATAAGGGTCGCGCATTAATAACCCGCATTAATTCGGCACGTGCTGAGGATTTCTAAACTTATTTTTAAGAAAATTGCAAAGGAATTCATGATACATTAGTAAAAAGGAAGACTTACTGGTACTTACCTTGCCTTCGTTTGTGACTTGATTGTTTAAATTAAAAAGTCAAACTCTAATTCTAAACGGTCCCCGAAGCGCCTCTGTTTTCAGCAAAATAAGTCTTGCCTGCCTCCTTGCCTCGGCTCGTTTTATAGTGGAGTTTTGCATTGTTATGCGGGTCCCGCAGATTCCGATTTCCTATCGCCCGCACCATCCTAGCTGAGAGGCTGCAGCTAGGGATTGGTTCGACTTCTTCATTGGCCTGTGATTGAGTCCTACTCCACCACCGCCCCCTCGGAGCATGCTCTCGTCTCAGACTAGATCCTAGTTGAGCGCATCCTTAATTAAGGGCCAGTTCTAAAATTAAATTTTGTCTTTTGACAATAAATTTGTCAGTTACCATATCTAGTAACTATGTAAAAACTAGAGCTTTTTGCAGTCAAGTTAGAACTATGAGCACGAGATAGCTTGTAGGAGCAGCGGGCACCAAATTTAACATGAGGTAATAGTTCTGCTAAAATGCTTTATTTTGCACATTGAAATATCCGGAACAAATACCAAAACATGCACAAAGAAAAACACAAAAAAGAAAAGTTAAATTATGTCTGGTTTGGCAAGGCTGTGAGTGAGGGATTGTGATTCTCCTTGTTGATAGCCTTCAATTGCCAGATCACGCTTCTCCCGCGTAATTGTGAATATCGTCGAATGGGATTGATTTTCCATGGTAAAATATGAGCAAATGAAAGCATATTTGCGAACAAATACGTCTGTCCCACTGAATTTTAAATCTATGCTTGATGCTAGGAGTTCTAAAAATAGCATTAGATTCTATTTTGATGCTATTTTTAGAACTCCTTGCTTGGTGTTTAATTTGGTAGTTTTGGCCATAGACGTTTGTCATTGCCAGAGAAATTCAATGTTTGTGGTCGCTGAGTGGCCCATCTAGAGAATATAAGATCTATGGTTTAAATTGAGTGCTCGCAGCTCCAAATTGGGAAAGGTGCAAAAAGCAATGCTTAATACTTGTTTGAAACTTATTAAGCTTCGAAATTTACTATCCGTGATTTGAAAGAAAAATTCAATTGGTCCTAAACATACTCCTTGTTATGAGAAGTTTTCTAAAAGTCGAAATGTTTTTTAATATCCATGGTTCAAAAAAAATTTTTTTAGTTTTGCACACTACACTCGTACAAGTCTATTATACTAAAATGCTCGTGACAACGCACCAGGCGATACTATTACTCTAGTAGAGTTGATTCTCCCAGTAATTCGACTGCAATATTCGACTTTCACTTCCTCTTTCTTTCTTATTTATCCCTATCTCTTCAATGACGCTCGGATTTTTATCCAAGTGAGCCAGAAATTTACATACAAATTTATTTGTGCGCTCGCCCACTCAGCGCACACTGTCTCAGCGCGTCTCTCAGCTCCGATTTATTATAGGATAGCTGGGTACTAAAAATAGTATCATTTTAGTGTTTCCAAACTTTTATTATAGTGCAAAAAAGCTTTCCGGTCTTGTCCTGTCCTGTACTGTCCTGTCCTGTCGAGTCCGGTCCTGTCCTGTCCTGTCCTGTCCTGTCCTGTCCTGTCCTGTCCTGTGCTGTCTGGTCCTTGTCCGGTTCTGTCCTGTCCTGTCCTGTCCGGTCCTGTCCGGTCCTGTCGAGTCCGGTCCTGTCCTGTCCTGTCCTGTCCTGTCCTGTCCTGTGCTGTCTGGTCCTTGTCCGGTTCTGTCCTGTCCTGTCCTGTCCTGTCCGGTCCTGTCCTGCCTGGTCCTGTCCTGTCCTGTCCGGTCCTGTCCTGCCTGGTCCTGTCCTGTCCGGTCCTGTCCTGTCCTGTCCTGTCCTGTCCGGTCCTGTCCTGTCCGGTCCTGTCCTGCCTGGTCCTGTCCTGTCCTGTCCTGTCCTGTCCTGTCCGGTCCTGTGCTGCCTGGTCCTGTCCTGTCCTGCCTGGCCTTGTCCTGTCCGGTCCTGTCCTGTCTTGTCCTGTCCTGTCCGGTCCTGTCCTGTCTGGTCCTTGTCCTGTCCGGTCCTGTCCTGTACAATCCGCTCTTGTCCTGTCCTATCTAATCCGCTCTTGTCCGGTCCTGTCCTGTCCTGTTGTGTCCTCCTTCTCTGTCCTACATGTATATTAAAGTTCTTTTACCATCCAAGAAATTCACAATTTTATTTTATCTGCCGGCTTCTAGGCGGTCGCGAAGGCCGCAACCCCGTTGCCGGCTGCGAAGTGTTCGACTTTCGCGCCTGCAAATGGCGCCAACTGGCCGATTTGCCCAGCCACAGCCGCGTATTCCCAGTCTACGCTCGCACCGGGCGGCGCATTCTGTGCATGGGCGGCCTGGATCCGTTTAATCTGGCTAGCGGTTTCTCCTGCCTTTGCCACAGCTTCGATTTGGATACTGGTGAGCTTTGGTCTCTTACTGGGCATCGTTTTATACTGAGAAAATTTCAAAACTTGCGCCGATTAAGACACCAACTTGTAAATCGGCGAATCGTGATTTAACAGGATTGAAAATTGCATTTTTTATTATACTACCTTAAGTAGTCTGCTTCAAAAAATTATTTCAAGTGTGCTTGATCTTTTTGTAAGTCTAAAAGTTCCCCAAATAAAAACACCTAGTATAAGTATTCTCTACTAATTTAGCCCCGAGAATCTCTAAAACTAAATGAACACCGAGAATCTCCTCTAAATCAATCCGAGAATCTCACCTTAATCTACCCAAGAATCTCCCCTGAATCAATCTGTGGCTCTTCCTTATATCTGCCTGAGAATTCCCCATATATCTACCTGAGAATCCCCCATAAATCTACCTGAGAATCTCCCCTAAATCAAACTGAAGATCTTCTTTATATTTACCTGAGAATCCCACGTATATCTGCCTGAGAATCCACCCTATATCTGCTTAAAAAATCCACCGTATATCTACCTGAGAATCCCCTATATCTACCTGAGAATCCCCCTATATCTACCTGAGAATCTCTACATCTAGCCGAAAATATCCTCTAAACAAACCAATCTTCCCTGAATGAACCCGAGAATCACTACTAAATTCACGCCCTGAAGATGGCCAAAAATCCGCCCTAAACAAACATCCCATTGAATCTGACTGTTTCTGCAAGCCTGAGAATCATTATTCATCAACTTTGACTAACTTGGCCAACATCCCCACCCTGGCTTGCCGCAGAGCAATGGACCGAGTGCGCCGGCCTGCTGATTGGCCGAGCTGACGCCGCCCAGTGCACTCTGGACGATGGCCGGGTCATCTTGGCTGCCGGATTCGGTAGGTTGGGATTGGGGGCGGTGTGCTTATTTATAAATGTTTCGTCGTTTTGATTTGTTGTTTAGTGTTGTTACCTTGTAATAGCGTCGAGAATGACTGTCTGTCTGTCTGCGTTCGTGTGTGTCTGTCTGTCTGCTGGTCAGTTTGTCTGTCTGTCTGTCTGTCTGTGTCTGTCTGTCTGTCTGTGTCTGTCCGTCTGTCTGTCTGTCTTGCTGTCTGTCTGCTGGTCAGTTTGTCTCTCTGTCTGTGTCTGTCCGTCTGTCTGTCTGTCCGTCTGTCTGTCTGTCTGTCTGTCTGTCTGTCTGTGTCTGTCCGTCTGTCTGTCTGTCTTGCTGTCTGTCTGCTGGTCAGTTTGTCTCTCTGTCTGTGTCTGTCCGTCTGTCTGTCTGTCCGTCTGTCTGTCTGTCTGTCTGTCTGTCTGTCTGTGTCTGTCTGTCTGTCGGTCAGTTTGTCTGTCTGTCTGTGTCTGTCTGTTTACTCAACAACGCCGCCCCAAACCCTGCAGACAACACAGGCCGGCCCAGCACCTCCTGTCACCTGTACCAGCCGGAGTCGAACAGCTGGACCGAGCATTCAACCCTGCCCTCTGGCCACATGAGCTGCGCCTATTTGGCCCATAATTCTCGTCTCTACCTGGCTGGCGGCATTGCCGAGGCCAGTCTGAGCCTGGCTGTGGACTACCTTGACTTGGCCGCTCTTTAACATCGCCAATTTTTTTTGGCGTCTTTCGATTCGGTTTCAATTTCAGTTTTCCACTGTTAAAAGTCTCCGTTCTAATTGTTCTTTTTCACTTAAAAATTATGCCTTTTTTCGTATCAGGCTACTTATTTACTTAATTCGAGTAGTTCAGTTTGAATGCAATGAAGTATATGAAAAGTTCTATTTCAAATTTGTTTCTATGAATATTTACCGGATGATTTAACAATCAATGACCAAAAGTAATTTGTCTTACTTGTCATTTGTTTTAAACCCTTACCCTGGTAGCTTTTTATTGACAATTTTTATACTCGTAGATGCTTTGTGTCAAAATTCATAAATAGAGATTCTGAAGTGCAATTATTGTGTGCCACCATTGCTTTATGATATATAATCGCCTGTGTTTAACTAGCCTTTTTAATACATCCTAAATATATTTATGTTTAAAAATAGTAATATACAAAATTTTCGCTTCTGAACTAAAAAAATACTTATTTACCCCTGCATGATAAATACTTATATTGAAAATTGTAATTTAAGTTTTTCTTTTATTGGTTAGGGAAAGGAATGTAGGCCATCCAAAAAAAACGGAAAGAATAAGGGATAGTGGCACTCCTGAACACGGGGAGGAGAAGGGATGGCGGCCATTCTGAACACGGGGAGGAGAAGGGATGGCGGCCATCCTGAACACGGGTAGGAGAATGGATGGCGGCACTCCTGAACACGGGGAGGAGAAGGGATGGCGGCCATCCTGAACACGGGTAGGAGAAGGGCTGGCGGCCATCCTGAACACGGGTAGGAGAAGGGCTGGCGGCCATCCTGAACACGGGTAGGAGAAGGGCTGGCGGCCTTCCTGAACACGGGGAGGAGAAGGGCTGGCGGCCTTCCTGAACACGGGGAGGAGAAGGGCTGGCGGCCATCCTGAACACGGGTAGGAGAAGGGCTGGCGGCCATTCTGAACACGGGTAGGAGAAGGGCTGGCGGCCTTCCTGAACACGGGGAGGAGAAGGGCTGGCGGCCTTCCTGAACACGGGGAGGAGAAGGGATGGCGGCCTTCCTGAACACGGGGAGGAGAAGGGCTGGCGGCCTTCCTGAACACGGGGAGGAGAAGGGATGGCGGCCATTCTGAACACGGGGAGGAGAAGGGATGGCGGCACTCCTGAACACGGGTAGGAGAATGGATGGCGGCACTCCTGAACACGGGGAGGAGAAGGGATGGCGGCCATCCTGAACACGGGTAGGAGAAGGGCTGGCGGCCATCCTGAACACGGGTAGGAGAAGGGCTGGCGGCCTTCCTGAACACGGGTAGGAGAAGGGCTGGCGGCCATCCTGAACACGGGGAGGAGAAGGGATGGCGGCCATCCTGAACACGGGGAGGAGAAGGGCTGGCGGCCATCCTGAACACGGGTAGGAGAAGGGCTGGCGGCCATCCTGAACACGGGTAGGAGAAGGGCTGGCGGCCTTCCTGAACACGGGGAGGAGAAGGGCTGGCGGCCTTCCTGAACACGGGGAGGAGAAGGGATGGCGGCCTTCCTGAACACGGGTAGGAGAAGGGCTGGCGGCCTTCCTGAACACGGGGAGGAGAAGGGATGGCGGCCATTCTGAACACGGGGAGGAGAAGGGATGGCGGCCATCCTGAACACGGGTAGGAGAATGGATGGCGGCACTCCTGAACACGGGGAGGAGAAGGGATGGCGGCCATCCTGAACACGGGTAGGAGAAGGGCTGGCGGCCATCCTGAACACGGGTAGGAGAAGGGCTGGCGGCCATCCTGAACACGGGTAGGAGAAGGGCTGGCGGCCTTCCTGAACACGGGGAGGAGAAGGGCTGGCGGCCTTCCTGAACACGGGGAGGAGAAGGGCTGGCGGCCATCCTGAACACGGGGAGGAGAAGGGCTGGCGGCCATTCTGAACACGGGTAGGAGAAGGGCTGGCGGCCTTCCTGAACACGGGGAGGAGAAGGGCTGGCGGCCTTCCTGAACACGGGGAGGAGAAGGGATGGCGGCCTTCCTGAACACGGGGAGGAGAAGGGCTGGCGGCCTTCCTGAACACGGGGAGGAGAAGGGATGGCGGCCATTCTGAACACGGGGAGGAGAAGGGATGGCGGCACTCCTGAACACGGGTAGGAGAATGGATGGCGGCACTCCTGAACACGGGGAGGAGAAGGGATGGCGGCCTTCCTGAACACGGGTAGGAGAAGGGCTGGCGGCCTTCCTGAACACGGGTAGGAGAAGGGCTGGCGGCCATCCTGAACACGGGGAGGAGAAGGGATGGCGGCCATCCTGAACACGGGGAGGAGAAGGGCTGGCGGCCATCCTGAACACGGGTAGGAGAAGGGCTGGCGGCCATCCTGAACACGGGTAGGAGAAGGGCTGGCGGCCTTCCTGAACACGGGGAGGAGAAGGGCTGGCGGCCTTCCTGAACACGGGGAGGAGAAGGGATGGCGGCCTTCCTGAACACGGGTAGGAGAAGGGCTGGCGGCCTTCCTGAACACGGGGAGGAGAAGGGATGGCGGCCATTCTGAACACGGGGAGGAGAAGGGATGGCGGCACTCCTGAACACGGGTAGGAGAATGGATGGCGGCACTCCTGAACACGGGGAGGAGAAGGGATGGCGGCCATCCTGAACACGGGTAGGAGAAGGGCTGGCGGCCATCCTGAACACGGGTAGGAGAAGGGATGGCGGCCTTCCTGAACACGGGTAGGAGAAGGGCTGGCGGCCTTCCTGAACACGGGGAGGAGAAGGGATGGCGGCCTTCCTGAACACGGGTAGGAGAAGGGCTGGCGGCCTTCCTGAACACGGGGAGGAGAAGGGATGGCGGCCTTCCTGAACACGGGTAGGAGAAGGGATGGCGGCACTCCTGAACACGGGGAGGAGAAGGGATGGCGGCACTCCTGAACACGGGGAGGAGAAGGGATGGCGGCACTCCTGAACACGGGGAGGAGAAGGGCTGGCGGCCTTCCTGAACACGGGTAGGAGAAGGGATGGCGGCCTTCCTGAACACGGGGAGGAGAAGGGATGGCGGCCTTCCTGAACACGGGTAGGAGAAGGGATGGCGGCACTCCTGAACACGGGGAGGAGAAGGGATGGCGGCACTCCTGAACACGGGTAGGAGAAGGGCTGGCGGCCATCCTGAACACGGGGAGGAGAAGGGATGGCGGCCTTCCTGAACACGGGTAGGAGAAGGGATGGCGGCACTCCTGAACACGGGGAGGAGAAGGGATGGCGGCACTCCTGAACACGGGGAGGAGAAGGGATGGCGGCACTCCTGAACACGGGGAGGAGAAGGGATGGCGGCACTCCTGAACACGGGTAGGAGAAGGGATGGAGGCATTCCTGAACACAGGGAGGAGAAGGGATGGCGGCACTCCTGAACACATTGAGGTGAAGGGATGGCGGCCATCCTGAACACAGGGAAGAAAGGTATGGTGGCCCACGGGGCCCATTGGTGAAGAGAAATAGCAAATAGCTAAAATCCTTTTCGGTACATGAACCTGTTTTATCAACTTATTCCAACAATCCCCTATATATTCGACGCAGAAGCCTTTTCCGGCCTCTGCTACTCTCTCTATTAAAAGCTTTATCATTATAATCAATTACGCCATTTCAGTCCAGCTTTTTCAGCCGATAAAAAGCTCTGCTACTGGAGGCCTTTTTTAATTTTGTATCATTGGCCATCAAATAAATTTTCTATAATACCCTCGTAGCGCGCTATTTTGTTCCAGGCAATTGGCCAACGCTTTAAGGCTAATTAGTTTCCTGCTCAATGGGGGGCTGATTATAATCTAGCAAGATGAGTTGCAGTGCGGCGTGCTAGTATCTGAGCAGGGGCGACTGGAATATTTGGCCATTTGGGCGCCCTCATCAATCATCTTGCGTCTTGTTTGGCATTGGGTTAGCCTTGCATGGCGGCAAGGTATATATAAAAAACTTGGGGCTTGGGATTGATTTTTATAGTCCCTTGCCTGTGTCGCCTCAAATCTGTCTGTCCCCGCACTGCGGCTGCTGAAAATCGCCTCATCCTAATCCCTTCCCTTTCGCCCCTTCCCCGCCAAAGCCGATACCCAGATATTACCAAATCTCCCAAAGAAACCTTTTTTTTCTACTCAACCCCCGCGAAATCCTAAACTCGTTGCCAATTGGATGGATAGGAGAGAAACACGGCGAGGAGGGTAGGCTGTGCTCGCGTGTTATAACAGCTGGGTACTGAGGGGCGATGGAGACACAGCCTCATCATCGCAGATAAAGACAGACAGAGAAAAAGGGACAGAGAGAACAGTCAGCTGCGGCTTCGTCCTAGAATAATATTTAAAAAAAATATGAGCTTACCGCTTCTCAGCGTGGCCGTTTTATTGCTGACGCCGGAGCCTCTGCTGGCGGCGATGCGGGTGTCAGGTAGAGCTAAATTTGCTATTTCAGAACGCATGAATTCTGTGGCGATTTCGCTCAAATACCAGCGTATTGAAGCGATGCTAATGACTGCCTATGATTGTTTACCTCTTCCGCGACCTATTCAGGCTGGTTGCTGACCCTTTCCCCATCTATGCAGGCTGGTTGCTGACCCCTTCTCCCATCTATTCAGGCGGTTGCTGACCCCTTCCCCATCTATTCAGGCGGTTGCTGACCCCTTCCCCCATCTATTCAGACTGGTTGCTGACCCCTTCCCCATCTATTCAGGCGGTTGCGGCGGTTGCTGACCCCTTCCCCATCTATTCAGACTGGTTGCTGACCCCTTCCCCATCTATTCAGGCGGTTGCTGACCCCTTCCCCATCTATTCAGACTGGTTGCTGACCCCTTCCCCATCTATTCAGGCGGTTGCTGACCCCTTCCCCCATCTATTCAGGCGGTTGCTGACCCCTTCTCCGATCATTAATTTGGTTGCTTTTCAATTAATAGAAATTGAACCAATAAATCATTCGACCGTAATTGATTTTGCTTTAACAGCATCGGGTGATAACTAACGTTTCGGGAAATTTGTACTCCTTTTTAAGCGAAAACCGACTGCCCAAATGGAGACTGTCGATCCTTGAAGTCGTCGAGCTGCTGGAGCGCCAGAGACGCCGCTTCCGCGCTGCTTAGACGACAGTGTCAATTGGCCGACTGCGATACAAAGCTACATTTTTCTGACTCAACAACCGGTGGTCCAACGGGTACGTGCAGGAGAAAATAGTATTTAGGTTGCTTAACTTCCTACTTAATTTATTTAGGGTTAGGAATAGAGAGATGGCGTCTGTGAGGAGGAAGTTTAAAGTGATTGGGCGTGAGGTGGGTGTCAAGAGGGTTAGGAAAAGAGAGGCGGCGCCTGGGGCTGGGGAGGAAGTTTAAAGTGACTGGGTGTGAGGTGGGTGTCAAGAGGGTTAGAAATAGAGACGGCGGCTTGGGGCTGGGGAGGAAGTTTCAAGTGATTGGGCGTGAGGTGGGTGTCAAGAGGGTTAGAAATAGAGACGGCGTCTGGGGGCTGGGGAGGAAGTTTCAAGTGATTGGGCGTGAGGTGGGTGTCAAGAGGGTTAGAAATAGAGACGGCGTCTGGGGGCTGGGGAGGAAGTTTAAAGTGACTGGGCGTGAGGTGGGTGGCAAGATGATTAGTAATAGAGAGGCGGCGTCTGGGGGCTGGGGAGGAAGTTTAAAGTGACTGGGTGTGAGGCGGGTGTAGAGAGGTTTAGGAGGGAGAGACGACATCTGATGGAATGAGTTCTATGTAGGCAGAAAGTCAAAATCATGAGGCGAGCTTTTAGATTAAAATAGGGGACATTTATTTCAGCACGGAATTAAAAAATCAATCTCTATTGCACATAAAAAAATTAATAACTTTCAGCGACACTAGCCCTGCTCCACCGCCTGTTTGCCTATGTGGACACCAATAATGACGGCCTGGCGACCCTAACGGAGCTACTGACAGCTCTGGCGTCATTGCCGACGACGCCACGCAATGGCGCTCCAGCCGAACGACGGCCCAATTGCATCGACATGCCGGCGCTAACTGTCGAAGAAAGTTGGAGCGGTTCCGGGGACTCAGGAGTCGGCAAGAAGCGATTCGCAGCTCTGCTTGGTGAGTGGGCAGGGTCCATGAAAAGATATCCAATGTATATATAAAAGAATTCATAATTAAAAAGTTTACTCACAAAAGCGAGCGAAATTAATCATTTGCTAAATTTTTAGCTGATCAAACGCCTCCAATAATGAGGTCAGACTAAGCTATTGGAATTGCCCTGAGTTAATTTATACTGATTGCAAACGGATAAAAGAGAATTCTTATGAAGTACCGAATCCACTTTTCGACGTTTCTTACTTAAAAATATCAATCTTTGAGACAAATTGGAACCATTCATTGTGATCAAAATAATAATTTTCATACTCCTCAAATTAATCAACCACCATCTTTCGATTCTTCAATCCTTCCATTCCCGTTCCAGATACGCAGGTTTAGGGAGTCAATCTCGCAGATCAGTAGTAGTACTTACACAATATACGATGCCTAATTGTCCACAGCGACATCAAAATAACCATCAGCCTTTTCTAAATTTGATTGATCTACAAATAATCAATCCCTAGCTATGCTAGCTATGGGATCTTGCTCAGAGCCAACTCACAATGCTCAAACTGTGTCACTCATTCCAATGTAGCGTCTATACATAATTAATAGCTAAGCACTGAGACCGGCCTAGGCTGGTCTTCCACGGAAGTGAAAAGATAAACTCGTTCATTGATGAAGCCGCGGACACGAGAAGCAATTCGTTAGAAAAAGTTTTTTTTCTTTATTTGGCTGGCTGCCTTGTTGATTTCTGTCTCGATGTGTCGACAAATGAAGAAGGAATGAAGTTTTGGCTTGTTAGGGGGAAGTCAGGCAGGGAATCTGTATCTAGAAAACAGGGGAATTATGGTATGCAAATTGGCGGGGATGCCAGTTTTTAGCCTGAGGCACTGAACAAGGTATTAGACAGTAGGATAGAATAAGAACAGAGCTAACGGTTGGGAGTAGACTTAAATGAGGGAAATAGGAAAAGACATGAGTAGGCACAGGGAGAGAGACATGAGTAGGCACAGGGAGAGAGACATGAGTAGGCACAGGGAGAGAGACATGAGTAGGCACAGGGAGAGAGACATGAGTAGGCACAGGGAGAGAGACATGAGTAGGCACAGGGAGAGAGACATGAGTAGGCACAGGGAGAGAGACATGAGTAGGCACAGGGAGAGAGACATGAGTAGGCACAAAGAGAAAGACATGAGTAGGCACAGGGAGAGAGACATGAGTAGGCACAGGGAGAGAGACATGAGTAGGCACAGGGAGAGAGACATGAGTAGGCACAGGGAGAGAGACATGAGTAGGCACAGGGAGAGAGACATGAGTAGGCACAGGGAGAGAGACATGAGTAGACACAGGGAGAGAGACATGAGTTGACACAGGGAGAGAGACGTGAGTAGACACAGGGAGAGAGACATGAGTTGACACAGGGAGAGAGACATGAGTAGACACAGGGAGAGAGACATGAGTTGACACAGGGAGAGAGACATGAGTTGACACAGGGAGAGAGACGTGAGTAGACACAGGGAGAGAGACATGAGAAGACACAGGGAGAGAGACGTGAGTAGACACAGGGAGAGAGACGTGAGTAGGCACAGGGAGAGAGACATGAGTAGACACAGGGAGAGAGACATGAGTAGACACAGAGAGAGAGACGTGAGTAGACACAGGGAGAGAGACATGAGTTGACACAGGGAGAGAGACATGAGTTGACACAGGGAGAGAGACGTGAGTAGACACAGGGAGAGAGACATGAGTTGACAAAGGGAGAGAGACATGAGTAGACACAGGGAGAGAGACATGAGTTGACACAGGGAGAGAGACATGAGTTGACACAGGGAGAGAGACGTGAGTAGACACAGGGAGAGAGACATGAGAAGACACAGGGAGAGAGACGTGAGTAGACACAGGGAGAGAGACGTGAGTAGGCACAGGGAGAGAGACATGAGTAGACACAGGGAGAGAGACATGAGTAGACACAGAGAGAGAGACGTGAGTAGACACAGGGAGAGAGACATGAGTTGACACAGGGAGAGAGACATGAGTTGACACAGGGAGAGAGACGTGAGTAGACACAGGGAGAGAGACATGAGAAGACACAGGGAGAGAGACGTGAGTAGACACAGGGAGAGAGACGTGAGTAGGCACAGGGAGAGAGACATGATTTGACACAGGGAGAGAGACATAAGTAGGCACAGGGAGAGAGACATGAGTAGGCACAGGGAGAGAGACATGAGTAGACGAAGGGAGGGAAAATGAACTGCCATAATGCCTGGATGCAGTGATAAATTTGACAATAATAAGGATTTTAGACTCACCCAGAAAGAGCGCAGACAGGGTAGAGCGGGGGGAGTCACTCAGAGCTTCCGGGGCTGCAGGAGTCACACCTTTGGAACTAAAAAAAGTTCAGAGACTTTCGCGGACAATGATTGATGCGGGGAAGGGAATTAGTAGCTGGTACTTAGCTAAGTCGTTTCCCAAAATCCTAAAAGCGCTTTTTACATTCTATACTTCGCGAAGAGACACGGCGAAAGGGGAATGAGATTTTTTGCCAGCTTCCTCGCTGCGTCCGACATCCGCCCTTTTTTTCCTAGGATCAGGGAAATCTGAGGTCACCCTGCAGTATAGTTTTTTAGAGCGCGGGCACTTGACTAGTGATTTGAGTGCCCTCGCATTGAAGCGCATTTGCATGAGATGGCAGGGCGCGGGATTTTTCAGAAAAGAGTGCACAGTAAAGGGACAAAAATATTATCGATATAATTTTCAATTTACTGCTTTGCCTACTTAAAGAGCTCACATTGAATTTTTTTCACTTGATTTGGAGAAGCTGCTGACATTTCTGTCGCTTGATTGGGGGAGAAGCTGCTGAAATTTCTGTCGCTTGATTGGGGGGAGAAGCTGCTGACATTTCTGTCGCTTGATTGGGGGAGAAGCTGCTGACATTTCTGTCGCTTGATTGGGGGAGAAGCTGCTGAAATTTCTGTCGCTTGATTGGGGGGAAGCTGCTGACATTTCTGTCGCTTGATTGGGGGAGGAGCTGCTGACATTTCTGTCGCTTGATTGGGGGAGAAGCTGCTGAAATTTCTGTCGCTTGATTGGGGGGAGAAGCTGCTGACATTTCTGTCGCTTGATTGGGGGGGGGGGAGAAGCTGCTGACATTTCTGTCGCTTGATTGGGGGGAGAAGCTGCTGACATTTCTGTCGCTTGATTGGGGGGAAGCTGCTGACATTTCTGTCGCTTGATTGGGGGAGGAGCTGCTGACATTTCTGTCGCTTGATTGGGGGAGGAGCTGCTGACATTTCTGTCGCTTGATTGGGGGAGAAGCTGCTGACATTTCTGTCGCTTGATTGGGGGAGAAGCTGCTGACATTTCTGTCGCTTGATTGGGGGAGGAGCTGCTGACATTTCTGTCGCTTGATTGGGGGGAAGCTGCTGACATTTCTGTCGCTTGATTGGGGGGGAGAAGCTGCTGACATTTCTGTCGCTTGATTGGGGGAGGAGCTGCTGACATTTCTGTCGCTTGATTGGGGGGGAGAAGCTGCTGACATTTCTGTCGCTTGATTGGGGGGGGGGAGAAGCTGCTGACATTTCTGTCGCTTGATTGGGGGGAAGCTGCTGACATTTCTGTCGCTTGATTGGGGGGAGAAGCTGCTGACATTTCTGTCGCTTGATTGTGGGGGGAAGCTGCTGACATTTCTGTCGCTTGATTGGGGGGAGAAGCTGCTGACATTTCTGTCGCTTGATTGGGGGGAGAAGATGCTGACATTTCTGTCGCTTGATTGGGGGGAAGCTGCTGACATTTCTGTCGCTTGATTGGGGGAGGAGCTGCTGACATTTCTGTCGCTTGATTGTGGGGGGAGAAGCTGCTGACATTTCTGTCGCTTGATTGGGGGGGGGAGAAGCTGCTGACATTTCTGTCGCTTGATTGGGGGAGAAGCTGCTGACATTTCTGTCGCTTGATTGGGGGAGAAGCTGCTGACATATCTGTCGCTTGATTGGGGAGAAGCTGCTGACATTTCTGTCGCTTGATTGGGGGGAAGCTGCTGACATTTCTGTCGCTTGATTGGGGGGAGAAGCTGCTGACATTTCTGTCGCTTGATTGTGGGGGGAAGCTGCTGACATTTCTGTCGCTTGATTGGGGGGAGAAGCTGCTGACATTTCTGTCGCTTGATTGGGGGGAGAAGATGCTGACATTTCTGTCGCTTGATTGGGGGGAAGCTGCTGACATTTCTGTCGCTTGATTGGGGGAGGAGCTGCTGACATTTCTGTCGCTTGATTGTGGGGGGAGAAGCTGCTGACATTTCTGTCGCTTGATTGGGGGGGGGAGAAGCTGCTGACATTTCTGTCGCTTGATTGGGGGAGAAGCTGCTGACATTTCTGTCGCTTGATTGGGGGAGAAGCTGCTGACATATCTGTCGCTTGATTGGGGAGAAGCTGCTGACATTTCTGTCGCTTGATTGGGGGAGGAGCTGCTGACATTTCTGTCGCTTGATTGGGGGAGGAGCTGCTGACATTTCTGTCGCTTGATTGGGGGGGAGAAGCTGCTGACATTTCTGTCGCTTGATTGGGGGGAGAAGCTGCTGACATTTCTGTCGCTTGATTGGGGGGGGGAGAAGCTGCTGACATTTCTGTCGCTTGATTGTGGGGGGAGAAGCTGCTGACATTTCTGTCGCTTGATTGGGGGGGGGGAGAAGCTGCTGACATTTCTGTCGCTTGATTGGGGGGAGAAGCTGCTGACATTTCTGTCGCTTGATTGGGGAGAAGCTGCTGACATTTCTGTCGCTTGATTGGGGGAGGAGCTGCTGACATTTCTGTCGCTTGATTGGGGGAGGAGCTGCTGACATTTCTGTCGCTTGATTGGGGGGGAGAAGCTGCTGACATTTCTGTCGCTTGATTGGGGGGAGAAGCTGCTGACATTTCTGTCGCTTGATTGGGGGGGGGAGAAGCTGCTGACATTTCTGTCGCTTGATTGTGGGGGGAGAAGCTGCTGACATTTCTGTCGCTTGATTGGGGGGGGGGAGAAGCTGCTGAAATTTCTGTCGCTTGATTGGGGGGAGAAGCTGCTGACATTTCTGTCGCTTGATTGGGGGGAAGCTGCTGACATTTCTGTCGCTTGATTGGGGGAGGAGCTGCTGACATTTCTGTCGCTTGATTGGGGGAGGAGCTGCTGACATTTCTGTCGCTTGATTGGGGGGAGAAGCTGCTGACATTTCTGTCGCTTGATTGGGGGGGGGAGAAGCTGCTGACATTTCTGTCGCTTGATTGGGGGAGGAGCTGCTGACATTTCTGTCGCTTGATTGGGGGAGGAGCTGCTGACATTTCTGTCGCTTGATTGGGGGGGAGAAGCTGCTGACATTTCCGTCGCTTGATTGTGGGGGAGAAGCTGCTGACAATCCTGTCCCTTGATTTAAGAAATCTATTTCCCATTTCCTTTAATTCATTTTAGGCATTCATTTAATCAAATTTAACGGCAAAGACGGCGCCGCAGAAGATGCTCTGACCTCGCTTCTCGACGAGGCCTCCGAAGTGCAACTGAAAGCCCCAGTTAATCGGGACTTTCGTATGCGCTGCCCTCTGTCCACCATTGGCAAGGCTGAACGAATTCAATGGCGTCGTCATGGCAACCGATTGACGCGATTCTCAACGAAGCGTGGTCGTAGCTTCAATTCAATCAATTGGCATCTGTCAAGATTTGCCGATACGTTGGTGTTGAAATCGGTAACCAAGGCGGCTGCTGGTATCTACGACTGCTGCAGCTCCGTATGGCGCAGGCTGTGCGTTACTGTGGCCCTGAATGCGATCCGTGAGTGCCTCATTTGGTCCCCCCCTGTTCACCTCTGTCTAACTCGGTTTGTGTTGCTCAAAAATTTTCAGCTCGTCCCCGAGTTCGAGTTCACCCGCCGATGCAGACGCGCCAGGTGGGCGAGCGTGCCGCACTCTACTGCCGCGTGGATGCCGGTTGCGGTAGCTCCGCCTTCGTCGCGGAGCCCTGCAAGATTCGCTGGCTGTTCAACTCGAAGCCGGTGGATAATCGGCGATCGTCAATCGTTACCACCGGTGAGCAGGACGGTGGGGAGCGCAAAAAATCTCGAGTTTTTTTTTCGCGTAACTTTGATTCGAACGATGAGCCTTTCTAAGTCCGGATGCAACCTGATTTCAGACACCGGCTCGTCTCTCTCCATAGCGCCGCTTGGCAAGCACCACACCGGTCTGTACACCTGCAGCGTCACTAACCAAGCCGGATTAGCCGAATCTGCGGGCTCTGTGTACGTGCGCGACGCTACTGAAACCGGTTAGTAATAAGTAGTATATAGTAGTAAGCATGCATCGTTTTATTTTGTACTTTTACATTAGTCGTACGGGTGTGAATTGTACTTTCGTTGACTTATTTCGCCAAGAGTGTTAGAGAACTGCGTGGGATAAAAACTTTGCTGATTTGTAAAACTGAGCATTCAATAGGAAAATAATCTATATAAATTGAACGTGGGTTAGAGCTTTTTGCGGGCAACAATGAGTCACTAGTGTACACTGGTAGAATCAATGTACACCCAGATGGGTGAGAAATTTTTTAACTCAACATTCATTAGGGAAAGAATGAATGCACATAAAAAGAGGGTTGGAGCTTTTTGCAGGCAACTATACTACACTTGCGTACTTAGCGGAGAATCAATGTACATTCAGACGGGTGAGAAATTTTTTAACTCAACATTCACTAGGGAAAGAATAAATGTACATTGAAAGTGGTTTAGATCATTTTGCAGGCAGTGATAATGATATACTAGTGCAATTAGCGGAGAATCAATGTACACTCAGACGGGTAAGAGATTTTCATGACGATGAGTCATAATTGTACTCTCTCACTATTTTAAAGAATAGAGCTTAAGCAGAGATACACGTTAATGGCTAACAAATTGTTACATTAATCGATAATTTATCAACGATTAAAATTATCCTCTGATCAAATGTCATTCAAAATCAGTGCAAATCCTTCGCTTCACAGACTACAGCAACTACCCATTGAGCCCAAAAATTTGGTCCACCGTCGGTCCAACACCAACAAAAGCCGTCGTATTTCACTCCGACGGCTACGCCATTCTGGACTTCACCGACTGCGCCTTGAAGAGCCCGGTCTCGGCCCGGCTGTGCGGCTGCCACAGCGGAAGCAGCAACGATGAACAGCTGCTGCAGCTGCAGCTACTCGAATGCGACTGGGGCGACGATGGCTACTATAGTGGAAGCTTTCTGACGTCTGCTGGCCGGCGTCTGTACGCGGCTCAGCCAAAACAGCGCCGATTGTTGATGATTGAACCGGCTTCGTCCAGCGCCAGAGCCTGGTTCTCGCCGACACCCCTGTCACTAGGCTGCCAGCCAGCGTTGGTCAGCTATCGGCGTTCTAGCGACACACTTTGGACGGCCTGCAACGACGGCCAGGTGCTGCAACTGCCGCGAGCGTCGGCTTCGACTCCTAACGATGTCGCCGTCCGTCGGCTAGCGGTGTGGCGTCTCGGTTCGATCGGTGATCGAGTCCTGCGCCTGCCCGACTCCAGCTCGAATGTGCTGGTTACTCTTCAAGAGTCTTCTGCGTCGGTTGACGGCTACGCCCTGATGATTGCCGTCGCTGTGCCGGACTTGTTTGACTTCGGCATCGACGGCGGCGTCGGGAAGGAGCTGGCCAGGCTGTTGGTGCCCGACTCTATCGACAGGGCTGACGTCATACCGCAGGGTGCGAGATTTAAGGGCTTAGATTTCGTTGAGTTATCGGTGTGCAAGGTTTAGAGTGGCAAATGTACATTCTTAGAGTGCGGCAAGGCTATCTATAAGGTGTGATTAAATGTACATTACTTATTCTGGATTTGGCAAGGCTATCCATAAGGTGTGATTAAATGTACATTACTTATTCTGAATTCGGCAGGGCTATCCATAAGGTGTGATTAAATGTACATTACTTATTCTGAATTCGGCAAGGCTATCCATAAGGTGTGATTAAATGTACATTACTTATTCTGAATTCGGCAAGGCTATCCATAAGGTGTGATTAAATGTACATTACTTATTCTGAATGCGGCAAGGCTATCCATCAGGTGTGATTAAATGTACATTACTTATTCTGAATGCGGCAAGGCTAGGTGATAAGTCATATCGATGCTTAAATGTACATGCTTAGGCTGAGTGTGGCGAATGAGTCATCAGTGCGCAAATGTACATGCAATTTTCAAAAAGTATTCCAATATATTACATTGACACATAGGAAAGCGTTAATTGATCCAACCCCCTTCTCGGCATGCCCAGGCGATACCCTGCTGCTTCACTCAGTGAGGAATTCATCAACAACGACATTGATTGCCGTGGATCTGACAACTGGCCAGCGAATACCATTTTTTTCTCGCTTCTTCTCCTCTAATCCGACTGGCCGACTAGTGCTGTCAAAATCGGTCGATCGAGTCTTGCACCTGACTGGCGACACAATGTACTTGTATAGAGTGCTGCCTAGCGGTGAGTTTTTTTTACAAATTCTCCACTAGTAATTAGACTGACTGCCTTACTGAGATTTTCAGTAGCATCGTCCCTTATTATTGTGTCTGATATAATTTAATTGCATTGCTAATATTGTTTCCCGAATTTTGTTGTTACTATTGTCGTTATTACTAGTATCGTCCACTCGTATACTAGTATCGTCCACTCGTATTGTTACCAGTATCCTCCACTCGTATTGTCACTAGTACTGTCCACTCGTATTGTTATCAGTATCGTCCACTCGTATTGTCACTAGTATCGTCCACTCGTATTGTTACTAGTATCGTCCACTCGTATTGTCACTAGTATCGTCCACTCGTATTGTCATTAGTATCGTCCACTCGTATTGTTACCAGTATCCTCCACTCGTATTGTCACTAGTACTGTCCACTCGTATTGTTATCAGTATCGTCCACTCGTATTGTCACTAGTATCGTCCACTCGTATTGTTACTAGTATCGTCCACTCGTATTGTCACTAGTATCGTCCACTCGTATTGTCATTAGTATCGTCCACTCGTATTGTCATTAGTATCGTCCACTCGTATTGTCATTAGTATCGTCCACTCGTATTGTTACCAGTATCGTCCACTCGTATTGTCACTAGTATCGTCCACTCGTATTGTTACTAGTATCGTCCACTCGTATTGTCACTAGTATCGTCCACTCGTATTGTCATTAGTATCGTCCACTCGTATTGTCACTAGTATCGTCCACTCGTATTGTCACTAGTATCGTCCACTCGTATTGTCACTAGTATCGTCCACTCGTATTGTCACTAGTATCGTCCACTCGTATTGTCACTAGTATCGTCCACTCGTATTGTCACTAGTATCGTCCACTCGTATTGTCACTAGTATTGTCCCTTGTACTGCACAAGTACTTACTAGTATTGCTTCTATTGCGTCACCGCAGGCCAGCTCGCCCTCAGCCTGCACAGCAGCCTAGACGTCAAGCCGCTCGATCCGCAGTTTCAAACTGGACCGGACGGAACCGAGCGGCTGCTGGCCGTCGCTGAACTTCCCGACGGCGGAATGATGACAGCCAGCCCGGGCGAAGCCACGACTAGGCTGACCTTCGGTGAGTTGGTTGACGACTGGCCGATTGCACCCGATTTCCAACCGTCGCAATTCGACTGTTGCTCGTATTGATTACAAACCCTACAATCCCATCACATGGCATCTGATCCCATCCCATCCCATTTTATCCCATGTCATCTGATCCCATCTGATCCCATCTAATCCCATCTGATCCCATCTGATTCTATTCCATCCCATACCATCTCATCTCATCTTATCCCATCTGATCCCATCCAATCCCATCTGATCCCATCTGATCCATCCCATCCAATCCCATCCCATCCCATCCCATCCCATCCAATCCCATCCCATCCCATCCCATCCCATTTTATCCCATGCCTTCTGATCCCTTCTGATCCCATCTAATCCTATATGTTCCCATCTGATCCCATCTGATCCCATCTGATCCCATCCCATCCGATCCCATCCCATCCGATCCCATCCATCTGATTCTATTTCATCGCATCCCATCTTAATTACTTCATGTTTATTTTCCCTGGGCAGAATTGTAACCTTTTAATCTGATTGTAATTCCATCTAATGCCATTTGTTACTGTCTCTAACCATCTCCTCTAGCACTCTTATCAATCATCCGTATTCCAGATCCCCATCTGCGCGGCCTGTCCCGCCTGTCAGCACCCGAATTCGGCACACTGGCCCTCGCCTACTCGTCTGATGCCGCTATTTTTGTCAACATGTCGTCGGGAGTGCCGATCACCGCGGCTGCCGCTGGCTCCTGCCGACGGACGCTGTTCCTGGGACTTCAGGCTGTGCACTGGATCTGGCCCTACTAGGAAGAGATTATTTTATAGTGGGCATGTCCGTTCTACACTACTTACCAATAGGCCTGAATGGCAAAAAAATTTGTTATTATTGTACAAAGAAAACTAAGTTAAACTACGCCCGAGAAAGTGTAAATCTTTGTGTTAAATAATATAATTTATGTATTTTATTTAGTCAGATTAGCTAGAAGAATATTAATCTGCGCGTATCACATCTTAAGCCATTAATAAACGAGTGAATTATCAATTATTAATTATTTTTCTGTGGGGGGAGGGGGAAGATAATCGGGCGGAATGAAAGACACCCGATGTCCTGGAGGTGAATTGTCGCGGTCGGTCAGGTCCACAGGGTGCACCGTTTAGCTGGATTGTAAGGCGAACCGGCGCTGCAGCTGAAGGCCTGGGCGAACTGGGGCATGTTGGACAGGGTGCCCAGCACCCGGTGCTCGTACACCGAGTGCACGTCCGTTTCCATCAGTTTGCGACCGAACTGTCTAGTCACGTGACCGCACCAGAGCTGCGTGAAGGCCAGGAAGAACACTTGGTCGGGCGTGTAGCGCAGACCCGGCAGAAGCGACCCATCCAGACTGGCCCCGTCCTGATGCTTGCGAAACGCCCTGTAAGCAACGTACAGTCCGCCATTGTCGGCTATGTTCTCTTCTACTGTGTGAGCTCCGCGGTTGTGCATTCCGTAGGCGGTGTAGTTGCTGTACTGCCGGACAAAGCAGTCGCGTCTGGCTCGGTATTCCGTACTCGTGGCGTTGGACCACCACTGCTCCAGACAGCCGGTGGCGTTGTAGTAGCGTCCTCGAGCGTCGAACGCGTGATTCAATTCGTGACCGACTATGGAGCCGAGCGCGCCGTACAGATAGGCGTCCTGGAAGCTGTCGTCAAAGAACGGCGGTTGAAGAATGCCGGCAATGATGGTCATTCGGAGCGAGGTCTGGCCGTAGAAAGCGTTGGCGGTGAGCGGACTGTGGCCCCATTCGAAACTGTGGTGCGGCCGCCGGGAGCTCAGGTGGTTGATCGACCATTTGCGCTTGGTGGCGCGCACGTGCACGTAAGAGGCAAAGTAGTCGTCCTTGTCGACCTTGATGTCGGCGTAGAATTTGTCCAGCTTGTAGGCGCTAAGCACGATCTGCGGATAGCCGACTGTCTGTTTAATCCGATCAACTTTGGCTAGGGCCCGGGCTCGAGTCTCTTTGTCCATCCAGGGCGCTTCGCTGACAACAATTCTTAGCTCGCTGCGGATGCTATCAACCAGCGAGTTCACTTTGGCCAACGTTTTCGGCGTGATGGTGCGCTGCAGGACCAGAGCCCCGGTGAGGAATTTGAAAGCCAGATCGGTCTTGCCCGTGCAGTAAAGCCACAGATTGTTCAGCACGTTGTTGCCGTAGATTATCTGCTTCTCCTGGCGTCGGGCCTCCTGGAACGGATCTGATAGTGCGTGCACGAAAGAGCGCAGCGTTGTCATGACAACGTAGTCGCTAAGCAACGTCGATACTGCAGGCGACTTGGCGGCCATGGCCGGGGCAAAGACTCCGGCTAGGCCGAGCAGATAGTCCAGATTCTCAACTCGCATCAGCGTTGTGGACCGGATTCGCACGCCGAGAAACTGAGGCGACAGGCGAATCGCTTCGGACTCCAGCGTCTCCGGCTTCAACGACGGAAGCCGCAGTCTGTCGGCGATGCGCTCGCACAGGTCCGCCAAGGACATCTCAAATTGGCTTCGATTAGCAATCTTTGGAGCTATGCGTCGTCTTTCAACGTAGGAATTCCTCAGCCGTTCCAGCCTCACTTCCAGCTGCCAGAGCTCCTCTAGGCGTTTCCTAGCCGAATCGCCAACTGTTGAGCCGACTGCCTTGAGCACCTGTTCGCCGTAAGCCAGGTAGGCCTTGTGAAACTTTTCGCCCGAAGTGAGCAGAGCGCTGCGCTGGTAGGGCGCGAATCCCTGGATTAGAAAATCAAAGTTGATGAACGAGTGGCTCCTCAGTAATGGCTACTGGTTTTTACTAAGAGGGTACCCAGTGGAATTGCCGAGGGGCCGCGCCCCTTCGACTGGCGAGAGGTGACACCCGATTTCCTCTATGCTCTGGTGCCCCCAGCTAGCAGTTTTGGAGCCTCTATATAGCATTCAGCAGCTTTGGCGCCCCTTATCTAACGGCTTTGGCGCCCCCTATCCAACAGCTTTGGCGCCCCCTATCCAACAGGTTTGGCGCCCCTCTATCCAACAGCTTTGGCGCCCCCTATCCACCAACTTTGGCGCCCCTATCCAACATCTTTGGCGCCCCCTATCCAACAGCTTTGGCGCCCCTCTATCCAACAGCCTTGGCGCCCCTCTATCCAACAGCCTTGGCGCCCCCTATACAGCAGCGTTGGCGCCCCCTATACACCAATGGCGCCTCCTATCCGACAGTTTTGGCGCCCCTATCCATCAGCTTTGGCGCCCTCTAGCCATCAGCTTTGGCGCCTCCTATCCACCAACTTTGGCGCCCCGTATCCACCAACTTTGGCGCCCCTATCCAACAGCTTTGGCGCCCCCTATCCAACAGCTTTAGCACCCCCGAACAGAAATCCCAATTGCGCCAACAGTTATCACCTGGTTGATGAGGATGGCCCTATGCCGGTGATTAAACTCGCTAACCGCCGGCTGCACGTTAAAGAACGGCTGAGCCAGCAGCGAGTTCGCTTTGGCGATTCGTTCAAAGATCCCGGCGTCGCCTCGGTCTTCCTCGTCGGCGCCGCCAGACGGACGCGTCTCCGGCACGTCGGGCGTGAGCGACCAGCCGCCTAGCCGGCTAATCAAAGATCTAGCCGACTTCTGGCCGACGATTTCCCTGGCCGTCGTGTTGCTGCAGGCTTGGAAATAGGCCAACGCTTTCTCAGCGGCCTGGCTGCGGCGGCCGCGGATGAACAGTCTGGCGCTGTAGCCGTGGCTAAGCAGCGAGTACAGGCGCAGCAGATTGTCCCTGGTGGCCTTGTAGAAATTGGAGTACTTGCCAATGCCGGGCTGCGCCGGGTAGACGTGGTCCCAGTTGCCGCAGGCAAATCCATGGAAATTGTCGCACGGCTTGACAGACCTGTCCACTGAGCGCAGCATTGACGCCGACTGCAACACGCAGCTGTCCGTGGCGCATTCCATGGCGCTGCGACGCCAGTTGACTATCAAAATGCCGCCGAGAGTTGCTACGGCCGCTAGCGACAGCAGCAGCAACAGGAGCAGCACCAGGCCAGCTGTGCTCAGGCCGCACAGCGTGCAGCGCCGCTTCTCCCGGTCGTCGCCGTCATCGTCCCGCAGTCGGGCCCACTTGCCGACGCCCTGTTTGTCGGCGCCAGAGTCATCCACGGCGCCGTAGGATTCGGCTGCCAGACGATCCCGTAGCTTCTCGTCCGGCTCCTGCTGCATGTCGCATTCGGGGAGCCTTTCTGGGCCGTTTTTTTCTGGAGAAGCTTTCGGTTCAACTATCTCCAGAAGCTAGCTAGCCAAGTTACAGCCTTCCAAAGCCTAAAAACCGACTCTCTCTATATTTGAAACAGCGCTCTTTCCTGTTTTTCTTCTTTAGTCTGAAATAGCAGGCTAAGAGCTAAATGGCCAGAGAGCTTGGGTGGGTGCCGCAGCAGCCTCAGCAGCAGACAATGCGACTGGCCAGCACGTGCTAGGGGGGCCGCCACGAGCTCACAATAGAGAGTGAAGGCTGAGCTAAGTTGAATAAGGCGAGCTTTTCCGTTTGCATTTAGTTGGAAAGAGATAATTCGTCATGGAATTCTAATTAGGATCTGGAAGTGGACAGTAAAAATGCTGGAAAATTTTAAATTGTTTAGTAAAATGGTCTATGATTAACGGTGTGCACTATCGTATCGAATTTGATTTAATCGACAAAAATAAATGACTGTCTATTGAGCTTTGATCATAAGTTTCAAATCCAGACACAGTGGCCAATAGATCTCCATGGCATAGCTAAACTAAGCACTCACACACCCCAGCCTCCTCTCCACCTTCCATCAACACCAGCCAACTCAGGGGTAAAATGTGCGCAAAGTCTTACCTTAGAGTTGCTTACCTTATGCGGTCTCCAAGCAAGAATGACAATTTTTTGTAAAGCATTATTTACTCATTAGAATATTTTACATTCGTGAATGCTTTGTCCGCCTACCCAGATTAGCTGAGCTGCAATTGAAGCTCGCAAAGAATTCAGCTGTGTTGGACAGGCCTGCAAATCAGGGTTAAAAAATAGTTGCATTTTATGGTATTGGTTGAGGACAAACATAAATTGCTCATTCGATGGGCCTCCGGGATTTGTGTTATTCCCAAAGCAATGCTAGATTTTGGTTGCTTTTAGGTGGGTAATCATAAATCCTGGTTATTTTTTAGTTGCACGTCAGCATCCGTCATTACGAGCCTATCTAAATAACGTACATTAGTCGAATATCTTCTTTCTAAACTAAAGCTGGCCAGGTGTTTAGGGCGTCCGACTTATAACCAGAAGGTCGTGAGTTCGAGCCCCAGCTCTGGAAGATAAATTTTGCCCTTTAGCAAGACACTTAATCCTGTATTGCTACAATCAGTTCACCCAACTGATATTGGGTGCAAGTGTAGGCAGTGAAAATTTTTGGTGGGTGTTGCGGCCCCTCCAGCCCGTCAGGCTGTGCCATGGGCTGTATGTACATCTGGTGGAAAGGTCGGATGTCTTAAAATGTGTTTTCTTATTTTACGTAACAGAGAAACATTTTTGTTGTTTCACAACATATTTAGCAGTTACTACTCTTATTACTCTACTCGTAGTAGTGCAAATAGTCAATAAGTAAAAGAAATATTAATGTTTACTGGCCACGCCGATGCAGAGCCGTCCGCCGAATTGACCGTCTAGTGCGTAGGCGAAACTGCCAACGGAGGTCACGTGATGAGTGACGGAACTGAGCAGCAAGGCGCCGCCATTGACCTCAGCCTGAAGCAGCAACTGCACTGAGGTCCCTGGACGGACCAGGTTGCTAAACGGGTGGGCCCAATGTACTTGACGCGTGGCTGTATCTGCATAGTGCAGTTTGAAATTGAAATAAACAAATCAATAATCAAGACTATAAACTGAGTTTCAAACAAAGACTCTAACCGATCGGCTCCAATGGCGACAACTCGGGGCTGTTGCAGGTTGGATAGCGAACGGCCACCAGCAGCGATGGCGCAGGTCCAGCATCTGCTTGATCGAGGCCCCACACGGACAGCACAGTGACGCTGAGCATTCCTGAGTCTGATTGTGTTTCATTTGGCGGCAATCAATTTTCAGAGGGAAAACTAAATTGAAACGATTTCACCTATCACCTAAATTAAGCAAGCTCACCTATCTCAGCTGTGGACAAGTTAAGCGAGCCGTTGCCAATGGTCGAATCGCAGGATCCCAACGTCATCAGCCGGACTGTCAGGCTGCAATCGAGCAGCAGCTGACGATCCGGTTTCAGACTCGAATCGTCGTCCCAGACTAGGATGCTCACGCGGCTGCCGTTGGTGAATGCAGATCGAAATGTATGGTTGAACTTCGCTTCCAGGCGGTCTGGGAGAGCGGTGCGACTGGGAATTTTGTTCTCTTCGGTCTAGGAACTTGAAGTCAAGAGCAGAAACTCACCGTACACAACAGGCGACCTGTCCAGCTCAAGTCCAATCTCGCCAGAAGGCGACACCAAATGAATCGCCACGTAGGGATCTGAGAGCGACAAATTGCCGGTGATCAGCTGCTCAACCGAGCGAATCACAATAAAGTACATTCGATCCGAACCGAGTTCTGCGTAAAGAAATTATCGATTTCTGATTGGAATGGAAACAGCAGATAGCAACAGTCAGGTTGGTTTGACTTACCCGTCACATTGTACAAAATTCTAGGCTGCGGCCGCATCAGCGAAGGCGGCGAGGTCACCAAATTGAACCAGCCGGATCCGAGTCCCGGGTGCCAAGTGTCGTTGTAAACCGGGTTGCAGTCGCCTCCGGCTGCCGAACTTCCTACTGGCAAAGTCATGGACAAAATCAGGTCTCCAGGGGCGGCCAGGTAGGGCAGCTGCATACCGTAGGCTTGCTCAGATGATGCGCCTCCAGGTGACGCTGTAACTAAAAAAATAATGCTAAAAAATACTACTACTACTGCTACTACTACTACAAATTAAATGCTAAATGCTACGCTAATACTACTTCGGGGGCGAGTGGCTTGGCGGTCTAGCGCGTCTGCCTTGTGTGCCACTGGTCCAGGTTCGAACCCGCGTTGTAGGTTGGCTATTTTCCCTAGCGCGGTTTCGTGTGCAGGGTCACATTAATTTGGGGCCTTGTGCACGAATTGGTTGGGCTATGGGCCAGTTGTGCTATTTGCGCCCATTAGGGTTACCCCTCAAGGCATAGAGAGAGTAAATTTCTGGAACCGCCGCTTGTACACCCTATGCGAGTGCGTGACTGGGTACCGACCTGTGTGTGTGTCTATGCCTGCATACCGTATTTAGTGTGACTGAACGCGCTTCAGGAGTCAGCGCAATGGACAGTCATGCCCAGTCGCTGGTTGTGGGATGATGTCACTTTAAGCGTCAAAGTGCCTGCAGCCCTCCTGCAGATTTAGCTTTAGCTAAACGCAAATACTACTTGCACTTACGAACGCTTTCAACCGTTAGACTCGAATGCAGAATGCTAGTAATCTGATTAAATACTAACACTTGAAAAGACAACTTGGCGCTGATGTTGGTGCACAGATTAACCGACTTGACAACAGTAAGCTCGAACTTGGCCTCTGTTTAATGCAATATTCGAGATAGGGAATGTTTAAACCAACGACAGGCTTGTGTCGGCTTCATAGTGACTGGCACCCACAAACTCACTTTGAACTCGATAGTTGAGTAAGCCAATTGATTCACTGGAAGATCCGTTAGTGACCGAGCAGTTCCAGGTGCCCAGCCTCAGTGCCGTCACGTGACAACCTCCAACTTCCGCGAAATTCATTGCGTAATGACTTTTCCTAGTTGCCAAGATGCTTAATTTGATGGGTTCGCCAAGTTTGTATAGGGCTTTCTGACTGACAAATTGAAAGTAAACCGTGCTTCCGCCTGGATAAGGTTTTGTTTTACAGGTAGAGTAGTTTTTCGTTATAAATATGTTTTAAACATGTCTTATGAGCTGAAGCACGATTTCATAGGTGGCTTAGAAACGATTATACGCTCGTAATACGTCTGTTTACAGGCTCATTCTAAGAGACTCAAGGCTGCTTTTGGAGGCTCTAATGGAGGCGATTTCAACGTTTTTTTAATTTATGTATGATTTTAAGTGTTCCCCAAGGACGACTGCTGCAGCCTCGACACCGGACGGCCTGTCGGACTTCTTCGAGACATCTGGGGTGCTCTAGGGAGATACGCTGGCGCCGTTCCTGTTTATTCTGGTGCCTGATTGGGTGCTACGGACTGCTCTGCCTACCAACGACGACGGCTTTCTGCTGCGGCGACGCGTGGGTCGACGTCAACCGGAGAGGCGGCTCAGCGTGCTTCGCTACGCCGACGATCTCGCCCTGCTGTCCTTGACCGTCGAGGGCGCCCAACGGCAGCTGGACAGGCTGGTTGCCGTTGCAGCGAGTGCACGACGGTGGAAGACCGTCGTGCTCTGTGTGCCAAGCCCAGCAACATCGAGGCCGCAATTTCCCGCCGAGGCGCTGACGGCCAGGCGACAGAACTTCCGCGCTGTCAGCAGTTCGTCTACCTCGGCGATCTGGTCCCTGACGTCCGCGAAGACCTGCGGCGTCGCCGAGGACTTGCCTGGGCTGCCTTCCGTTCGATAAGGTCAGTCCTGCAGTCCGAGGCCCTGCCAGATCGTCAGAGGGCGGCGCTGTTTCGGGCGGTGATCGAGACCGTCTTGCTGTACAACGCCGAGACCTGCACGCTGACAGACTCGCTCGAGCAGCAAGTTGACGCGGCGCACGCTGGCCTGCTGCGCGCCACCTTCAAGATCGGTTCCGAGCGGGTCTCCAATCTATCGCCGCGTCGGCCTGGACCGTCCAAGCGAGCTTTTGCGCCGTCGGCGACTCCAGCTGGCAGGCCACATCATCCGCGCCGAGTCGTACTGCCCCGAGCCGGTGCAGGAGGTGCTGCTGCTTACGCTGCAGGCGCCCTACCGGCGAGGACAAGCGCGAACTCGGCGTTTCGTCGATTGCCTGCAGGCTGATGCCGGCGCCCCCGATTCTGCCGGCGGCGCGGCCTTCGTTCGCGCCCAGGCCCTGAGGCGCGCCCTGTGACGCTGCTACTATGCTACTATTTTGTTTGCTGTTGTTAAGTTTATGAATGATTCTAAGGGTTGCTTATGAGTGATTCTAAGGGTTGTTTATGAGTGATTCTAAGGGTTGTTTATGAGCGATTCTTAGGGTTGTTTATGAGCGATTCTTAGGGTTGTTTATGAGCGATTCTTAGGGTTGTTTATGAGTGATTCTAAGGGTTGTTTATGAGTGATTCTAAGGGTTGTTTATGAGTGATTCTAAGGGTTGTTTATGAGCGATTCTTAGGGTTGTTTATGAGCGATTCTTAGGGTTGTTTATGAGTGATTCTAAGGGTTGTTTATGAGTGATTCTAAGGGTTGTTTATGAGCGATTCTTAGGGTTGTTTATGAGTGATTCTAAGGTTTGTTAATGAGTGATTCTAAGGGTTTGTTTATGAGTGATTCTAGGGGGTTGTTTATGAGAGAAAGGGTTGTTTATGAGTGATTCTAAGGGTTGTTTATGAATGTTTCTAAGGGTTGTTTATGAGTGATTCTAAGGGTTTGTTTATGAGTGATTCTAGGGGGTTGTTTATGAGAGAAAGGGTTGTTTATGAGTGATTCTAGGGGTTGTTTATGAGTGATTCTAAGGGTTGTTTATGAGTGATTCTAAGGGTTGTTTAGAAGCGATTTTAATCGCTATTTAAGAGCGTATTTTTTATTCTGAGGTTGTTTAGGGGCGATAAAATGATTGTTTAGAAGCGACTTCAATGAGTTGAAGAATAAAAGAATACCAAGTTTTTTTCAGAATAAGTAAAAAATCCAATTTTCTGATGTATTTTCCTTCCATTGACTCCTTAAGTCTGCAATCAAGTATAAAATTTAACTACAGAAGCAGCCTCTTACCAACAGTGTGATTGCTGATGTCCACCCGACTACCGTTGTAAAAAACGGCCATTCTGACCAGATCCAACGAGCTGTCAATCGGGATTTTTGCATTTGAAACCGTGTCAAACAATATTCTGGGTACCCCTTGACCGACAGTTGCACAGAAAATTAGGAGAAGCAGCAGCATAGGCAGCGGAATTCGCATTGTGGTTCGCGCTAAGCTAGGCAAAGGGAATCGGAATTTTTCACAACAAAAATTTCTTCTTTTTATGCATTGAAGGAGCAAAAAGAAATTTAATGCTCAACAAATAGACAGACGCAAGCGTCTGATTCTATTGAACTTGATTCGTTCGTGACTGCCAATTTTAATCAATTGGTTGTTTAAGGATTGGAAAGTGCTTTAGGATGAGAAAGAAATCAAGCATTTCAAATTCAAAATATTTTTTTCTGGATATTTTTAGCAGTAGGGCCAAAATTCTGGTGCTAGAATTTTAATCTTAAGTAAAATACATCCATTATCAAGAATTATTACCGCTGTCTGAAAGTTTGGCTTTCAAGATTTCAAACCTTGCGAATCACCTGCGAAATGTTCCTGTTGTTATCACTCTTTTTCACAACTCACTGATCCAAAACTCCTCACTCTCTTACATATCTCTCGCTATCACTATCTTCCACACCCTTACTCTCTCCCACATCCTCACTTTTCCACACCCTCACTCTCTCCAACAACCCTCACTCTCTTATATATCCCCCACTATCACTATCTTCCACACCCTCACTCTCTCCCACGACCTCACTCTTCCACACCCTCACTCTCTCCCACACCCTCACTCTCTCCCACACCCCTCACTCTCTCCCACACCCTCACTCTCTTACATATCCCCCACTATCACTATCTTCCACACCCTCACTCTCTCCCACCCCCTCACTCTCTCCCACACCCTCACTCTTCCACACCCTCACTCTTCCGCACCCTCACTCTTCCACACCCTCACTCTCTCCCACACCCTCACTCTCTTACATATCCCCCACTATCACTATCTTCCACACCCTCACTCTCTCTCAGACCCTCACTCTTCCACACCCTTACTCTCTCCCACACCCTCACTCTCTTACATATCCCCCACTATCACTATCTTCCACACCCTCACTCTCTCCCACACCCTCACTCTCTCCCACACCCTCACTCTTCCGCACCCTCACTCTCTCCCACACCCTCACTCTCTCCCACACCCTCACTCTTCCACACCCTCACTCTTCCACACCCTCACTCTTCCACACCCTCACTCTTCCACACCCTCACTCTCTCCCACACCCTCACTCTCTCCCACACCCTCACTCTTCCACACCCTCACTCTCTTACATATCCCCCACTATCACTATCTTCCACACCCTCACTCTCTCCCACACCCTCACTCTCCCACACCCTCACTCTCTCCCACACCCTCACTCTTCCACACCCTCACTCTCTCCCACACCCTCACTCTTCCACACCCTCACTCTCTCCCACACCCCTCACTCTCTCCCACACCCTCACTCTTCCACACCCTCACTCTCTCCCACACCCCTCACTCTCTCCCACACCCTCACTCTCTTACATATCCCCCACTATCACTATCTTCCACACCCTCACTCTCTCTCACACCCTCACTCTTCCACACCCTTACTCTCTCCCACACCCTCACTCTCTTACATATCCCCCACTATCACTATCTTCCACACCCTCACTCTCTCCCACACCCTCACTCTTCCGCACCCTCACTCTCTCCCACACCCTCACTCTCTCCCACACCCTCAATCTTCCACACCCTCACTCTTCCACACCCTCACTCTTCCACACCCTCACTCTTCCACACCCTCACTCTCTCCCACACCCTCACTCTCTCCCACACCCTCACTCTTCCACACCCTCACTCTCTTACATATCCCCCACTATCACTATCTTCCACACCCTCACTCTCCCACACCCTCACTCTCCTCCACACCCTCACTCTCTCCCACACCCTCACTCTCTAACATATCCCCCACTATCACTATCTTCCACACCCTCACTCTCTCCCACACCCCTCACTCTCTCCCACACCCTCACTCTCTTACATATCCCCACTATCACTATCTTCCACACCCTCACTCTCTCTCACACCCTCACTCTTCCACACCCTTACTCTCTCCCACACCCTCACTATCTCCCACACCCTCACTCTTCCACACCCTTACTCTCTCCCACACCCTCACTCTTCCACACCCTCACTCTCTCCCACACCCCTCACTCTCTCCCACACCCTCACTCCCTTACATATCCCCCACTATCACTATCTTCCATACCGTCACTCTCTCCCACACCCTCACTCTCTCCCACACCCCTCACTCTCTCCCACACCCTCACTCTCTTACATATCCCCCACTATCACTATCTTCCACACCCTCACTCTCTCTCACACCCTCACTCTTCCACACCCTTACTCTCTCCCACACCCTCACTATCTCCCACACCCTCACTCCCTTACATATCCCCCACTATCACTATCTTCCACACCCTCACTCTCTCCCACACCCTCACTCTCTCCCACACCCTCACTCTTCCACACCCTCACTCTCTCCCACACCCCTCACTCTCTCCCACACCCTCACTCTCTTACATATCCCCCACTATCACTATCTTCCACACCCTCACTCTCTCCCACACCCTCACTCTCTCCCACACCCTCACTCTTCCGCACCCTCACTCTCTCCCACACCCTCACTCTCTCCCACACCCTCACTCTTCCACACCCTCACTCTCTTACATATCCCCCACTATCACTATCTTCCACACCCTCACTCTCTCCCACACCCTCACTCTCTCCCACACCCTCACTCTTCCACACCCTCACTCTCTCCCACACCCTCACTCTTCCACACCCTCACTCTCTCCCACACCCCTCACTCTCTCCCACACCCTCACTCTCTTACATATCCCCCACTATCACTATCTTCCACACCCTCACTCTCTCTCACACCCTCACTCTTCCACACCCTTACTCTCTCCCACACCCTCACTCTCTTACATATCCCCCACTATCACTATCTTCAACACCCTCACTCTCTCCCACACCCTCACTCTCTCCCACACCCTCACTCTCTTACATATCCCCCACTATCACTATCTTCAACACCCTCACTCTCTCCCACACCCTCACTCTCTCCCA
>CATNEM010000263.1:935000-1095000 GCA_950096795.1 Macrostomum cliftonense | reverse complement strand
CAGGGTATGCTAAAAAAGTACACTGTGGCATCTAAATAACTAGAAAGCAATCAAAAAAAAGTGGTGGCTGAAAATTCAAGTTTTAGTTGACAATTTTTACCGCCTCAACACTGACAGCCGAATTTGAATTAGTGGAGATTCGACTCGAAGCCTAGCAGAGTCGGGGAGCAAATCGATTAGATAAGATGGCAGACATTTTTAAGCTGCTTATTATTGCAACGGCAACAATCTAAGCTAGCGATTTCTCCCTAGGGAGTAGATCGGAGAAAGAGGATAGAAAAGCATGAGGATCTGGTAAAGGGATAAACAAACTTGGGGATCTGAGAGATGGGATATGGGAAAAGGATCTAAAACCAGATTGAGATTTAGCGAATAGTATAAGTGCGCTTGGGATCAAGGATATGGTTAGGGAATAACCGTGCTTGCGGATATGGGGAGGGAGATAACCGTGCTTTGGGATATGGGGAGGGAGATAACCGTGCTTGGGGATATAGGGAAGGGGATAAACGTGCTTGGGGATATGGGAAAGGGAATAAACGCGCTTGGGGATATAGAGAAGGGGATAAACGTGCTTGGGGATATGGGAAAGGGAATAAACGCGCTTGGGGATATAGGGAAGGGGATAAACGTGCTTGGGGATATGGGAAGGGGATAAATGTGCTTGGGGATATGGGAAAGGGAATAAACGTGCTTGGGGATATGGGGAATGCAGTTACAGCTCATAAATTAAGAATCTAAGGAGCTGAATGGTTCAAGCTAATTAACTGGAAGCAAATATTTAATTTAAATAGTTAAAAAAACCAAGTAAGTACTTGATCTAAAAAACAATAGGGTACTTTTAATTTACACTGCTTACTAAATTGCTTCTAAAAGACCAATTTATTCAAGTTCTTACCTGTGCAAGATTGTTAGCCGTCTGAGTGCTAATTGGCAGCGCGTTCAGCGTACTGAACTCGGAGAATATCCTGAAATTGTTTGCGGTTTGATTTTGTTTGTTTGCTTGCTGGCTTCGGTGTCTTTGTTTTAGAGCTGCTATTCCCCTCAGTCCTTCAGGCAGAGCTGCTATTCCCCTCAGTCCTTCAGGCAGAGCTGCTATCCCCCTCAGTCCTTCAGGCAGAGCTGCTATCCCCCTCAGTCCTTCAGGCAGAGCTGCTATCCCCTCAGTCCTTCAGGCGGAGCTGCTATCCCCCTCAGTCCTTCAGGCAGAGCTGCTATCCCCCTCAGTCCTTCAGGCAGAGCTGCTATCCCCCTCAGTCCTTCAGGCAGAGCTGCTATCCCCCTCAGTCCTTCAGGCAGAGCTGCTATCCCCCTCAGTCCTTCAGGCGGAGCTGCTATCCCCCTCAGTCCTTCAGGCAGAGCTGCTATTCCCCTCAGTCCTTCAGGCAGAGCTGCTATCCCCCTCAGTCCTTCAGGCAGAGCTGCTATCCCCCTCAGTCATTCAGGCAGAGCTGCTATCCCCCTCAGTCCTTCAGGCGGAGCTGCTATCCCCCTCAGTCCTTCAGGCAGAGCTGCAATCCCCCTCAGTCCTTCAGGCGTTGCTGCAATCCCCATCAGTCCTTCAGGCGGAGCTGCTATCCCCCCAGTCCTTCAGGCGGAGCTGCTATCCCCCTCAGTCCTTCAGGCGGAGCTGCTATCCCCATCCGTCCTTCAGGCGTTGCTGCAATCCCCATCAGTCCTTCAGGCGGAGCTGCTATCCCCATCCGTCCTTCAGGCGGAGCTGCTATCCCCCTCAGTCCTTCAGGCAGAGCTGCTATCCCCCTCAGTCCTTCAGGCGTTGCTGCAATCCCCATCAGTCCTTCAGGCGTTGCTGCAATCCCCCAAGTCCTTCAGGCGGAGCTGCGAACCCCCTAAGTCCTTCAGGCGGAGCTGCTATCCCCCCAGTCCTTCAGGCGGAGCTGCTATCCCCCCAGTCCTTCAGGCGGAGCTGCTATCCCCCCAGTCCTTCAGGCGGAGCTGCTATCCCCCCAGTCCTTCAGGCGGAGCTGCTATCCCCCCAGTCCTTCAGGCGGAGCTGCTATCCCCCCAGTCCTTCAGGCGGAGCTGCTATCCCCCCAGTCCTTCAGGCGGAGCTGCTATCCCCCCAGTCCTTCAGGCGGAGCTGCTATCCCCCCAATCCTTCAGGCAGAGCTGCTATCCCCCCAGTCCTTCAGGCGGAGCTGCTATCCCCCTCAGTCCTTCAGGCGGAGCTGCTATCCCCCTCAGTCCTTCAGGCGGAGCTGCTATCCCCCTCAGTCCTTCAGGCGGAGCTGCTATCCCCCTCAGTCCTTCAGGCAGAGCTGCTATCCCCCTCAGTCCTTCAGGCGGAGCTGCTATCCCCCTCAGTCCTTCAGGCGGAGCTGCTATCCCCCCAGTCCTTCAGGCGGAGCTGCTATCCCCCCAGTCCTTCAGGCGGAGCTGCTATCCTCCAAGTTCTGCAGTAGGATTTGGTACCACCTGAGCCCTCCTAAAAAACTAATAAAGTCATTGACGCACCCGTCTCGGTTAGTAAAAGCCAATTCAACAATGGCTTGATCATTGTCGAACATCTGCATGTGACTGTTGTGACAGCCAAAATCTTCATCAAGCGCCTGGCCGCCAAAGCTCTCAATATCAACAGGCGGATTTACTAGGCTGTCGCTGTGCTGACGCCTACGCAGCTGCAGCTGGTGCTGCAGACGTTCCCGAGCGCAGCTGGCCGCTTCCTGAGCGGCTGTACCGTTTCTATGACGCTGCACTGGGATAATTTTCTGACGCTGCTGTTGCTGAACGCGCTGAGATCGGCGCACAATGTCAGTTGCGGAGGCTGGCGTAGAAGGAGCGACAGAGCGGCTGTTCGGATCGGCAGAATGCGACAGCATAGAGAATGACGATATTGACGATGATTTCCAACGGCGGGCAAACGATTGTTGCTGTTGCTGTTGCTGCTGCTGTTGCTTCTGCTGTCTAGCGCCGCTCTGTCGCACCTCTTGAACGCTTGCCTTGCGTCGAAAGCGACGCTTCTCAGGTAGCAGGGCGCAGGGGATCGGGGCGAACGGTTGAGTTTCAGGCGGAGGCGGCGGCGGCGGCGGCGGCGCTGGTGGTGGTGGTGACGGCGGGCGGGTCGACGTATTGGCAACAACGTCCAAAGTTGAATCAATGCCCAAGGCCTGAGTGACGGTATCGTCGACAACAACGCCGACAGGACGCAGGTCGAGACGCAGCTCCGCCGCCAGGCTTGGCGGAAGTTGTCGACGCCGATTCGTGGCGGCCAAACGGTCAGACGGGCGGGCATCTTCTGCGCAGCTGTCGCTGTCGCTATTGCTGGCAATTTCCGCGGCTCTCTGGCGGGTCGATTCTTCTGCAGGTGACCGGATAGCGACGGAGGGCGACTGTTGCCTAGGCGACCGGGTAGCAACGGAAGGCGACTGTTGCCTAGACGACCGGGTAGCAACGGAAGGCGACTGTTGCCTAGGCGACCGGGTAACAACGGAAGGCGACTGTTGCCTAGGCGACCGGGTAACAACGGAAGGCGACTGTTGCCTAGGCGACCGGGTAACAACCGAAGGCGACTGTTGCCTAGGCGACCGGGTAGCAACGGAAGGCGACTGTTGCCTAGGCGACCGGGTAGCAACGGAAGGCGACTGTTGCCTAGGCGACCGGGTAGCAACGGAAGGCGACTGTTGCCTAGGCGACCGGGTAGCAACGGAAGGCGAGTGTTGCCTAGGCGACAGGTTAGCAACGGAATGCGAATTTTTGCTAAGCAACCAGTCGGCGATGGAGGGCGATTGTTGCTTAGGCGATTGTGTAGTAACGGAAGGCGACCGGGCAGCCACAGAAGGCGCCTGTTGCCTAGCCGACGGGGTCTTAGGCAACAGGTCAACAAACCTAGGAGACGGTTGCCTTGGCAACGAACCGGTTGAAGACAGCGGACGCTCAGCCGACGATGATGGCACCGAGTTGGCCGGCTCAGAAAGGGGCAACTGGGAAGGCAGGCGGTCCCAAGCACCGTCAGCATTCGACGATGCAGCGCGAGAATCGACAGGCTCGCAGCCGGTCAGACAGCAGCCGCAGCCGTAGCACCAGGTGCAGCCGTCAGCATTGGCGTGCCGACACTCCGGACAGATGACAACAAGGCGGGAGTGAGGCCGGATGCCCAGGCCACTCAGATCCAGCTCAATGCTAGCTCGATTTTCTAGTTCGATTGATTGGCCAATCATTACTCCCTGGGTTGTTGAACGCCTGTCTGTTTTAGGCGAAATCTGCCTGCACCGGCTGGCCAGCTCGTAGATGGCCTCGGCTGTGAAGGCTACTCGAGGACGATTCGCCAGTTCTTCGCCGGTGACAGGTGGCGGCGGCGGCGACGCGGACGGCCGATGGGTGTGAAATTTGTCGTCGTCGCTGTCATCCTCGGCATAGCCGGTGGTCCCCTGTTGCTTGCGTTCGTCGAATTCGTGCAGCCTGCGGGGGCATGTTGAGTTCAAGACAGTCAGTGATAAGCCATTCTCAGGTAGTCATAAATCATCATCATCAATCTACAGACTGATTGAGCTTATTACCAGTCTTGAATTAGTCTGCAATAGCTTTAATTTAAGCATATTAATAATGAATCTATATATGCCACTTCACTTACAATAAAATATCATCTTACCCATTGACCATAGCCTTTGATGTGCCATTATTTTGAAGGTAATCAAAATGTTTATTGCGAATATCTTGCCTCTTCTGCGAATGAGGATTTGGCATGCAGTCACTGCTATTCATAATATAAAGGCAAGCTGTAGCATACCACCTGGAATTTTTTTTGTCAAAAGATATTTATAATGTTTGTTTGTTATTTATAGTAAGCCTTTAAATTATTTAAATTTATAATTTTCTGTAAAAGATAATTAACTTTAAAGTTTTTCCTAACAAAAAATATTAATTCTAGATCTTTTCTAGGCATTTTAAAAATTTTATTATGATTGGTTGTATTGACTGTCTATCACTTTAACTAAAAAATTATAACTTAAGATGGCTATTTCTCTAGGACTAGTATACAAGCGTAAGCTATAGATCTCAAAGGTAAAATTTAATTTTATAAAAATGCATATTATCAAAATGCATATGAAAATTGATATACTACAGTATAGAAATGTAAAAGGCTAGTAGCTTGATTATGCAAAATACTACTTTATCAGCACAAAAGAAAAGGTTATTTTGTATCTTTATAAAAAATATATTATGTATAGAGAAATCTTGCAATTAATATCTTTATTTATTCATTAAATTAATTCAACTATTATAGTGTTCATATGTTACAATTTGTATTTCATGTAGTGAAAAATGAAAGACTTATTATAATTTTAGAATTAGAACAGATTTCAACAATAATAAATTTATCTGTTATATAGATCAATTAGTTTTCTCAAAGAATATATTTGCTATATAATTTTGCATATTAAAATTAAGAAAAATAAATAAAGTTTTAAGATATTATAACTGCTTAGCTACAGTTGCCAAAGACTAATGCCATAGTATTTTTCCTTTTTAGTTTTTTATCAATAATTTAATAAAATTTAATCCATGATAAATTCTAAAACAATATTAGAAAATAATTTTTGTCATGATATACTAGAATATTGAGTAATGTTAATTAATTAGATCATTGTATTTGTATATTCTTTATATGATCTATAATATTTTGTACAATTAGCTAGTACCATAAAATTAGGCCAAATTTTAAATTATTTTTTAGCAATAAGAAGTATATTAGATAGAAAAAGAATGATTATATATATTAGGAATTTTATTTGAATTTTTTTCCTGGAATTCAATACCTAGGAAACTAGGAAAAAAACTTTTTGGCCTTTTTCCTAGAGGCCTAGAAGGCCCTTTACGAAATAATAGGCAAAACTCTCGCAGAGTGCCCCAAAAGAGCTTTTGAATCTAAGAAATTTCATAAATAAGAAACAAATGTGACAATTTGCAGATCCACAGTCTAGACTGATAATCCTCCTGGATTCTTCACTGATAAGGAGTGTTGCTCAGTCCGACTGTGACTCGTGTGAGGATAAAAAATTAGATTGTTAAATAAAACTTTTGATTATTGTCATTGATTTAGTTGATTCTGTCATCACACATAGTATGGCCATGGGTATAGGAAAGAAAACCGGATACTTTGAAACTAAGAAAGAGTCCTAGCTCTTTTGCTTGCAACTGGCAGTCCTAACTACTGTTTCGCAAAAAAATTTGTGACATAATAAATACAGAGTCTAAGACTCTTGCAAAAGTCCTGAGCAGACAAAGTTTTCTAACCTACTACGTTTTTTAATTGATTAAAAAAATATGATTAACAAGCGAAAACATATTTTTATTAGAAACATAGAAACTTAACAAATTAAAGCGTCAGAATCAGGATCAAAATAGTTATACTAGAATTCTTGATTATTTTAATCTATTTAGCAACTTTTAAAAAATTTTGAAGCTCAGAGTTATGACTATAGAGCATTAGAGTGTAACGACGCTGGCAACAGGAAGTGGGAAGTGAAGTACATTTCATGGTGAGCATTGCGTTTTAGAAAATGTGCTGCTTTAGCGTAACTTTTTTCGATTTTTACCTTGAAGAGCTATGTAAGATTTACCGGTACCGTTCTTTAGTACATTCAGTAAGAATATAAAAATAGTAAAATTTTGCAATTAAACCCATTATTTTTACTACGAGTAAAACACCTCTAAGTGACATCATTTATAGTGTAAGGACACACTGTCCCGTTTAAAAGCGCAAGCGTTAGAGAAAACAACAGTTAAGGAAACTATTGCTACTGACAACAATATTACTTTAGATGTCCGTTAATACAGTATGCTTACACGTCTGCTCTGTTGTCTGACGAGTAAGAGCTCGCGCAACTTACATAAAGCAACACTCATAAACTCGTTAGAATCACCAGTAGGGCATGCAATCGTGTACGTGATGCACTTTAGCGGAAAGTGATGCACTTAGTTAAAAGAACTACATTTTGTAATTGTTTACCGCTACGAGCGTATGGTTCTGGGAGTTTTGGAGTCTTGATGCAAATCTTACGATCGATAAAGGCCAATTTTTTTTGAATGAAATGGAAAAAACTGACACAAAATATAGCGCTATTTATATAATAAATTGAAAACTATGATTATGAAATAGATCAATTCCATTTAGGTTTATTGTGATTATTATATATTTGTCTCGAATATTATATAGTCTGAACATAAGTAGCGAAATATATATATATATATATATATATTTATTTATTTATTTAATTAATTCCAGTTAATGCACAGCGGGGAGAAACAGCCGGCTTCTTTATAGAAGAAGAATAACAAATTTAGCATAAATAGCCGAAAAGCAGATTTAAATAACCAAACAATATTAAATAGGAAATATGGAAACCAAATTGAAATAAACTGACTGGATTAAATATATATAGTTATCAGGGAATGCAATTTGCAGAATTAATGCGGAATCCAACAAATTTTCTTTCAGGCAGGCCCAACTATTTGGCGGAGGGACAAGAGAATCAGAAGAGAAAAAATCTCAGAGAAACAGATTTGTTCAAACTTGTTGTGCATAAAAAAACAAAAAGAGGCAGCCACCTTGGAATTAAGGAATAAGTTTCTTCTTTATCTTTTGCACAGTAACCCACTAATTTTTGGTTAAAACTAATACACGCTTGTTCAGTATCTTACAACTTTAATTAAATAAAACAAAAACAACATTTTAATGAAAAAAAATTAACTTAAAAAAGGATGCAATGACACCCGCCAATCAGCACAATTAGTAGTATTTAGTGCACATATTCCACGATAAACGATTTATTAAGTTTGTAAACAAACACTAAAATTCACAAAAATAAATAATTGAAAATAATTGAACCAGCGAAACAGAAGAAAAAAGCGGGCAAAATGTTTTTTTAATGTCGTTAATTATAAGGGAAAGCGCGCTGCTCTCTGCAAGTTGCTATTGTCTAAACCGTCGACGAGAGAGAGAGAGAGCCAACTAGTATTTAAAGTGCATCGCAGCCGCGCCTGCCCCGGCGTTTCTTCCGCTGCAGGGCAGCCCTGGTGGCGCATTCGAACACCTCGCGGACGCCCTCCTTGGTTTTGGCTGGAAGGAAAGCAATTTAAAATTAAAAAAAACTGTTAACTAGTATGACACGCCCACTCTGCCGATTTGGGAAATTGTGAGGCCATGGATGCAGGAGAGCCTGGAGAGTGGGATCTGGGAGGGATTAGTGGCTTAACTGAGTATCTGGGAGGGGTTAGTGGCTTAACTGAGGATCTATGAGGGTTAGTGGCTAAACTGAGGATCTATGAGGGTTAGTGGCTTAACTGAGGATCTATGAGGGTTAGTGGCTTAACTGAGGATCTATGAGGGTTAGTGGCTTAACTGAGGATCTATGAGGGTTAGTGGCTTGACTGAGGATCTATGAGGGTTAGTGGCTTAACTGAGGATCTATGAGGGTTAGTGGCTTGACTGAGGATCTGGGAGGGATTAGTGGCTTAACTGAGTATCTGGGAGGGGTTAGTGGCTTAACTGAGGATCTATGAGGGTTAGTGGATAAACTGAGGATCTGGGAGGGTTAGTGGCTAAAACTGAGGATCTGGGAGGGTAAGTGGCTAAACTGAGGATCTGGGAGGGTAAGTGGCTAAACTGAGGATATGGGAGGGTTAGTGGCTTAACTGAGGATCTGGGAGGGTTAGTGGCTAAACTGAGGATCTGGGAGGGTAAGTGGCTAAACTGAGGATATGGGAGGGTTAGTGGCTTAACTGAGGATCTGGGAGGGTTAGTGGCTTAACTGAGGATCTGGGAGGGTTAGTGGCTAAACTGAGGATCTGGGAGGGTTAGTCACTAAACTGAGGATCTTAGGCTGAAGTGAAGACTAAACTGAGGATCTAAGGAGGCTGAAGACCCTTAACCAGAAACCAACGGATCTTCGGTTGAGAACACAATCTGAAGCCCAAGCCAGCGAAACTAGGCTACAATAGCTGAAGCAGCGAAGCGCAGAAGCAAATCACTAACCGGAACACTCCAAATACGCGAACGCTCCGATTCTTTCGGCCATAGCTTTGCCATCCTCGTACTTGACCGGGTCCTGTTTGGTTCGGGCCAGCTCGCGCCTCGTGCTTTCATCGTTGCGCAGATCTTTCTTGTTGCCAATTAGTATAATAGGCACATTTGGACAGAAATGCCGCACCTCCGGCGTCCATTTCTCCGGTATGTTGGCCACGGAGTCCGGATTGTCAACTGAGAAGCACATTAGTATAACGTCTGTGTCTGGATAGCTTAGAGGCCGGAGTCTGTCGTAGTCCTCTTGGCCGGCCGTGTCCCACAGAGCGAGTTCAACCTAACAAACCGGGTCGAGTCATCAATGCCAGGAAAATACGATAGAAAAATTTCTGAATAATTTTATCTAATCTCTTCTTGTCCGTCTCCTACTCTTTCTTCTTGTCTCTCTCCTACTCTCTTCTTGTCTCTCTTCTATCTTCTTATTGTCTCTCTCCTACTCTCTTCTTGACTCTCTCCTACTCTCTTCTAGTCTCTCTCCTACTCTTTCTTCTTGTCTCTCTCCTACTCTCTCCTCCCCGACTACCTTCTAGTGACTCATACTCTTAACCAAAGTTCCATCTGCACCATAAAATTGCATTGGCGAATCCATTGGTCTGTTAAGAGCACAAAAGAACTAAATCGAGTTTCTGTTACAATGGCATTTGTTCTTTTAAGCCAGTATTTCCCTTAGAGACTGTCACTATAGTAAGCCTTTTAGCAATATTCTTTTCCTAACAGTAAGCGAAATACGGGGCAAAATAAGCAATAAATAACACAAACCTGTTTGCCTTCAACTTCAATATCGGCAACATAGTTCTCAAATACAGTTGGCACATAAACCTCAGGGAACTGATCCTTGCTAAACACAATCAATAGGCAAGTTTTACCACAGGCACCATCGCCAACAATGACCAGCTTCTTGCGAATGGCAGCCATTTGTATGTGTTATGAAAATTGAACAGAAAACTGGCTGAAAATGATAAATAGCATTAGATATAAGATATAAGGCTAAGACAAAGGCATCTGCTTTGCCCCTATTGTGCCAAGTTTAAAAAACCTTGCTGTAAAACAGGCCATGAAAGCATGAAAATAGCAGTCCTATAATGCAATATAATATAAATTTTAGAGGCACCAAATTTGTTTATAGGTGCAAAATGGAGCAAAAAAGGTCCTGCAATCAAAATTACCAACAATTTTAGCAATTACAAAATTGTAAACGATGAAAATAATTTTCTAGTATTGTATATTTTGTACTTTACCTTGCCAACACTAAAGTGCAGCTACCATTGACCATTATTAAGGTTTGAATTATCTCATATAGTAAAAGGAAATAGACAAAGTTACTAAAGTTTAAGATAGCCCTAGTAGCTAGTTGACAGAGTGAATAATTTTCGAATTGGTTGACAAAATAGCAGTCAATAAAGTAACTAGGATCTATTTAGACATAACTCAACTTGGACTTTAAAAAATGCAATGAAAAGGTATTTCAGAATCATTGTCAAACTCCAAGATTTATTAACTTATTTCAAAAGGATGCTCCACAAACTTAACATTTAATAGCTGAAAACCATTGTGAAAATTTTACAATAAGGATCTAGAGGCTAGAGACAATTTAGTTAGTTACTATACTATGTAGGTCTAAAAAATTATTAAGACTTGATTTATACTAGATTGAGTCAAATATATACCAGTTAAGAACAGGGTTTTTGTACAAATAGGGTGCAACTTGTACCTAAATTTTGGGTATCAGATGCAAATATTGCATTAGCTTTTTTTCCAAGGCAAGATGCAAATGCAATTGTGCAAGTGCAATTTAGTGTTTAGCATTTTCAAATTTCAAGCCAACTGCCAACAAGTTTTTGAAAAGTTACAAAAGGAGGTTTCTTAATTTCTATGAAATTTCAACTTAAAAACATTTACCAAGGAAGCAACAGCTTTCCATTTTCTAAATTTGAATAAAAATTGATTATTTTTTTACTTATAACTTCTTTTGTATTTGGATGCAAGTTGCACCTAGATTTTATTCTTAAGATGCAAGCTTGCATTTTCATTTTGGACAAAAAACCCTGGTTAAGAAGTCTAATCAAACCAAGCATGGATACCATTGTGTTTTCTATAATTTTGGTGCAGACACTGCAGAGTATATATAGGCTAGGACAAATTAATTGCAATGCATTGAAAATAAAAAACAGGCCCATTTGACTGCCCAATGGCCTAAGATCATCTAAAATTAATTGGGCTATTTAAAACTCAAAAATATGATAGCATATAATTTAATGATATTTTAGCATTGTATAACTCAAAGAATCTAATTGAATAGGCCTATCAATAATACATAGTCACAGATATATGTATTATTCAATATGGTTATCATATTTACAAAGAATAATTAGCAAAAGAGTAGAGCAAAAAATAGAAAAAAATTAAGTTAGCAAATTTATTTTCGATTCCGAAACTAATTGTTTAACAGGCCTTGACGTTGTACAAATATGGGGCGCGATAAGTGAGTACAATGTTTCCTAAAATAGATTGTGAAAATAAGCATAATTAACGTTTCCAGTATAAAAACTGTAAATAAATAATTTCATTCTTTTATTTTTAAGTAGAAACAAATAATTTAATGACTTAATTATTAAAATTCCGCAAAGTTTTTGTTATACTCAGCAGTCTGTGCTGCTTTAAAAGTTATGAGTCCGTCGATGAATCCGCAAAAAATAAAAGCAGATTATTTGAAGCCCTAATTTTTGACTAGGAGTCTAAAAACACTTGCAAGGCATCTGCTGAAGTTTCGTTTGTTTCCGAACAGGTAGTTTACCGTTTTTTTACTTTATTAGTTAGTTTTCATACATTTTCTAGAGCTCATTCGAGCTCACTGCTATCTTCGATGCTTCAGAAATTCGATATCGAGAACATTTACCATACATGCACATTTAATGTGCTTTTTGACACATTTTCAGTCTCGAATTAAAATTATATGTCGGTTTCTGCATCCTTGTCGACTTTGAGTGCCTAATTCGTTGGGCTTTTTAGACAGTTGATCTTTTTAGCGGTAGTTCTTTCTTACCCAGACTCGTAGTGAACGATTCGGCTCGTGCGCTCGTGTTTATAGTATTCTTAGAGAAAAGGATTGAGGGCTCCGGATTCCCATGCAGCCTCCCCTACTAGCATTGGTACCTCAGCGAATGGTGTTGGAACACGAAGGCTTGGCTTCGTGCGTTGAATTGACACTTGTTAACGTTTTATTTCTTCTGGCGATGTGCCTGTTTGCAATTTTTGTCTTATAACTAAACTCTGACTTAGTGTTTTATTTGCTAAATCATCGTGTAACTATAATATGTACGTCTCTCACCGCACGTCGTTCTTTGTATAAATCATTTTAAAACAAAAGTTTGTAAACGCTCATTGCCTCGAGAGGCGGTCTAAAAGTTTTTGACTGCCAAACACCATATGTGTTACTTGTGGTAGCAAAGCCCACAATGGCAGAGGGCAGTCATCACGCGATTCCAAGCGCTGAAAACTGTAATGAGTGGCTCTAGCCGTTTGAGCGAGAATGACAAGATCGCGACTACATGAACAAGCGGGTGGTGACAACTTTCATGGAAGAATTTTTTCAGACTTATGAACTGCGACAGGCTGTCGGGAAACGACAGTAACTGGGGCCTAAGCCCGCTACCCTGACCAGAACTGAGCGCGGGCCCAAGCGTACAGTGGACTGTTCCTGAGTGCGGGGGTGAGCAATGCAGTTAGCAGCAGCCCAGCAATCGTCGTCTTCTGGGCAAATCCCTCGACAACGAAGCTCAGGTGCAATATGGGAGGCCCGGAAGTTACCTCGCTGATCGACTCAAGCAGCCAGTTGTCAATCGTTGAAAATCGGATGCTGCATAGCATGCAGACAGTTCAGCTGGAGAGCGTGCATGTGGAGGTCGTGGCGGTCAATCAGCAGGTGGTGCCAGTGCGGGAGGTGGCGTGCGGCGACACCCGCTCTAGGCCCATTCCTTTCGTTCTCCAACCCCAACCTAAGTTATCACCCCTAATTATCATCTGACTCCCACCCAGATTGCGTCACCTCATACTGTTCACACGGTATCTGCGGCCAATTTCGATGGCCTTATTCCAATCAACATTGAAGTCCTCACATTTTTAGCGTCCTTTTCACTGTGTTAATAATGGCTTGCTCAGCCTTTCATATTGTTGGCTGAAGCATGGAAAAAAAAATTAGTGACCAGACTCCAGTGGCCGGCCGGTCGAAGGCGGCGGCTCGCCTATGTGTGATGATCGTGGTGTGTTAATGCTTGTTGTAGCCTACAGCATCAGTAAAAGACCCCACATCCGTAAAAGCACACAAGATCATTTTACTGGGTTGCCGAGGGCATTATCCAAATAAGTCTGAAGTGCAGGAAGTTGGCCAGGATTTCTGAGTTCTGTTATTCTCTTTGATGACTGCGCACAGTCGAAATAAAAACTGCATGTAAGCCAAGAGCATCCAATTCTAAGCATTCATTAATTTGAATCAATCGCATAGATAAGCAAGCAGCTCCAGTGAATTTACATTCAAGAAACAGAGGCCCTAGGCCCTAGTCAGCTACAAAATTCAAACGATGAAAAGTCCCAGAGCTCCCGAACTTCCAGTCTGGCGTCATGGCAGCAAAATGAATAAAGCGAAATTTTTCCCATAATAGCTCTAGCGCAAAGATAAAATGTAGAAAGACTTGCTAAAACTTAAAATTTCTAGTTAGGCTGTGCCATGAAGCTTGGATTCTCTGCTTTTGTCGCCGTTCTGCTGCTGCTGGCCGCCAGCTCTGCCCCGACTCAAACAGCTCCGTGCCCGGCTCCTTTCCAGCTGCATAACGCTACTCAGCTGTGCCTCATCATCGAGTCCAATCTGAGCTACACCTGGTGCGCCGCCAACCAGCGATGCTCTGAGCTGGGCGGCGAGCTGGTCAACTCGGCCGAGGCCTTAGCCGGACTGACTTCTTCGAAACTGCCTGCTGCCGGCTACTCGAATGAAATGTGGGTCGGCCTCAGCGACCTCAAGGCCGAGGTCGGCACCAGCCGGTTGGGTTGGCAGAGGGTCAACGGTGGCGGTACGCTTGCTGCTATTGATTCGCATTGGCGCCCTAATGAGCCTAACGCAGGCAACGGGCAGCACTGCATTCGCCTCATTCATAGACTTGCTGATTTTGTGCTCGGAGACTTTATCTGCAACACTGCACTAGGATTCGTCTGCCACTTCGTAGAGCCTCCTGCTGCGACCAAGTCGGCTGCCTACTGGACTCCCGCTGAGTTCAAGAGGACCCGGAACGACACCTACTACTGCTACGATGAGCTGCAGTCCGCGGCCTCGCTGCAGGCCTGCCTGATCAGAGCCTCCCTGTGTGGCAGCAGGTGCCGCAGCGCTCTGTACAACAGGCGGCTGGGCGCCTGCCGGCTGTTGCAGTTCGCCGACGCTCCGGTGGATGAGGAGATTGAGAGCAGCGGGGACTGGGAGAAGCTGGCGAGAGAGAGAGCGGGTCAGGCAGGAGAGGGAGAGAGCGGGTCAGGCAGGAGAGGGAGAGAGCGGGTCAGGCAGGAGAGGGAGAGAGCGGGTCAGGCAGGAGAGGGACTGAGCGGGTCAGGCAGGAGAGGGAGAGAGCGGGTCAGGCAGGAGAGGGAGAGAGCGGGTCAGGCAGGAGAGGGAGAGAGCGGGTCAGACAGGAGAGGGACTGAGCGGGTCAGGCAGGAGAGGGAGAGAGCGGGTCAGGCAGGAGAGGGAGTGAGCGGGTCAGGCAGGAGAGGGAGTGAGCGGGTCAGGCAGGAGAGGGAGAGAGCGGGTCAGACAGGAGAGGGACTGAGCGGGTCAGGCAGGAGAGGGAGAGAGCGGGTCAGGCAGGAGAGGGAGTGAGCGGGTCATTCTCTTTCTGACAGTGTAACTTTTAACTTTCTGTGACCAATATTTACATTTCGCGTAATTATTGAGCCTGTTATGCAATTCCATCCACCAAATGACTCACCGGTGACCCGAGGTGAACTCACGATCACGTATCACACAGGTGAAGCGTGATTTCAACGCTACTCAAGCCAACCGTTTTTTTAACCGAAGTCCCCAATCTTTTGGAATCCCGAGACACATTTTGGATTTCCCTGTCGAGGCGTTCTGCAGGAGACACCCCTGTCCCCCCCGACTGGCTCTGACCTTTGAGGTTTTCTCCCAGTCAGTCCCTCTTCACCGTCGACACACTTTCGACTGGTGAGTCGCGGAAGCCCACTTTCCAGTAGTCGACTGTCCTAGCCCCTTTCGGCCGTTGAGAATCTCCGGATGATCTGCAACCTGGGCACTTTCGCGAGATTGACTCCCGGATTCGAAGCACCAGGTGACAGCAGCGACCCTGGCCTGACTGACTGACGACGCGCCTGACCCTTAACTGACTACAGCCGAGCTTCGAGCGGCTGGTCAAAGCAGCAAAACAGGCAGTTCTCATAGGGCCGGTTTGATTATGGTGATTTTAGACTATTTATTTGTCGCAGAAATACACGTAGCCGTCACAATTATTGTGACTTAACCGTCAAAATAAAATTAAATAAGATTTGCTTGTTTGTTTGTTTGAATTGTGCACAATTCGAGGAGTCAAATCAAAGATTCAAAGTATCAGACAGGCACTTTTAAAAAAATTTTTACTGCTGGTGGTTAGACGAATTAGACTGGTTCTGTCGCTGAATTTTCGTGTCCTTAAATGCTGTCAGTGAATTTTCTGTAGCTGTATTTGCTGCATTCACCCGGGATTTCCCTTGAAAGCTAATAGGGCCAGTTAATGTACTTTAATAGGACCTCAGCCGCTTCATAACACCCACACTACCAAACTATAATCTCAGGGCGGGTCAAGCTAGAAGGGAAGGGCCTGATGTCCTTAGAGTTGTTAGCTCTCATTTTGCTGAGCATTAATTCCAGCAGCGTTCACTGTTTAGTCCTATTCAATAGAGTCTCCTTCCTCATTGATGGCGACATTCTTCTCTCCTACTCGACAGCCGTTAAGACTAGCTCCTACTTCAGTTTGCAGAAGCGATGTTCTAGATCGACGCTCAGCAAGCGACACTCGTGACAACGCGCAACATTTATCTGTTCGATAATATAGTATAGCTTTAAGCTTATTTTTTGCTTCTAGTGGTTTCCGCTTATCTTTTACCCTTTTTTCTAACGTCTTGTTCAGCACCAGGGTTTCTGATACGTTTACATATATTTTCGCTAAACTCTACTGCTTAACGGTCTTTAGTAATGTAGGACCTTAATTAGCCGCTCCTTCGAATCGATCAGAGCTCCGTCTTTATCAAACCTTGCATCTTGAAGGCAAACGAGCTTGAAGGCAAATTAGCTTTTTTAGACACGGTTCGATTCTACGATGATTTAATGATTATGTAAGTACTGCAGTGCGAATAGACGCGTAGGCAACTATTTATTTGCTTTTTAGTAAATAAATAAATTTCCGGTTAGTTGACAAAGTGAAAATTTTATAATGAAGCAAGATGCTGAGTCAACATCGCGACCAGTGGCGTTGCTAGGAATTTTCGATGGGGGATAAATAAAAAAGTTGAACAAACAATTAAAAAAATAGACTGTTTTCTTTACTTTATTACTACTTTACGGAACACTGGCGAATCATCTAAAAAAATTGACTGTATTTTAATGGTAATGCCCCCTTTAAACTCTCCCACAATTTTTCTGCCGGTTGGGGGGATATATTCCCGATCCCCCCCCCCCTATCTATGCCACTGATCGCGACATTGGCGATCAGTGGCGTAGTGGAACTAATTCAATTTAGTTCCAGATCCACGATTATAAAAAATGTATACAAATTTTAAAAAATCATGTCAAAACAAAATAAAGCATTCAACTCTTACAGAAAAAATAAATGATTAACTATGACGTCCGAATTTTGTGCATAGTATTTTTATATATATGCATTTGTATTTACATTTTTGAGTTGCTATCGATTATTATCGAATTCAGCAAAAATATAAAAATACAGATTAACTTACAACTTCAGGCGTGGAATGCGAATGCCTTATAACTCAATTTAAGGGCTTAATCAGATCAACCCGATCTAGGTCTATAACTTATATGTTTTAACGTAGAGTTTATTCTTGCAAAAAAATCCGTGCTTTTTAAACGTATTTTTAGCTTTCGCTACCTAGTTTTACTGAAATCTTTGTCAAACAGTCAGTGTTGGCAATCAAGTTTAGATTTTTAATCTGCCTGTTAACAGCTTTTTAGAATAAATACTAAATATAGGTCTAATAATGCCCATTGCTCAACTAAGTGAACCATTCAAAGAAGTGAAGGTTGAAAAAGCACCTTCAGTAAGTTTCATATTTAATTATACTGTTTTACCATTGTTTGTATTTTTTGTGCAATAATCTGCATGGTTTTTAAAAGGCTTGTCACATTCGTAAATTTTTTCCTAGTTAGCTTATATAATATAGCCCTTATTTCTATGATAGCTAATTTTGGTAAAAAATAATTTTTATATCAATTCTAGAATATATATAATATTTATAAAAAAGTTTTATTGAAGGCAAATCTTATAAAAATTGTCCTAAATTAGCAGAATTGAATAATAGAGAAAATTTTATAGCTATTTTATCAATTATGCCAAAATTTTTACATTTACAATTTATTTTACTAAAATATCATTAGTTGAATTTTTGCAAAAAATATGTAGACATGTAACAAGGGTACTTTAGAAAGTGCACAAGGGTATTTAAACTTTGCCCAAAATGTAACAATTGATAGGCATGCCACATTTTACAATTAGTATGTTTTATATTAAGTTGTCACAAGTAAGTCCTAAAGCACAATAGGATCTATTAGGTTATTTTGTCAAAAAGATGCAACAAGCATAATAGGATATTTATAATCTATATATGTTGGCAAAGTCACTTTTCAATATGGCAATAGGGTATAATATGAAGTCATAAAAATACCAAGAGGTAGCTGTAAGTCACAAAAATTTAAAATTTTCAAAGGAAAACCATGCAATAACTGATAGACCAATTGGACATTTGCATAATAGCTATTGCAGCTTGTTCTGCTTGTAAATTGCTACTTATCAGTTGGCTTATTAGCTATTTTACTTTTGTGCATATTTTATATCACATATTATAGCTAGCTAATGGTCACAATTTTTTAACTTAAAATATTATCCTATTTTGGGACTATAAAAGCTGGGTGTTCTCAGTGGGCCAGATAGCTTAACCACTATGCTTGCTCTTGTGTTGAGAGGCTGGACCTTTATGGCTATTTTATATTTTGGCCATAGAAAACTTGGATTGGTTTAATGCAAAGTACATATGCTGTTCTATACTTGTCCAATATAAATTTAACTAAAGAATCAAAAAAAGGAATTATTAGAATAAAAATTATATATATAGAAATTCTATATCTAATGTTTAAAAGAAATAAACTTATCCATTTATAAAATTCATGTTTTAATAGTAAAGTATAACTTTTTGCCTTTCTTTAAATCAAACTTTTAGATTGTTAAGTCTAATGGGATACTAATTTTATTGGCAGTAAAAAAAATTAAGTCGCTTAATAGTTTTGAGGATAACTATTGTATCAAAATATTGAAATGGTATTGTAGTTTGTGAAATAGAAATTTGTTTAAAAATATTCTTGCAATTTAATTGCAAATATAAATTTTTTTAAATAGATTTTATGCATACTTAGATTACTTAGGCCTTTTGCTTAAACATATGATTTGATAATTTTTTCTACATGCATTATGCAAATATTCTAAATTATTCCCAAATAGGCTTTTCTTGTACTTTTGAATTACCAAGTATAATTTGATGTGATTTTTTGAATTTATTGCCATGTCTTCTATCAATAAGTTCTACCTTATTGCTATTGCATTATATATTGCTAGTAATCCATGAAAGCCAGTCTAGAAATATTTTTTATTACAATATAGCTAAATAAGTTCTTGGATTTATTAGTAACATTAATATAAATTATCATTTTGATTTTTGGAAAGCTTGCTTACTTTTTACAAATATATATAATTGTAACATATTATGCAACTAGGATTCAATGGCATATTCCAGGACTAATTTGTATACATATAATCCATTTATTTGTAGGCTTTGATATATAAAGTACTCTTTAATGCTTTAAACAATCTCTTCTTGTCTTTTTTAGAATAAATAAAATTCCTGTGTTAAGTAATAAAAATTAAGTTATAAAATATGAATTTTTTGTTCAATTTTAGACATCAACACTAGAGGATGAATCAGCTGATACAGGAGAGGTGAATGCTTGCAATATTTCTGAGTTTTTTCTCTGCTATTTAACTAGTATTTTTTTATATAGAAAAACTTCAATAATAAATTGTGCAGCTCGAGAATGGCGACCATGCTACAGAGTTGGAAGTCACTGACATCGTCAAACCACTTGGCACTGGTGTAGTATGCCCTGCCGATTTCGAACTGCTCAAAGTCCTGGGTCAGGGCTCGTTTGGCAAAGTTTTTCTAGTTCGCAAGTTGACTGGACACGATGCCGGGACTCTGTACGCTATGAAAGTGCTGCGAAAGGCTACACTTAAGGTGAGAGAGTTTTCTGATGACACGTAAGTAGGTCATATATAGGTGCATATTTTATTCTGATCGAACCTAATCCCGAACGCCTGCTCACCCAGATCCGTGACCGAGTTCGCACCAAAATGGAGCGCAACATCTTGGCAGACGTGGACCATCCGTTTATAGTGAAACTGCATTATGCCTTCCAGACTGAGGGCAAACTCTATCTAATCTTGGAGTTTCTTCGCGGCGGTGATTTATTTAGCCGATTAAGCAAGGAAATCATGTTTACAGAAGACGACGTGAAATTCTATTTAGCCGAACTGGCTTTAGCTCTCGGGCACCTGCACAGCATAGGAATTATCTATCGCGACTTGAAGCCCGAGAATGTACTGCTTGGTGAGTTCTTATGGGAAATAGCTCGCATATTATTGATTGACAGGTTCCCCAGTTTTATTCCCGCGCTGTACTGTAACAGGTAGCTTCTATCCCCACACTGTACTGTAACAGGTAGCTTCTATCCCCACACTGTACTGTAACAGGTAGCTTCTATCCCCACACTGTACTGTAACAGGTAGCTTCTATCCCCACACTGTACTGTAACGGGTAGCTTATATCCCCACACTGTACTGTAACGGGTAGCTTCTATCCCTACACTTTACTGTAACAGGTAGCTTCTATTCCTACACTGTACTGTAACGGGTAGCTTCTATCCCCACACTGTACTGTAACGGGTAGATTCTACCCCCGCGCTGTACTGTAGCAGGTAGCTTCTATCCCCACACGGTACTGTAACAGGTAGCCTAAAATTGCAGAATCGCATGCTAATTGCTTTATTCTTAATACCTTCTATTAGAAGAAGTCTAGAAAAGTCTCTGGCAATTATGGGTTGACCGCTGCTGCAACTTAAGTCTAAAGCTAGACTATTTGTTCGCAACAGTTAAATTTTTCGCAGTGCAGTGTATGCGAATAGAGGTCACGCAGCTATTCAATGCGGTGTATATGCGCCTGATTGGCTTAGAGATACTGTTTGTCTAGCATGTTTGCGTGCATTTATTTTACTTGGGTATTGGCCTGTTAGCAGCTGTTCATTCATATACTAGACGTTAAACTTTGGCTGCCAGTTGCAGCATGATCTGCAATGGCTACCATGTGTGGGGGCGAGTATTCTTCTAATACTGCTTAGTGGGGAGTGCAATCCACAAATTTTGGATCGAAAGAGCTGCTCTATTGCGACTAGAACAAATTTAGAAATTTGTATAAATGACAAAATCAAATTTTATGAATAATAATTTGATTATTCTTTAAAGATTAAAATTTGTACCATTTAGAACAGTTGGCACCAGCACCTGCAGATACATGTTGTACAGGTGTCAGGACCTCTAGATATATGTTGTACAGCTGAGTATCACAGGTGTCAGCACCTCCAGATACATGTTGTACAGCTGAGTATCACAGGTGTCAGCACCTCCAGATACATGTTGTACAGCTGAGTATCACAGTGTCAGCACCTGAAGATACATGTAGTACATCTAAGTATCACAGTTGTCAGCACCTCCAGATACATGTAGTACAGCTGAGTATCACAGTTGTCAGCACTTCCAGACACATGTTGTACAACTGAGTATCACAGTGTCAACACCTCCAGATACATGTAGTACAGCTGAGTATCACAGTTGTCAGCACCTCCAGATACATGTAGTACAGCTGAGTATCACAGTTGTCAGCACTTCCAGATGCATGTAGTACAGCTGAGTATCACAGTGTCAGCACCTCCAGATACATGTAGTACAGCTGAGTATCACAGTTGTCAGCACTTCCAGATACATGTAGTACAGCTGAGTATCACAGTTGTCAGCACTTCCAGATGCATTTAGTACAGCTGAGTATCACAGTGTCAGCACTTCCAGACACATGTTGTACAACTGAGTATCACAGTGTCAACACCTCCAGATGCATGTAGTTTAGCTGAGTGTCACAGGTATTTGCTTCACATTCATCTAGCAAAGGTATCAGCCTGTAGGTTTTCTAGGTTTTTCTAGTCTTACAGGTCTTGGTAAAGCAATATTCCCCCAACCCTCTCTCACATGACAGACGAACAAGGCCACATTAAGCTCACTGATTTCGGCCTAAGCAAGGAGTCAATATTCGATGACGAGTCAAAGACGTACTCGTTTTGCGGCACAGTTGAATACATGGCGCCAGAGGTGGTTAATCGAAAAGGCCACGGCACAGCCAGCGATTGGTGGAGCTACGGTGTGCTGATGTTCGAGATGCTCACTGGCCAGCTGCCTTTCCAAGGCGCCAACCGCAAGGATACAATGCAGCAAATTCTTAAGGCTAAGCTTGGCATGCCGCAGTTCCTGTCGCCCGAAGCGCAGAGCCTTCTAAGAGCGTTGTTTAAACGAAATCCGGTGTGTAAAGCTGCGTTTTATTAGTCGCCATGTGTTTTCAAAAAAAATTTGCGTTACCAAGCCCTGAAGTTGTGTAGCTTATTTTATAACCTAGTTTATTCAGCCTTACTTATCTTTAGTCATCTGCACAGTTTATGGTAGTCATTCTCTCAGTTTATAGTTGGTCATTTTCATAGTTAATGGCTGGTCATTCTCTCGGTTTATAGTTGGTCATTTTCATATTTTATTGCAGGTCGTTCTCTCGGTTTATAGTTAGTCATTTTCATAGTTTATGGTCGGTCATTTTCTCAGTTTATAGTTGGTCATTTTCATAGTTTATGGCTTATAATTCTCTCAGTTTATAGTTGGCCATTTTCATAGTTTATGGCTTGTAATTCTCTCAGTTTATAGTTGGCCATTTTCATAGTTTATGGCTGGTCATTCTCTTTAGTTTATAGTTGGTCATTTTCATAGTTAATGGCTGGTCATTCTCTCAGTTTATAGTTGGCCATTTTCATAGTTTATGGCTGGTCATTCTCTTTAGTTTATAGTTGGTCATTTTCAAAGTTTATGATCGGTCATTCTCTCAGTTTATAGTTGGTCATTTTCATAGTTAATGGCTGGTCATTCTCTCAGTTTATAGTTGGTCATTTTCATAGTTTATGGTCGGTCATTCTCACAGTTTATAGTTGGTCATTTTCATAGTTTATGGCTGATCATTCTCTCAGTTTATAGCTGGTCATTTTCATATTTTATTGCAGGTCGTTCTCCCGGTTTATAGTTAGTCATTTTCATAGTTTATGGTCGGTCATTTTCTCAGTTTATAGTTGGTCATTTTCATAGTTTATGGCTTGTAATTCTCTCAGTTTATAGTTGGCCATTTTCATAGTTTATGGCTGGTCATTCTCTTTAATTTATAGTTGGTCATTTTCAAAGTTTATGATCGGTCATTCTCTCAGTTTATAGTTGGTCATTTTCAAAGTTTATGGTCGGTCATTCTCTCAGTTTATAGCTGGTCATTTTCATAGTTTATGTCTGGTCATTCTCTCAGTTTATAGTTGGTCATTTTCACAGTTTATGGTCGGTCATTCTCTCAGTTTATAGCTGGTCATTTTCATAGTTTATGGCTGGTCATTCTCTCAGTTTATAGTTGGTCATTTTCATAGTTTATGGCTTGTGATTCTCTTAGTTTATGATTGATCATTTTCCTAATTTATGTTTGGTCATCTGTCCAGTTTATTATTGATCATTGGCTAGTTGATGTTGGTTTATTTTTACAGTTTATGGTTGCCAATGCCCTTAGTCTCTTTATGCCCTTACCCTATTCCCACTGCAGGCCAACCGCCTTGGCTACGGACCCCACGGCCTAGCCGAGCTCAAAAAGCACCCGTTCTTCGCCAGCCTGTCCTGGACTGAGCTGCTCAACAAGCGCTTCCAGCCGCCCTTTAAACCGGTGTGCACCAGGCCCGACGAGACATTCTACTTTGACAACGAGTTCACTAACAAGACGCCGAAGGATTCACCGGGCGTGCCTCCGTCGGCAACTGCGCACGAATTGTTCCGCGGCTTCTCCTATGTCGCACCGATGCTGCTACAGCAGACTGGCACCGAGACGGCCGCCGCTGCCGGAGGCGCCGCTGCCGCCACCGCCGACGCCGCCAGCGTTAACCCCGGCGTCCGCGCCGCCAAAAACGTCGCCCGCCTAGCCGGCGTTCATCAGGGCGATTTCTCGCAAGACTACGAGCTTAAAGAACAACTGGGCGTTGGCACCTTCGCCATCTGTCACCGCTGCGTGCACCGCGCCACCGGAGCCAGCTTCGCTGTCAAGGTACGACTGAAAAATTTCCCTCAATTGAAGCTGTTTTGCTGTTAGAGACTCCGATTGAGGAATTCTCTGACTGATCTCAGGGGGGAATTGAGACTCCGATTGAGGAATTCTCTGACTGACCTCGGGGGGGGGGGAATTGAGACTCCGATTGAGGAATTCCCTGACTGACCTCGGGGGGGAATTGAGACTCCGATTGAGGAATTCCCTGACTGACCTCGGGGGGGAATTGAGACTCCGATTGAGGAATTCCCTGACTGATCTCAGGGGGGAATTGAGACTCCGATTGAGGAATTCCCTGACTGATCTCAGGGGGGAATTGAGACTCCGATTGAGGAATTCCCTGACTGATCTCAGGGGGGAATTGAGACTCCGATTGAGGAATTCCCTGACTGACCTCGGGGGGGAATTGAGACTCCGATTGAGGAATTCCCTGACTGATCTCAGGGGGGAATTGAGACTCCGATTGAGGAATTCCCTGACTGATCTCAGGGGGGAATTGAGACTTCGATTGAGGAATTCCCTGACTGATCTCAGGGGGGAATTGAGACTCCGATTGAGGAATTCCCTGACTGACCTCGGGGGAATTAAGTAATGCTATACCTAGATCACCCTTATGAACTTCTCTAATAATTAAAACTATATAAGTTTACTAGTTTATAATTAGATTTATAAATGCAGATTGCTAAGAAATTCGTCTTGCTGGCATTAAATGCGAGACGATATTTATCAGTTCCGATTTAGTCTCAATCCCGCATCGCCCAATCTATAATCCCACTTCCTCCCTACACCATCTATTTTGCCCCGTCTTTCTCTCTTATCAATCGACGCTCGTCTTGCAATTTAACTTATTCGGGGCCAGTTATTGCCAGGTGCGTACGTTGAGCTTGTCTTGAAGAAGAAAAAAAGTTTAATTCTATTTTTCCGCTTTTCAGTCTGTCTACTAATCGCGTCTCTGCTTCTCTCTGTTGTATCGTGAAATTCTACCCTAGCTTAGAAAAGAACAAAGAGTCAGCTATACAGGTGTGGTCATTTGCTGCAATCTTACTGTCTCGCTCTGTCTGTCTGTCTGTCTGGCTGCCTGTCTGTCTATCTATCTATCTATCCTATCCTGCTAATTCATTTGCATTTCATTTCATTTAGTCCTTCACTAGCTAGCTATTAGAGAATGACCGCCTCAGACCCTGCCGCTTTCCATTAGAGCCTATTGTTGCTGCCATTATATTGGTCTTCCTAGGCTTTGCGCCGCTCAATCCTATTAAAAAATTTTAGAAAACTCATTTTTTAGCTTCTAAGCTCTGCGTGTGTCTATCTCAAACTGTCTCTCGTCTCCGTCCAAGCACCCTCCTCCCTAACTAGGGCTCCGAAGTCGCACTAAGTTAGACTTTGTGCAGCTCTTATTGTTATTCGCAAATTTAAGCTTAGTTGCTGGGGCGTTATCTTTTCACCTGCCTTCACTCAGTAGCTTAAAATAAGTATGTATTTTTTATGCTTAGCAACCAGTAGACAGGGGCGCTAACGCAGACCCAAAAACATTTGACAAAAATACAACTTGGCAGCTTCTAAGCATTAAAACTCTGGCAAAAAGCTAAATTGGAAGTTTTTGTCAAATGAAAATTTTCAAAATAAAATTAGAAACTGCTTTTTGAGCAATTTGAACATATAACGTTGAAGAATGCTGCGCTCATAACTACTACCTCAAGTATACTCAAAATGCTTCAAAGCTACCCCAGCTACCTCAAAGCAACCCAAGATGCTTCAAAGCTACCCCATGCACTTCAAAGCTACCCCAACTACTTCAAAGCTACCCCACATACTTTAAAGCTACCCCACATACTTTAAAGCTACCCCATGCACTTCAAAGCTACCCCACATACTTTAAAGCTACCCCATGCACTTCAAAGCTACCCCAACTACCTCAAAGCTACCCCAGATGCTTTAAAGCTAACCCAACTACTTCAAAGCTACCCCAGCTACCTCAAAGCTACCCCATCTACCTCAAAGCTACCCCATCTACCTCAAAGCTACTCCAGCTACCTCAAAGCTACTCCAGCTACCTCAAAGCTACTCCAGCTACCTCAAAGCTACCCCATACACTTCAAAGCTACGCCAGCTATAACAAAGCTACTACTCCACATACTGTAAATCTAGTTAAATGCAATCTTGGGAAGCTTAAAAATCCACCCGTCAGGTCGGCGCGGCGCGCACTAAAATCAATGCAAAGCGCAGCTGCAAAACCAAAATCCGTACACTGAATGGCCCCTCTGTTAGCCAAAAATAAATTTAAGGCGCACGCAACTAAACGATTCCGCCAAGGCAGAAGCAGTTGCCCCACTCGTCCCCCCTCCCGTTCCCTTTTTTCCGTCTCCTGTCCTTCCTCGAGTCACGATATTTTCGACAGAACGGTGCCGGAGACTTGTCCAGTCGGCCCAGACAGACAGACGGACAGGCGGACAGATATGATAGGTAGGGATACGGCTAATGCAGACGGAACAGAAGGATTTATGGAACACAAGCAGGCGACGAGGATGAGGATGAGGCGGTCGTTGGAATTCGATTTGATTTGGAAAGCCAGCACTGCGAGATTCTGCACTAGAAGACGAGAAGGCAATTCGCTGGCATTAGATGTCGCATTAGGCTAGCATGCAGCAGTCAGGGATCAGCTGCTATGGGAGCCGAATTCGACAACTGACCCGCCACGCCCAAATTAGGTCGGGCTGCTCATCCTGAGTTAAGGCGCTTTAAAATTCCAAGGAAAAAGCAATTGGCTGTGTCTCAATAGTCAGAATCTGATCAAAAATTATATTTAGATGCGAGCAATATTAGTCAGTCGTTAGAATGCATCTTTTGTTTAAAAAATAAAATGGAAAAAAAACAAACCTTTTCTTAACTTATAAATTTAAAACCAAAAAGTTGCTTTTACTTAAGGATTTATTTTATTTATAATCAAACTCTTGTGCGCTGCAATGTAAAATATTAAAGCATGCTATATTCGATGCAATATTTAAGTGGGAGTGTATAAGGCAGCGTTGAAGTAGCTGGGGTAGCCTTAAAGTAGCTGGGGTAGCTTTGAATTAGCTGGGATAGCTTTGAATTGTATAGGGTAGCTTTGAATTAGCTGGGATAGCTTTGAATTGTATGGGGTAGCTTTAAAGTGCATGGGGTAGCTTTGAAGTGTATGGGGTAGCTTTGAATTAGCTGGGATAGCTTTGAAGTGTATGGGGTAGCTTTGAATTAGCTGGGATAGCTTTGAATTGTATGGGGTAGCTTTGAATTAGCTGGGATAGCTTTGAATTTTATGGGGTAGCTTTAAAGTGCATGGGGTAGCTTTGAAGTGTATGTGGTAGCTTTAAAATTAGCTGGGATAGCTTTGAATTGTATGGGGTAGCTTTGAATTAGCTGGGATAGCTTTGAATTGTATGGGGTAGCTTTAAAGTGCATGGGGTAGCTTTGAAGTGTATGGGGTAGCTTTGAATTAGCTGGGATAGCTTTGAATTGTATGGGGTAGCTTTGAATTAGCTGGGATAGCTTTGAATTCTATGGGGTAGCTTTAAAGTGCATGGGGTAGCTTTGAAGTGTATGGGGTAGCTTTGATTAGCTGGGATAGCTTTGAATTGTATGGGGTAGCTTTGAATTAGCTGGGATAGCTTTGAATTGTATGGGGTAGCTTTAAAGTGCATGGGGTAGCTTTGAAGTGTATGGAGTAGCTTTGAATTAGCTGGGATAGCTTTGAATTGTATGGGGTAGCTTTGAATTAGCTGGGATAGCTTTGAATTGTATGGGGTAGCTTTAAAGTGCATGGGGTAGCTTTGAATTAGCTGGGATAGCTTTGAATTGTATGGGGTAGCTTTGAATTAGCTGGGATAGCTTTGAAGTGTATGGGGTAGCTTTGAATTAGCTGGGATAGCTTTGAATTGTATGGGGTAGCTTTAAAGTGCATGGGGTAGCTTTGAATTAGCTGGGATAGCTTTGAATTGTATGGGGTAGCTTTGAATTAGCTGGGATAGCTTTGAAGTGTATGGGGTAGCTTTGAATTAGCTGGGATAGCTTTGAATTGTATGAGGTAGCTTTGAATTAGCTGGGATAGCTTTGAATTGTATGGGGTAGCTTTAAAGTGCATGGGGTAGCTTTGAAGTGTATGGGGTAGCTTTGAATTAGCTGGGATAGCTTTGAAGTGTATGGGGTAGCTTTGAATTAGCTGGGATAGCTTTGAATTGTATGGGGTAGCTTTGAATTAGCTGGGATAGCTTTGAATTTTATGGGGTAGCTTTAAAGTGCATGGGGTAGCTTTGAAGTGTATGTGGTAGCTTTAAAATTAGCTGGGATAGCTTTGAATTGTATGGGGTAGCTTTGAATTAGCTGGGATAGCTTTGAATTGTATGGGGTAGCTTTAAAGTGCATGGGGTAGCTTTGAAGTGTATGGGGTAGCTTTGAATTAGCTGGGATAGCTTTGAATTGTATGGGGTAGCTTTGAATTAGCTGGGATAGCTTTGAATTCTATGGGGTAGCTTTAAAGTGCATGGGGTAGCTTTGAAGTGTATGGGGTAGCTTTGATTAGCTGGGATAGCTTTGAATTGTATGGGGTAGCTTTGAATTAGCTGGGATAGCTTTGAATTGTATGGGGTAGCTTTAAAGTGCATGGGGTAGCTTTGAAGTGTATGGAGTAGCTTTGAATTAGCTGGGATAGCTTTGAATTGTATGGGGTAGCTTTGAATTAGCTGGGATAGCTTTGAATTGTATGGGGTAGCTTTAAAGTGCATGGGGTAGCTTTGAATTAGCTGGGATAGCTTTGAATTGTATGGGGTAGCTTTGAATTAGCTGGGATAGCTTTGAAGTGTATGGGGTAGCTTTGAATTGTATGGGGTAGCTTTAAAGTGCATGGGGTAGCTTTGAATTAGCTGGGATAGCTTTGAATTGTATGGGGTAGCTTTGAATTAGCTGGGATAGCTTTGAAGTGTATGGGGTAGCTTTGAATTAGCTGGGATAGCTTTGAATTGTATGAGGTAGCTTTGAATTAGCTGGGATAGCTTTGAATTGTATGGGGTAGCTTTAAAGTGCATGGGGTAGCTTTGAAGTGTATGGGGTAGCTTTGATTAGCTGGGATAGCTTTGAATTGTATGGGATAGCTTTGAATTAGCTGGGATAGCTTTGAATTGTATGGGGTAGCTTTGAATTAGCTGGGATAGCTTTGAATTTTATGGGGTAGCTTTAAAGTGCATGGGGTAGCTTTGAAGTGTATGTGGTAGCTTTAAAATTAGCTGGGATAGCTTTGAATTGTATGGGGTAGCTTTGAATTAGCTGGGATAGCTTTGAATTGTATGGGGTAGCTTTGAATTAGCTGGGATAGCTTTGAATTGTATGGGGTAGCTTTAAAGTGCATGGGGTAGCTTTGAAGTGTATGGGGTAGCTTTGATTAGCTGGGATAGCTTTGAATTGTATGGGATAGCTTTGAATTAGCTGGGATAGCTTTGAATTGTATGGGGTAGCTTTGAATTAGCTGGGGTAGCTCTGAACTGGTAGCTTTGAAGAAGCTGGGTAGCTTTAAACTGATAGCTTTGAAGAAGCTGGGGTAGCTTTGAAGTAGCTGGGGTAGCTTTGAAGCATCTGGGGTAGCTTTCAAGTAGCTGTGGTAGCTTTGAGGTAGCTGGGGTAGCTTTGAAGCATCTGGGGTAGCTTTCAAGTAGCTTTGAGGTAGCTCGGGTAGCTTTGAGGTAGCTGGGGTAGCTTTGAGGTAGCTGGGTAGCTTTAAAGTAGCTGGGGTAGCATTGAAGTAGCTGGGGTAGCTTTGAGGTAGCTGGGGTAGCTTTAAAGTAGCTGGGCTAGCATTAAAGTAGCTGGGGTAGCTTTGAAGTAGCTGGGTTAGCTTTAGAGTAGTTGGGGTAGCTTTGAAATAGCTGGGGTAGCTTTCGGGAGTCTCTAGAAATTTGTTTTCAACATGTTTTTGCGATTTAATTTTCGGTAAAATAGCCAAGTTAATTCGGCCCACTAATCCTTTCGCAGATTATCGATTGTTCCAAGCGCGATCCGCAAGAGGAGGTGGAAATTCTTCTCCGATTCTCCGAGCACCCCAACATCGTCTCACTGCGGGGTGTCTACACGTCCGTGTCCACTGGCCGCGTCTACCTGGTGATGGAGCTACTCAGAGGCGGAGAACTGCTCGACAGGATTCTGAGACAGAAATTTTTCAGCGAGCGCGAGGCGTCCGCTGTCATCGAGGTCGTCTGCCGCACACTGGCCTTTCTGCACAAGAACGGCGTTGTACATCGGGACTTGAAGCCGTCCAATCTGGTGTACGCCAGCGACGACTGGGCACCGGAGAGCTTGAGGGTGAGTTGCCCGGTGACTCTGCTATTGCCGGTGGGTAAGGCGCCTTAGTAGCTAGGGGAGTGCCTTAGCGGGTAGCTAAGTGTAGTGTGAATTTTTGTTAAATTGTTTTTTCTCAGTAGCGAGGTGATTTTCTGAGAAAGTCAGTTGTTGAGTAACAAAGTGACTAAGTAGTTAGTTTAATGTCTGAGTAGCTACTTTAGTGTCCGAGTAGCTAGTTAAGTGTTTGAGTAGCTAGTTGAGTGTCTGAAGCTAGTTAAGTGTCTGAGTAACTAGTTGAGTTTCTGAGTAGCTAGTTGAGTGTCTAAGTAACTAGTTGAGTGTCTGAAGCTAGTTAAGTGTCTGAGTAACTAGTTGAGTTTCTGAGTAGCTAGTTGAGTGTCTAAGTAGCTAGTTGTGTGTCCGAGTAGCTATTTGAGTGTCGAAGTAGCTATTTGAGCATCTGAGTAGCTATTTGAGTGTGTTATTATCTTAGGTAGTTCCTGCATAAATCGTTTTATTTCACATTCGCTAGATCAGTGTCTTAAGTAGCTACTTAAGAGAAATATGTACTATGCGATTGGTCTGTATTGTAGCTAACTGAGAGGCAAAGTTGAAAGCAAAGAAACAGCATTTAGTCAGCTGGTCAAATTCGTTTAAAGTAAGTAAATGTCGAAGTTCGTGTAAAATCTCTGGCGTACAGACGCAGCTGCATTTTCACCCGTTTTTTCACTTACAGTGGACAAATTTAACTCGAAGTCTTGCCCCCAGTTAAGGCGGGAGCCACACAGGGCCAGACAAAAGCTAGGGTGGCAGATGCTTTATTCCGCCGGAAAGGAGGGGAGGGGGCAAAAAAGATTGGCCCGTTAACTTCTAGTGGAAAGCTGAATGAATGATGCACTTTTATTTTCTGACCCTGTCGTGCGGATAATTACTTGCTTAAGAGTGGGACAAGGCGTAGACTGGCGGTAAAAAATAAATCGGATTTTCACGCTTTCTTTCCTCTTTTCTGCCTCCTGCAAAGCACTGATTTGCGGAGCAACTTGAATTGAAAACTTGATTTTGAAATTGCTTTAAGCGTACGTATTAGTCAATTAGGAAGCACACAGCTACTATGAATAAGTCAGTTGGAGATGTGACAGCTACATTAGTTGATTGGGGATGTCAGTTGGGAATCTGACTGCTACAATGGAGATTAGTTTTTAGGGGATCTGAAAGCTACAATGGGGATAGTCGGTAGGGATCTGAAAGCTACAATGGGGATAGTCGGTAGGGATCTAAAAGCTACAATGGGGATAGTCGGTAGGGATCTGAAAGCTACAATGGGGATAGTCGGTAGGGATCTGAAAGCTACAATGGGGATAGTCGGTAGGGATCTGAAAGCTACAATGGGGATAGTCGGTAGGGATCTGAAAGCTACAAGGGGGATAGTCAGTAGGGATCTGAAAGCTACAAGGGGGATAGTCAGTAGGGATCTGAAAGCTACAATGGGGATAGTCGGTAGGGATCTGAAAGCTACAATGGGGATAGTCGGTAGGGATCTGAAAGCTACAAGGGGATAGTCAGTAGGGATCTGAAAGCTACAAGGGGGATAGTCAGTAGGGATCTGAAAGCTACAAGGGGGATAGTCAGTAGGGATCTGAAAGCTACAAGGGGGATAGTCAGTAGGGATCTGAAAGCTACAAGGGGGATAGTCAGTAGGGATCTGAAAGCTACAAGGGGGATAGTCAGTAGGGATCTGAAAGCTACAAGGGGGATAGTCAGTAGGGATCTGAAAGCTACAAGGGGGATAGTCAGTAGGGATCTGAAAGCTACAAGGGGGATAGTCAGTAGGGATCTGAAAGCTACAATGGGGATAGTCAGTAGGGATCTGAAAGCTACAATGGGGATAGTCAGTAGGGATCTGAAAGCTACAAGGGGGATAGTCAGTAGGGATCTGAAAGCTACAAGGGGGATAGTCAGTAGGGATCTGAAAGCTACAAGGGGGATAGTCAGTAGGGATCTGAAAGCTACAATGGGGATAGTCGGTAGGGATCTGAAAGCTACAATGGGGATAGTCGGTAGGGATCTGAAAGCTACAATGGGGATAGTCGGTAGGGATCTGAAAGCTACAATGGGGATAGTCGGTAGGGATCTGAAAGCTACAATGGGGATAGTCGGTAGGGATCTGAAAGCTACAATGGGGATAGTCGGTAGGGATCTGAAAGCTACAATGGGGATAGTCGGTAGGGATCTGAAAGCTACAAGGGGGATAGTCAGTAGGGATCTGAAAGCTACAAGGGGGATAGTCAGTAGGGATCTGAAAGCTACAATGGGGATAGTCGGTAGGGATCTGAAAGCTACAATGGGGATAGTCGGTAGGGATCTGAAAGCTACAAGGGGGATAGTCAGTAGGGATCTGAAAGCTACAAGGGGGATAGTCAGTAGGGATCTGAAAGCTACAAGGGGGATAGTCAGTAGGGATCTGAAAGCTACAAGGGGGATAGTCAGTAGGGATCTGAAAGCTACAAGGGGGATAGTCAGTAGGGATCTGAAAGCTACAAGGGGGATAGTCAGTAGGGATCTGAAAGCTACAAGGGGGATAGTCAGTAGGGATCTGAAAGCTACAAGGGGGATAGTCAGTAGGGATCTGAAAGCTACAAGGGGGATAGTCAGTAGGGATCTGAAAGCTACAATGGGGATAGTCAGTAGGGATCTGAAAGCTACAATGGGGATAGTCAGTAGGGATCTGAAAGCTACAAGGGGGATAGTCAGTAGGGATCTGAAAGCTACAAGGGGGATAGTCAGTAGGGATCTGAAAGCTACAAGGGGGATAGTCAGTAGGGATCTGAAAGCTACAAGGGGGATAGTCAGTAGGGATCTGAAAGCTACAAGGGGGATAGTCAGTACGGGATCTGAAGCTACAAGGAGGATTTGTCAGTAGGGGATTTGAAGGTACCAGGGACAAATTTTATTATTTGTTAATCTAGGAATGTTTACTAAGGCAAAGGGTTCCAGTAGGCTATTCTTACGTAACCGAGTCAGTCCATCCCCCGCGTATTTTCCTCAGGTGTGCGACTTTGGCTTCGCAAAGCAGCTTCGCGCTGAGAACGGCCTGTTAATGACGCCCTGTTACACGGCCTCATTCGTGGCGCCTGAGGTGCTGAAACTGCAGGGCTACTCCAAGGCCTGCGACGTGTGGAGCGCAGGCGTATTGCTCTACACTATGCTAGCTGGCCGGACACCCTTCGCCCACGGGCCCAACGACCCGTCCGATGAGATTCTTAGCCGGATTGAGTCCGGCAAAATTGTGCTTGACGGCGGCAACTGGGACTCCGTGTCAGTGCACGCCAAGGTTGGTTAATGCTGTCTGCTGTATTTTTTTTATTGAATTCGCAGTCTGATTGGTTGCTAGGCTGTTGGATTTTCAGTTTGATTGGTTGCTAGGCTGTAGGATTTGCAATTTGATTGGTTGCTAGGCTGTAGGATTTGCAATTTGATTGGTTGCTAGGCTGTAGGATTTGCAATTTGATTGGTTGCTAGGCTGTAGGATTTGCAATTTGATTGGTTGCTAGGCTGTAGGATTTGCAGTTTGATTGGTTGCTAGGCTGTTGGATTTTCAGTTTGATTGGTTGCTAGGCTGTAGGATTTGCAGTTTGATTGGTTGCTAGGCTGTAGGATTTGCAGTTTGATGGGTGGCTAGGCTGTAGGATTTGCAGTTTGATTGGTTGCTAGGCTGTAGGATTTGCAGTTTGATGGGTGGCTAGGTTGTCGGATTTGCTCTCTATTTGGTTGCTAGGCTGTCGGATTTGCTGTCTAGACTGATTAGTTGCTATGCTTTTGCATTGGTTGCTAGGCTGTAGGATTTGCAGTTTGATTGGTTGCTAGGCTGTTGGATTTGCAGTTTGATGGGTGGCTAGGTTGTCGGATTTGCTCTCTATTTGGTTGCTAGGCTGTCGGATTTGCTGTCTAGACTGATTAGTTGCTATGCTTTTGCATTGGTTGCTAGGCTGTAGGATTTGCAGTTTGATTGGTTGCTAGGCTGTTGGATTTGCAGTTTGATGGGTGGCTAGGTTGTCGGATTTGCTCTCTATTTGGTTGCTAGGCTGTCGGATTTGCTGTCTAGACTGATTAGTTGCTATGCTTTTGCATTGGTTGCCAGGCTGTCTGATTGGTTGCTAGTTTGTCGGATGGGTTGCTAGGCTGTTAGATTGGCTGCTAGGCTGCCCATTCAATTCAATGCCAATGTATGATGCTTGCTGTGGCCGCTCTGCAGGACCTGGTCCGGCGCATGCTGCTAGTGGACCCAACGCAGCGCATAACGGCTGCGCAGGCTCTGCAGCACACTTGGGTGGCCAGCCGGTCGGTGCTGCCGCTCTATCGGCTGGCTGTGCACCAGGAGGCCGGCCAGATGCGCGGCGCTATGCGGGCGACGTTCGCCGCCGTGAACAAGCCGCCGCCGCTGCCGGCTTTGCAGAATGTGGCCGCGTCCGGTTTAGCTAAGCGCCGGGGCAAACAGCAGCTGAAAGTGTCCACCGAGGTTTGACGGCAGGCCTGTTTACACTAATTCTTATTGATGTGGTTTAATCATTATTAACTGGCATATCTTATCACTATGAATAGTGCACGTGTACCAAAATAACGTAGGTCGATTGTATGAATTGATATTAATAACTTGAATGCACATTAACGATCACTTCTGCCTACTTGCTACGGTAAATATTAGTAGCATGAAACGCGTTTTTATCTCCGACGAATTTTGTGCGCGTATTTGAAACGAGACAAAAAGAGTATTGTTATTTGCTTGTTTTTGTTTTACTCTCTGTGACTCACTAAATTATTTGACTAACAATCTGTTGTACACAATACTGTCTATTGTTTATATGCTGCATGATTTCTATGAATTATAGTTTACATTAACTAGCGAATTAATTATTTTATTGTTGTGTAACTATATTGTGCCACTTTAACAACAGTTTTAATTGTTCAATCATATATAGAATCGTGTCTCTATCTGAATTTTTCCTGTATTAAACTGATTGATTTTATTTCTGCTCTTTTTGTCTCTATTACTGAACGGTTGCTGGGCCAGGTGATGGCGGTGCTGTAATACTTTGCCGATTGTTAATTCTGCTATCTATAGAAACTCCTGCCCGCTAAAAAATGTTGTTAGTTTTATTAATTTGCTATACCTGCATCATAAATGAATTATCGTACTGGCGCGCTACTGATATCTGATTTTACTTTTCTCCTTTTTTGTACGCTTCAATTTGTGTGACGCCTATCTTCCAACCATGGTCAGTTTATATCTATGCGCATTATTATACATTGCTATCAGTTTGTCGCATCGTGTGATCCCAATACTAGATAGCCACTAGCTGAGCATATCTTTATCTCTGTGTTTGATTTAGATTGAGGAGGGCATTCCAAAAATCTGTCAGCGTATCATTTTGTTTGTTTGTTGGGGCTTTATAACTGCGTCTTCTTTTGGCCCCATTTTTATTTAGAAAAAGCTCTCTCTCTCTCTGTGTCTCTTCTGTCTGTTGTTAGTTAATCACTATAGTGCCTGCGTGTTCAGGCGAGCCTCTGCCCCCTGGCCTCGAGGCCAGCGATTTATTTGTACTCATCAGCTGAGTACGGCGATGCCTAGTTATAATAAATTTAAATAGACTCTCAGATACTCAAAGACAACTCAGCTAAGCTGCTTTAGCGTTAGAAAAGAGAAAGACAAACGCTTAAAATTTCGGGTCGAGCTCAGTTTTGTCTTTACTATCTTACTGGACCCTCAGCCTAGCACGTAGTTAATGGATAGATAAAGCTTCTGCTTCATCGTGGGACCTTGGTTGATTAAAGAACGCACTGAACGAACTTGGACGGACAGACAACATCTCTCGCGAGTTGTACAGAGGGTGGAGGCCTCTACAGAAAACTCCTAGAATAATAAAAATGATGCAAAGCAAGAAAGATTCTAGAGCTGTATTTTATCTCAATATTGTTGTGTTGTATTTAACAGCCGTTCGTTGCTTTGTCTTTGTTTGAAAGCAAAAAGTGAGTGAGCACTGAGCAGAATAAACATAATTTATAAATAGGATTTTGTTCGGTCAGCTGGCGTCAGCTTCTTAAACACAACCAGGCAATAAAATTGAAATTTATAAAAAAAATTTTTACAAACCCCGCGAATTGACGAGGGCAGAGAATGTGTTCGAATTTCATAGATTTTGTTAAAAGACAGCCGGGAGAAAAAAATAATAATAAAAGATTATGAGAACTCCTCTGAGCATCGAGCTAAGTGAGGAAAACGTAATGAGGAAATATTTTATCCAGCAGATGAAAATACAATAGCAAACTTCTCAAAAAAAGAAACTAAAAAAATCTCTACAAGTGAGGCACAGAATCGGAACCTACAAAGCCGTCTCTGCATGCCAGGAGTAAAAAAATTGATGTCAAAAAAACTGTTGGAAATTGTATGTCAATTTTTTACAAAAAATGTAATAAATTTAAATCAAAATCTTCAACCCATCTTCATGTTCAAATGTTGCTGAAATTATCGTATGGATTCTCGGAGCCAACTTTGTAGCTCACTCCGCCGCCGCCGCCGCCGCTGCTGCTGCTGGCATCGCAGCCACCGCCGCCGCCGGCGCCGCCGCCGCCACCGAAGAATCTCTCCCGAATGCGACTGGGACGGTGCTCGATTAGCCAGAGGCCGATGCCGCTGCCGGGATGTCGGTAGCCGTAGAGCAAAACGCCGGCAACCGCAGCCACTAGGGCGAGCACCAGGAGGCCCAGACAGATGCCGAGAGCGACCTGTCCGCTGTTAGCCTGCGACATGCTTTCGGCCAGGCTTTCGGTGCCGTGTCGGCCCATCGGGACGCCGCTGCCGTCATTGCAGGACCCGCCGGTCTGAGGGTAAAAATAGTCGGACACTTGATCATGCCTAATGCTGGAGATCGTCTAGAGTTGGATTGTAAGCATGTCAGTCAGATGGTGGACATGTCAGATGGTGGGCATGTCAGATGTTTGACATGTCAGATGGTTGACATGTCAGATGGTGGGTATGTCAGACAGTGGGCATGTCAGATGGTGGGTATGTCAGACAGTGGGCATGTCAGGAGGTTGGTATGTCAGAAAAGTAATTTTTTTTAAGAAAATCAGTTAGACAACACTTAAGTGTCAAGTGGTCACTCAAGCATTATGTGGCTCAGCTGGCTAAGTTTTAAATTTCAAGAAAGGAAAGATTATTCTGGTATTTTAAAGTGGTGAATGTCATCTGTAAAAAATCCAAAAAAAATATTAGTAGCTAGTGCTGCAACCGTAAATTTGATGTTACGGATTTAACAGATTAAATTTCCACAACAGACTTAGGAAAAGAAAGAAAGAGGAGAGGCAGCGCAGAGAAAAGGAAGTGAAAAAGTGACAACAACTGCATCGTACGCAGCCATTTTCTCTGACATCCACGCCCGGATTCTTAGAGGTTGCAGTTGAAATAGCAGCAGCAGCAGCAGCAGTAGAAGACGAAGTTGTCGACGTCGACATTTCGACAGTCGCGGCGGCAGTCGTGCCGGCAGATCGGGTGGTCGTGTCTCTCCAGCAAAACCTTGTGAACTGTTTGTGCAGATTGTTGTTGTTGTCGTTGTTTCACAATGCTGACCGAATCAGTGTGGAGAGGATTACCAAGCAACACAAAGGAAATAAATAAATAACGGAACCCGACCTAGGGATAATCTGCATAGGATAATTTCAGTAAGAAGGCAACTGGGATTTGGAACTCACCTTGTAGTGACACTCGGAATCGTGCCAGTTCTGCGTCTGACGATCAACCCCGGAGCTGCAGCGGCCCAATTCGTAGCACCAGCTGCAATTGAATCCGGGCACTCTGGCCCGGTCTGTGCAGTTCAAACAGCTGGACTGCTGGTTGCAGGCTGCGCGGCGGGGATGTTACAAGGATGCATGTTTGTTACAGTAGGATCATGTCGTCGAACAAATAGAGGCTTTAATCAAAGTTTAACTAAGATTATCTAACGATAATTCAAATATTGATAATTGAAATAACTTACTAGGCAGATGAACCAATTGAATAATACCATCGGTGACAACTTTGTCCTGCGGCACGTTCAACTCGTGGTATTTGACAATCCGTCGAAGTACAGTACCTGCGGAAACAACTGCATGCAATTTAGAATATGGAATACGCGGGGTTAGTCGCTGGGCATAGTTAGTTTCGATAATACATTAAACACGAAAGGCGTTAGACTCTATCTAACTATAAAAGCCAACTAAAAGGCAGTACAGTTAAAGAATCAAGGATGTTAATAATAGTTAGCCTAGCTAGCCGGCAAGAAGGTTAGCACAAATATGAACGAAGGGGGCGCCGCAGACTAAATAGTGCAGAAAATTAGTTTTTGTTGCAAACAAAGCATTGGAGTAGCCAACAGAAATAACAAAAACCTTAATCAAATAACCTATAATTAATAAAATAGTACTACCTGTAATTATTAGATGTTATTAAGTAGCCTGCAAACAGCTTTAATTTTAATGATGAATAAGCCTATGTGCAACAATATGCTAATAAACTATAGTATTAACTATAACTCACCCATAGTTGGACCCCGGATGTCGTAGTAAAACGCGTCTGACAAGCCAATCCTGAGGACGGACGAAGCCGATCTCAGCTGGTCCATGTTGATTGGGATCTGTCAGTAGGCCGGTTGTGGGGACATTTTTACAGCACTATTGTTATCAGCTTGGCATTGGATTGCTCCCTATAAAACTGGTTCCATTCGATGACTCACAGAAATGTAGTCGAAAACAATAGATCCGTTGGCGAACATAGCGCATTGGAAAGAGAAATTTCCAACTGCAAGGTGGATTATGGTGATGCAATTGTAGAATCATTTTATTTATTATTCGCATAAAGTACTAGAGATGTTCTAAAATAAATTTAAAGCTAAGAACCATAGCTACACAAAGTCAGAAAGTTAGAAAACAAGATCAAACAAAGACAGGAAGCGAGGACACACAAGATCAAACAAAGACAGGAAGCGAGGACACGCAAGATCAAACAAAGACAGGAAGCGAGGACACGCAAGGTCAAACAAAGACAGGAAGCGAGGACACGCAAGATCAAACAAAGACAGGAAGCGAGGACACGCAAGATCAAACAAAGACAGGAAGCGAGGACACGCAAGATCAAACAAAGACAGGAAGCGAGGACACGCAAGATCAAACAAAGACAGGAAGCGAGGACACGCAAGATCAAACAAAGACAGGAAGCGAGGACACGCAAGGTCAAACAAAGACAGGAAGCGAGGACACGCAAGATCAAACAAAGACAGGAAGCGAGGACACATGGTCAAACAAAGACAGGAAGCGAGGACACATGGTCAAACAAAGACAGGAAGCGAGGACACGCAAGATCAAACAAAGACAGGAAGCGAGGACACGCAAGATCAAACAAAGACAGGAAGCGAGGACACGCAAGATCAAACAAAGACAGGAAGCGAGGACACATGGTCAAACAAAGACAGGAAGCGAGGACACGCAAGATCAAACAAAGACAGGAAGCGAGGACACATGGTCAAACAAAGACAGGAAGCGAGGACACGCAAGATCAAACAAAGACAGGAAGCGAGGACACATGGTCAAACAAAGACAGGAAGCGAGGACACATGGTCAAACAAAGACAGGATGTGGTCACTTACGAGAAGAGTTGGAGCTCACAAACAAGTTCTCCCATCTGACCCAGAAGGCGTCCTCAATTTCTACAAATTTGATTGAGGACACAGAGCCTCTCGTTTCAAAATCGGCCATCATTGGGGCGATGTACTGCGAGAAAGTCAGGTAAGGATGCGACAAGTCGTTCACGTAGATAAATCCTGAAATGTTAAGACGTGAAATTCCTAGCATTGAGAATAGAAATATTTAAGTGGCTTTCAAATGTGCAGTAAAATAAAAGAACGCTTGTGTAAGATGATCTTGAAAATGACAATCTATTGAACTAGCAAAAATAATGTTCCAAGTCGCGCTTAAATAATTAATAATCAAGGCTGAGTAAGCCATAAAACAGGGAATTGATGGTTTACTGCATACCAACTAACTGTATAATATCCCATAAATTATTACCCTACCCCATTAGAACCCTAGCTTGCTGGCTTTTTACCCAGGAACACAGTATTGCAATAAAGAAGCGATAGAGAGGAAGGGCTGGCCTGGTCTAGGTAGAGTAAAAATCCCTATCCAGAACAGTGCAACTCAAAAGGGGATGTCAACAAAACAATAGGAGTGCAGAGTTGGAGATGGTAACAGGTGTACTCTTAATCCTGCGCATTGCAGGCCCACTCTGTACAGCACTACAGCTGCTCTCCGACAAGGCAAGACAAAGAGTACATTCTAGTTGTAAGAAAACCATGCGTCTTCACTCCTGCCAGTATAAACACTACCGACGCTGTCAAGGCAACCCGCCTTTCCCACCGCCCACAAAAAAATGCATCAAGGAAGCCCGCCTCACCGCCAGTTGTGAGCACAACCGATTTCACAGTGTGTCCGTAGAAGTCAAATGGAAATGTCAGTTCAATTGTCTGCGAAGGCGAATCATTGAAACAATGGTTGAGTAGATGAAAATAAAAAAACTGCTAGGCTTAGTTTACTATAGGCTTTGCTAGTTGAATTAAAATTCAGCTAGATAATTAACTATTCATCCTACTAAACACCAAGTCAAGCACGCGTTTGCACAAAGTCCCTTACCAGCGCCAAGTTTCTGCCATTGTTTAAATTCAGATTAGATCGAGTCGGATAAGTTGAAAAGATTCGATCAAACTCCGACGTATAGTAGACGCTCAATGGGTGGCTTTTAGCGGCCACCAACTTGTAGTAGATATGGTTGTCCTGCAATAAATTATTTAAAGAAGATTAGATTCTATTAGTGGGTTTAACGCTTTCCAAACGACTCTATATTACTCCGTTGCTTTTTTCCCAGTCGCAGCTATGTTAAACTTGATGCGTGGAACAAGTATTCTTGATGAGACGTGTAAAGGCATTTAGCTTTTGTCAAAATCAAAATGTACAGCCCCGCGGCGCATCCAAGGACTGGTGTATAGCTGTTCAGTGCTGACAGGCTGGAGGGGCCAAAATTACACCCACCCTAGATTTTCCCAGCTCACACTGGCACCCGATCTCAGCTCGGTGGACTGAAGCAATGCGGGATTAAGCGCCTAGCTCAATGGTACAAATAGTCTCCAGGAGCTGGAACCCACGACAAAGGCAGATGTCCTTTGAACTACATAGGCTACAAATCCTCTGTATATTAATTTATAACTCTACAAACATTATATCCTTCAAAAAACTGCAATCTATCAAGAAAATAATACTCTATTAGTCGCACCTCGGTGAGTTCCGGTGAACCCGAGCCAGTAGTGTCTCGACGGGCGATGCTGTGCACTGGGCGACTGGCTGCACTGCGATCCAGCAATTGGAAGGCTGGTAATGCGGGTTGGCTGGCAGGAACGAATTCAAACACTTCTCCTAAATAGTTTTTTAAAAGAAAAAATTTGAGCTTGATGATTGTGTGGCTCTAGACCAAGGTCGAAATCAAGTATTGTGCTTGTCCTAAACTTGATAAGGGTAGTCAACTTATTCTAGCCCAATCATGTCATTTTTTCATTTGACTAAAGCAGACAGTTTAAATCATAATAGCCTATATCAATTATTTTATTAAGAACTTAATTTATTAATAAAAGGGGAAATATCTATAAAGCTGTTTGTCTAAAATGTTGGATTGTAATTTTATAAAGCATACTGAAGATTTTTTATTCTTTTATTTGGGTAGCATAGATAATTTTTAATGTCCAATTACAGATGTTCTTGCTTTTGGTGCAAACATTTAATTGCTTTTTTAGAAAGCTTGTATTAGCATTAGCAATTTAGACACTTATTTAAGGACAAGAATGTCATTCTAACTGTGTATTTTTATAGAAAATGTTTAAAAATAGCTGTAAGTAGATAAATACACACTTATAAAACTGTTGCTTCAATAACCCCTCAATTAAAAATTTTAAAAATGTCAATAAAAATGCATAAATTTCAACTAACTTTTAAAATGTAAAATTCCTAAAATGGTATGCTGATTTTGATGAATAATGCTAAGAAGTTCATTTAATTTTTATATGCTTTTGATAATATTATAAAAAATAGGCATGAGTAGAAATAGTAACCTGCAAAATTTTCTACAAACTATACTGCTATGCATGCCAAATTATAATGGAATTTGAGTTGATAATTATTGTGGTTAATAAAGGGAAAAATTAATTTTTTGCTAAGGTGACCAAGTCATGTTTATGTATTTGTCAACCACCAACAGTAAAGGGATTTAAAAAACTTACCATCCAAGAGTTCAACAGCAGCATTGTGATTAGGTCCACTGAGTCCAACGACAGAATAAAAGAGAACAAAGAAGCCTAGTAGCCATGAAATATTTCGTAATCCCATTTTAACGCTGGCTGGAATCACGAAAAATATTTCAAACTAATTTCAGACAAAAATAAGCAAAACTTTATTGATTATCTTACTTAAAAACTAAATGAAATTGAACCTAAAAGTTAACTCTTGAGACGGCGTAGTTAAATTTTGAAATTTAACAATTACGATGAACTGTACAATATAAAACGCATATACGGTTTAAAACAAGTAAATTGGAAAAACGGAAAGCAAAAAATATTTATTGTAAAAAAATTTATCATATATAGCCACAAATTTTTACAACAATAATATCTGGTTTTTTATAATCTCATTAAATTTGTCCCTTTACGACTCTTGACGTTAGTGGTTGCGTTTTGCAGTAAAACAAGTTTTTCTTCCCTTGATTGGTTTATTTGTTCTTTTTTCGTTTTATCCTATATCCGAAAAGTCCTTAGTTGGGTTAGCTGCTGTTGGTTCGCAGCATTTGTTGCATGTCTTTCACTTTTTATCGCAAATGGTCCCAACAACATACATGTATCAGAGAAGCTGAGATCGCTCGTATTTCCTTGAAAAAATATAGAGCTTAATTCGCGTCTGTTTTTCGCTTTTGTCTCTTGTTCGCGAGGGAAAAGTAAATTTGAAATGGCATAAAGCAATATTCTTTGTTTTTTGTAAGTTAAGCTGTACTTAGGATTGTAAAGATCTGATTATAGAATTAAATCATGCGAGCCTTAGTGGCAAGCGCCACATGTATTTAACTTTGTGACAAAACTGTGGCTGCATTTTCACTAATTCCAAGAGATCTGAGATCTGACAATCACATTTAATTTATCATCTTCCCGTCAGGCTGAATCTATCCTTTAATTAATTGCTGCACTTTTCCGTTTGCGAATTCAGTACCACCGGGATGTCGAGAAAATATGCATAATCAATAGTCATTGATGGAGTTCTCAGGTGTGCTAAGCGTACAGAGTCGCTTCATTAATCTTTTTTCCATGAAATATTAATTTCTAGAAAATTTATTGTGCGCTCGCATGCAACCCAGCGCACACTTAAGGATATTGCTTGGCAATTTGGGCAGCTGCTATATCACCAGAACCCCCACCTCAAACCTTTCAAGTGCATAGATTTTCGTCTATATAATTGGCACCTCTTTTCTTCTATTTCTTTTACTTGTGCCTTTAGTTTTTTTTGCAGAGCACTTGAATCGAGAGCCTAAAATACGAGCCGTATATAGCGAGATAAAAAAGAGGAAACTGGCAAGGCAGGAACAGAGAAGCGCGCGTATGCACACAAACTCGTACCATATTCTGTGAATATTTAGGCCTTGAGAGTCGTTCTATTTGCCCCAATAGTCCGCTCTCCGGTTAGAAAGAACGGAGACCGGGGTTGAGGGACGGACTGAGCGCGAGCACATCAAGCAACAAGATTGCGAACAGCCTCTGGCCTGGGCAACGAGGCAGGCTTTGGAGTTGGGGGCTGGTCCGGCAAGTGGGCCGCGGCCTACCTCGGTGCAGAAAGCAAGCAAGCAAGCAAGCAGCTGGCGCAGGAAATAAATGCAGAAAGAACGTCTCGGAATGTTATAACTGCTACAGTAGTTTCCATCAGGCCAAAGCAGTCTTCCAGAGCTTTTTTCCCCTTCCTTCTCCTCTCTGCCTCTCGTTTTCCCATCCCGTGGTCCCAGGTTTCTAGTTTGCCAGCTGCTTTATCGCTTTAAAAAAAGAGTGGAAGAGCGGGATGGGGAGAGCGACTTATCTTAGTCGCAGCAGCGACGCCACCTCTGTTTACAAATGGCTCTATCCTTCTAAAGCATCGCTATCTCCTATCTTTCTTTTCGCTCGTTCTTCCTGCCTTCTCCACCAGCAGCAGCCTCAGTATCCTGGGGTCTCCCGGGGAAACCAGATTCTAAAAGGGAGGGAGAGAGAGGGGGAAAAATCCGCTTCAGTCTTCATCTTTTTCTTATCTTTAGCCGTTTCTGTATCTTACCCTGGCCAACCCTGGCGAAGCAGGGACACAAGCGGCTTGAGCAGTGGATTCTTTCTGTTGCAGAAAAAATAAACTTTTATAATGCTCCCTAAGCAAGAGCAAGTTTACTCACATTTTTCTGTACATTCTGATTTAAGATCTCTTGCTTCGTCAAATTCTATACAACTGGAAAGGGCTGGTCGCTACATTTAAATTGGTTACCTTTCCAGACATATCGTTGCCCTAAAAAGATATGGCTATATAAGGTTAACCTCCTGAAAATCTAGTTACATTTCGGTTTAATCCTACCCTAGATCCGGTTATCCTACCCTAGATCTGATTAATCCTACCCTATATCTGGTTAATCCTACCCTATATCTGGTTAATCCTACCCTATATCTGATTAATCCTACCCTAGATCTGATTAATCCTACCCTATATCTGGTTAATCCTACCCTATATCTGGTTAATTCTATCCTATATCTGGTTAATTCTATCCTAGATCCGGTTTAATCCTACCCTAGATCCGGTTAATCCTACCCTAGATCTGGTTAATCCTACCCTAGATCTGATTAATCCTACCTAGATCTCGTTAATCCTACCCTAGATCTGATTAATCCTACCCTAGATCTGGTTAATCCTACCCTAGATCCAGTTAATCCTACCTAGATCTCGTTAATCCTACCCTAGATCTGATTAATCCTACCCTATATCTGGTTAATCCTACCCTAGATCTGGTTAATCCTACCCTAGATCTGGTTAATCCTACCTAGATCTCGTTAATCCTACCCTAGATCTGATTAATCCTACCCTAGATCTGGTTAATCCTACCCTAGATCCCGTTAATACTATCCTAGATCTGGTTAATCCTACCCTAGATCCGGTTAATACTATCCTAGATCCGGTTAATCCTACCCTAGATCTGGTTAATCCTACCCTAGATCCCGTTAATACTATCCTAGATCCTGGCCTTAAGCTATTCAATCTAAAAGATTCTTTCGTTAATAATTTTACAAAAATCGAATGATTTGCCTCGTTAAGCTGACCTCTGAATGCACCCAAAGACTCAATGATAGAGAGTAAGAGAGGAGAGCGAAATAGAGAGACTGACGGCGGGGACTAGGTTAAAAATCCGGGTCCCGGCCGGAAATCAATTTCGCAAGCCGCCTTGAAAAGCAGGCGGGAGCAAAGCCAGGACTTGCAGGCGAGGCTTTAAGTGTTTATCGAGCCCGCTATGCGTTTTCTAAGACCCATGCCATTAGCACACACCAAGGGCCGACTGACTTTTCTCCCTGTGTTTCATCTTGATCATTCCATCCCAGGGCTTTGGACAGCTCAAAAAAGTTATTGATTCTAAGCTCGTTCACTCATTTTCTTAAAAGAGAGGGGGGGAGTGAGGGGTACTCATGCGACGCAGTCGGAATTACTCTTGAAATTGTCGCTGATTTGCAGCCTGCCAAATTTGCTGATTTTTTCTAGCCTCCATACAGGTTTAGGTGGAGGCTCAAGGTATTCAAACAGGACAACGATTTTTGCCTGCGGGCAGTTTGATGGCCGATGTGGGGGCTTCTCACACCGCCGAAATGACACAACGTCGAAATAACACAACGCTGAAATGACACAACACCGAAATGACACAACACCGAAATGACACAACACCGAAATGACACAACACCGAAATGACACAACACCGAAATGACACAACACCGAAATGACACAACGCTGAAATGACACAACACCGAAATGACACAACACCGAAATGACACAACGCTGAAATGACACAACACCGAAATGACACAACACCGAAATGACACAACACCGAAATGACACAACACTGAAATGACACAACACCGAAATGACACAACACCGAAATGACACAACACCGAAATGACACAACGCCGAAATGACACAACGCCGAAATGACACAACGCCGAAATGACACAACGCCGAAATGACACAACGCCGAAATGACACAACACCGAAATGACACAACACCGAAATGACACAACGCCGAAATGACACAACACCGAAATGACACAACACCGAAATGACACAACGCCGAAATGACGCCGAAATGACACAACACCGAAATGACACAACGCCGAAATGACACAACGCCGAAATGACACAACGCCGAAATGACACAACACCGAAATGACACAACACCGAAATGACACAACGCCGAAATGACACAACGCCGAAATGACACAACGTCGAAATAACACAACGCTGAAATGACACAACACCGAAATGACACAACGCCGAAATGACACAACGCCGAAATGACACAACGCCGAAATGACACAACACCGAAATGACACAACACCGAAATGACACAACACCGAAATGACACAACGCCGAAATGACACAACGCCGAAATGACACAACGCCGAAATGAAACAACGTTAAAATGAAACAATGCTGAAATGACACAACGCTGAAATGACACAACACCGAAATGACACAACACCGAAATGACACAACGCCGAAATGACACAACGCCGAAATGACACAACACCGAAATGACACAACGCCGAAATGACACAACGCCGAAATGACACAACGCCGAAATGACACAACGCCGAAATGACACAACGCCGAAATGACACAACACCGAAATGACACAACACCGAAATGACACAACGCCGAAATGACACAACACCGAAATGACACAACGCCGAAATGACACAACGCCGAAATGACACAACGCCGAAATGACGCTGAAATGACACAACACCGAAATGACACAACGCCGAAATGACGCCGAAATGACACAACACCGAAATGACACAACGCCGAAATGACGCCGAAATGACACAACACCGAAATGACACAACACCGAAATGACACAACACCGAAATGACACAACGCCGAAATGACACAACACCGAAATGACACAACGCCGAAATGACACAACGCCGAAATGACACAACGCCGAAATGACGCTGAAATGACACAACACCGAAATGACACAACACCGAAATGACACAACGCCGAAAAGACACAACGCCGAAATGACACAACGCCGAAATGACGCCGAAATGACACAACACCGAAATGACACAACACCGAAATGACACAACGCCGAAATGACACAACACCGAAATGACACAACACCGAAATGACACAACACCGAAATGACACAACACCGAAATGACACAACGCCGAAATGACGCCGAAATGACACAACACCGAAATGACACAACGCCGAAATGACACAACGCCGAAATGACACAACGCCGAAATGACGCCGAAATGACACAACACCGAAATGACACAACACCGAAATGACACAACGCCGAAAAGACACAACGCCGAAATGACACAACGCCGAAATGACGCCGAAATGACACAACACCGAAATGACACAACACCGAAATGACACAACGCCGAAATGACACAACGCCGAAATGACACAACACCGAAATGACACAACGCCGAAATGACACAACGCCGAAATGACACAACGCCGAAATGACGCCGAAATGACACAACACCGAAATGACACAACACCGAAATGACACAACGCCGAAAAGACACAACGCCGAAATGACACAACGCCGAAATGACGCCGAAATGACACAACACCGAAATGACACAACACCGAAATGACACAACGCCGAAATGACACAACACCGAAATGACACAACACCGAAATGACACAACGCCGAAATGACGCCGAAATGACACAACACCGAAATGACACAACGCCGAAATGACACAACGCCGAAATGACACAACGCCGAAATGACACAACACCGAAATGACACAACACCGAAATGACACAACGCCGAAATGACACAACACCGAAATGATACAACATTGAAAAGACACATCGGGAAAAAAAACGTTTTTAGCAGTCCCCCGATTGCTTAGATTTTCTTCTAGAAGGTGTCTTTTCCAAGATGTGTCGGCCGGCAAAATTCCTGCTCTGATTGATGCTCTGATTAAGGGAACAGTTTTACTGTAGCGTAATTCACTGTGAGTTCAGTAGTCTATATTTTGCTTCTCCCATATAATACGTCGTACGCCCATTCTTTCCTTTTCCTTTCCACCTTTTGATCCCTTTTACCTTTCTCAGTGTTTTCATCAGTAGCTATCACTGTCTCCAGTTCCATCATCATAGCTGTCTCCCCATCAAAATCACAGTCAATCTAATTTATCTCAAATTACTAATTAAACCCTTCACTAGCTACGGACCCGCTTGCAGAACCCCCATTCGAAGCAATCCGTCTGCACATCGTAATTAAATTTTTCTTTCGCAAAATAAAACCTAGCGCGCATCTATTATCGCAAATGCAATCGGCCCCGAAGTTCTCGCCTTCCTATTGCAATGTCGCAGAAATCTTCTCGTAGCAGATTGTCACCCACAGTGACCACCTGCTCCCTATGCGCTGCGCACAGTCCTCAGTAATCAAATTAATGATCAGTCACTTGACCGAGTCTCCACTGAGGCTCATTTTCTTCAGCTAAGAGCTACAGATCCCAGCGTGCATTCCACGCGCCCGCAGCCGATCTACTTTGACTTAATCAAATTTCCTCAGTCTTTCCCAATCTTTGTAATGGCCGCAAGCAGCCGAACTCCTGCAGATTCGGTCTCGTTGAAATTCGCGTTTAGAATGTTCGGATTTTTTGTTATTCGCAATTGGAACTTACGACAGTCTTAACGAAGTAAGAAATCGTGGCTTACTTGCATGGCTTCCGAAAAAAATTTTTGTTGGCTTCGAAAATTGTTTAACTCTTCTAGAAGAAACCTAAACCTGTATAATAACAGGTGCCATTGCAGGCGGCCTTGAAGCAGCAAAGAAGAAAATTCTGTCATACTAATAAAATCACAATAAATTTTGTTTTAGTGATACGACCTTTCGAACAGTTTGTAAAGCCAAACTAGTTGCTAGCTGCTCAGCTCTGATGGGCTTGAAGTGCCAATGCGGGATTTTGTCTTACTAGGGGTAAAAAATTGTCTTCTAGCGTTAGGGCTCGAACTCAGGATTTTCCAGTCTGACCTCAGAGCTTAAACGTGTAAGAGGTGAAATGATCCAAACCTTGGACAATCAAATCAGTTATTTTCAGGCGTAGCTAAGGAATTATCGTGAATATCCGGTAATTTTTTTTATAAATCAATTTATTTAGATAAACTGAAAATTCGTATGAAAAAAATTTTCCTTCAGCTTTGTTTACTTTACCACGCTGCAGATTTCTGAAGTGGAATAATCGGGCTGTGAAAGCTGCTTGCATTTTAACTGCCATTTTTGATTGCTGCTGAGACGCGAGGTGATAGATTGATCGGTCGGGATAGACATTCACAGATAGAGACAGACAGACACGAAAGACAGACAGGCAGTAAGACAGACTGAGACACGAAAGACAGACAGGCATTAAGACAGACAGACACGAAAGACAGACAGGCATTAAGACAGATAGAGACACGAAAGACAGACAGGCATCATTAAGACAGACAGGCACACAAAGACAAATTGTAGTCAGTTGATGCAGATTTATTTTTGTTAATAAATTTTCTGCACATGAGCAGGTCCTGTCCCGGCGTCTGTTTTCAATTAGAGGGAAAGCGCTGCACGTAGTCCGCCCAGCAACAAACTCACCGCACTGGGGGAGGGTCGCAGATAGCAGGAAATCGCAATTTCGCGGCGTACAATCTGACTCTCATTAGCGCCTGTCAGCTCCCAGCCCACCGGCTGTGCCCCCCCCTGCGCACTGCTCTGCTAGACTCACTCACTGACTTCTCATATTCCCGCTAGTCGTTCCTCATCTTTCTTGCTCCTCTTTCTTCTTTAAGAAGCAACGCCGGGACGCTGAAATTATTTCCTTCATTAGGGATGAAATCTCATTCTCCCCCAAAAAAAATCCCAGCAGCGAAATTGAAAATCCAATGTATCTAATCTGGGATTAAAATATCAGCGAGAAAAAAAATTTGTTTTAACACAAAATAAATAAGGGCTTGAAGCAGCCTCGAGGTCAAAAGCAGAAATGGGTAGAGCAAATTTTGCATTTGAAAGAGACGGTTCGTCACGCTGCAATCTCGTGTCAGCTCGTCTCACGTGATCAGCTGCGAGTTGCAACACGCCTCTATTGAACATCCTGCAATGGGAGGAGAAGGGCAAAAATGGAGGTTTAACAGTTGCAAGCTTTTTATTGAGCCACTGAGTGCATCAGTGGCAGTCAGTGGCTGACTGACTGGCTGACTGACAGACGCAATGCTCCGCTTCGATGGCTAGCAGCTCTCAACTCCATGGCTCTCCAGCAGCTCCGATACGGGGACAAAAATTGATTTTTTTTCATTTCAAAAAAATGTCATCCCCGAAAAGTTTCCAACTGGCATTAAAAAGCATCAATGCCTGGCCTATCTATTACTCAACCCTTTATAGAGCTAGGGATGGATACATTCACTAGTTCGCCAACTTTCATGCTATTGATTTTTGCTTATATAGCTAGGACAAAAATGCAGTGGCAGAAACTAAGCAGTGTGGGCTGAGCTAGATATCCCAGTTGGTGTCTGTTTATTTCGGCTATGGGGATGCGGGGGACTGCGTCTCGTTTTCAGGATGCCGCTCGTCCGGACTCGCCAGCTGGTGCAGCAGCGTTGCCCACCCCCTCCGTTCCTTGTCAGCGACCCCGGGGGCGAGGAGGCCTCAATCCTCCCCACTCCCCTTTCCACACAGCGCGCTCCCGCCTCCTGCATGGCTTGTTTCGGTCTCCGTTCTCGATCCACACCCTCAGGACAGTTTATTTGCCCAGTGTCGGCTTCCAGTGCCATGGACGGGGCCTCGTCTCTCTTGGCGGATTGCTTGGGTTTTTTTGTGTTTTTTTTCTCTATCATCTCTCTCTCTGTGCTTTTGGAGCTAATGGGAGGCGCGTTTTTATTCGAGAATTTTTGCATAGAGATGCAGCTCTCGCCACGATGTCGTTAGTGTTGCATTGGAAACAATCCCTGGGCCCTCAACACTAAGAGGACATCGGAACTGACTGTTGTAAACGTTTGAGACGAGCGCAAAGATGCTCGACAGAAATTTCTTTATGTTTTGCCACGGAGAAATTTGCTACAGTGGGACTGTAGCTGCTAGTTCCGTCTCTTTTGCACTGCATTTTACTCAGGACTCCATCATCTGAGTTGTCCGAAATTCGGTACTCATTGCTGCTGTGTCTCAAAATTGATACTTCGGGATGCCTAAAATGCTAAGCAAGTTTGAAATAACGTTGTCTCTCAGTAGACTAAAGTCATCAATAACAGGATGTGGGTTTGTGGCCTGAAGTCATCAATAACAGGATGTGGGTTTGTGGCCTGAAGTCATCAATAACTGGATGTGGGTTTGTGGGCCTGAAGTCATCAATAAAAGGATGTGTTCTTGTGGCCTGAAGTCATAAATAACAGGATGTGATCTTGTTGCCTGAAGTCATCAATTACAGGATGTAAGTTTGTGGCCTGAAGTCATCAATAACAGGATGGGTTCTTGTTGCCTGAAGTCATCAATAACAGGATGTGTTTCTTTAACTGAAATCCTTTATTTCATGTTTTTGCATCCGGAATCATTCACTTCTATCTAGTGTAGCCTTTTCGAGGAGGGGCCAAATATTTAGACTCGGCAATCAGAAGCATCTGATCTGGGATGCAGATGAAATCACGTGACGAACAAAAGCTGTATATTTTTCTGAAATCGCATGAGCCGGAAATCAGTGTCAGCAGCTGGATGTCGCCTTGCCGCTGATGAAGGGGATTAAATGTCAAAAAGTGTGGTCTGCTTTCGCGCTGGGCACCCAGCTTTGGGATGCCTCCTGCCCGATCCGCCCACCCCCCCCCCTCAACAGAAAACACAATCTGCCTCGCCCGGGATTCTAATCCCCTAGCGCGCGGCTTTGCAATTCTGAACAAATCGGTTTGAACAGGTAGGGAAGCTTGGCTTTCCCAAAAACAGGGCTTAACTGTTTTTATTGAAGATAGAAATGGAGAGAGAGACAGCCGGGGGGAGCAGTGAATGAAGTTCCATCCCGTTTAGCCCAGGGGTTTCGAAAGCCAAAGACCGAATGTTGCTACCCGGGCATCGAGCTTTGCAAATGCCATTCCGGCCAGGGCAGACAGACGCGGCGCACTTTTCAGGCAAGAGGATGATGGCGAAGTTCATCGTAGGTTAAACACTGAAACTTTTTAGTGATTGTTGCATCCGCTTCCGGGGATGTGAATGCATTGATTTCAGGCGAGAGTACAAGGAAGGTCAGCTTCTAGTATGAGAGGTGCTTTAAGGCTTGAGCATACATTTTGTCGCTGGCGGACAGCATTGAGGCCCTGAAACTTTAACCTTAATTCACAATTTCTCAACCTCCATTTCTCTGTCTTAGTATCTCCGTTATCCTTGCTCACTCCCTTCTCACTGCTTTCTCCCACCTTTCTCACTGCTTTTTCACCGTTTTCTCCCACCTTGTTCACTCCCTTCTCACTGCTTTCTCCCACCTTTCTCACTACTTTTTCACTGCTTTCTCCCACCTTGTTCACTGCTTTCTCCCACCTTGTTCACTCCCTTCTCACTGCTTTCTCCCACCTTTCTCGCTCCTTTTTCACTGCTTTCTCCCACCTTTCTCACAACTTTTTCACTGCTTTCTCCCACCTTTCTCCTACCTTTCTCACTCCTTTCGCACTCCTTTCTTTCGCCTTTCTCACTCCTTTCTTCCCCCTTTCTCCCACCTTTCTTCCTCCTTTCTCTCTTTCCCACTTTTTCATAAATTTATAACGCTTTCTCTGACTCCCTTTTTTTACCCAATTGAAGGTTGTTTCCTTTCTCTGCCCCCACTCTCTTTTTCTCTTTCTCTCTGTCTACATCTCCTTCTTTTCTTTATTCACTAAACGGCTGACTGCTGGGCAGACAAAAAGCAATTTTCCATATTAATAAGCTAGGCTATCAATACGGTATTATATGATCAATAAGTCTACTACATACTGCTTCACTTTCTAGAAAAATTGCCACACCGAGTTTGACAGTTAATAGACTTGACTAAGAAATTGTACTGTCTGCAGCGGACTTGAGGATTGAGGAATCCAGGGTACTGTTCTAACGCTCCAGCGTCAACCCAAAATTTTTTAAAATATGGAATGAGTCACCCAGACAGGTAGGTAGGTTTGGCCTGGAAGCGCAAGGTTGAAGGGTAAGGAAATGAATTGCTTTGGGGGATACGGAGGGGCTGCTGCAGGCGATTTGGCACAAACTATTGCACGGGTGGCAATAAATTTGATTAATTCTTTATCATCAAAATTCCTGCTAATCCAACGGTGAAACTGACAGTTATCAGTCAAACGCAGGCAGCAGACACCTCGCGTCCCTTTTCTAATTTTTCTCTCTTTCCCACCCTTATTCCCGTCATCCAGGCCTTTCTAAACGCGAACAATAAACTCTTTTCTAATTTTTATAATTTTCATAATTTCTAGTGATGAGTTTTTAGTTTAGTAATGGTTTAGTATTTTAGGAGAAGCGCTGGTTAGATGCAATTTATTAACTTTTCATTCTTGGCCAGTACGCGGGCCGGATGTAGGCGATAGGAGAGCAAGAATTCCTAGCTTAACCTGTAAGACGTAGTAAAGAAGCCAATTAAATGCCCCACTTTGAAAAGTTTATCGACTTTTCGTCACCTCTCAGCATTGCAAACATTGCAGCACAAGCTTCTGGTTCTGTTTAGAAAGCGAAATAGAACCGCGCTTACTGAACCAAAACAGGGACATGCTTCGGCAACTTTACCCTCTTTTCTAACAAGGCGTTTGGATAAATAGATAAATAGATAAATAGATAGATAGATAGATAGAAAGATAGATAGATAGAAAGATAGATAGATAGATAGATAGAGATAGATAGATAGATAGATAGATAGATAGATAGATAGATAGATAGATAGATAGATAGATAGATAGATAGATAGATAGATAGATAGATAGATAGATAGATAGATAGATAGATAGATAGATAGATAGATAGATAGATAGATAGATAGATAGATAGATAGATAGATAGATAGATAGATAGATAGATAGATAGATAGATAGATAGATAGATAGATAGATAGATAGATAGATAGATAGATAGATAGATAGATAGATAGATAGATAGATAGATAGATAGATAGATAGATAGATAGATAGATAGATAGATAGATAGATAGATAGATAGATAGATAGATAGATAGATAGATAGATAGATAGATAGATAGATAGATAGATAGATAGATAGATAGATAGATAGATAGATAGATAGATAGATAGATAGATAGATAGATAGATAGATAGATAGATAGATAGATAGATAGATAGATAGATAGATAGATAGATAGATAGATAGATAGATAGATAGATAGATAGATAGATAGATAGATAGATAGATAGATAGATAGATAGATAGATAGATAGATAGATAGATAGATAGATAGATAGATAGATAGATAGATAGATAGATAGATAGATAGATAGATAGATAGATAGATAGATAGATAGATAGATAGATAGATAGATAGATAGATAGATAGATAGATAGATAGATAGATATGATGCAGACCTTTAACTTGGCTACACCTACTAATTAAAAAAATGTGTTATCATCCAGTGAAGCCCCAAAGAGTGGAGACTGGTTAAGCAAAGGTGAGAGAACCAGTTCACGAGTTGTGTGCCAGCCTGATATTGAGAGCGCAGTGCGGGCGGTCACCCACCGCAGCTGGCTTATGCGCAGTCGCGCACAGAAGCAAAATTGACGGCCCTTATTAGGTGAAACCCGTAAGGAGGCGGTTGGTTGTTGCTGTTTCTCACACTGGGAGCCTCTGCACGCGGGCACTCGAAGTTTTCGGCGCTTTAATTCGCAGTTTAGGCAGCAATAGCAGAATTCATCCCAAAAATCTTCTGAATTATCGCTGTGCAAGGCATAAATAAATCCAGCAGCAGCAGCAGCAGCAGCAAGCAATTCGTCACGGCTTAGCAAATAATTTTTGCATCAGACTTCGCTGTGCCAGGTGAGGAACGAACTGCGTGTGCCATAGCTACTTCATCCCGCTTTGCCCGCTTTGGAAATCTTCCGCTTTGCGAATCCTCCAGCCGAGCTCGGATTCCCCCCCGGGGGACTTATCCCGCTATCTTCAAGCAAGACTCGTCTTCTTCTGTTTTAGTCAAAAAGAAGAAGAAGATTGGCCCAGTTTGCATAATTCACAAAAAATAAGGGATTGGCTGGATTTTCTCTGCCGGCCAAAGGATTTAACGGCTAATTAAATAATTGAATGCCCATGACGGACTGCAGACAGCTGGGGACTATTATCATGCTCACTGCTGCCTGCTTCACTGTAGACTTGCTCGTACTAAGCTTAGTGAGTCCCTTCAAAGAAAGAAGCTTTAATCATTTTCGAGAAATTCATGGTACAGAGATGCTGAGAACAACGAGTGGATATGGAATTCGCAGTAGATTTTAGGATTTGATTTAAAAAAAGAATATTTAGAGAAGCAGTTCGGCTAAAAGCAAACTGAATAAGACCAGAAGACCAGCTTAGCACCAACGACAAACTGTTAGTAAATTGCTGTAGGGACAAGAGTCGCCATCAGTTGTTTTCAATGCAAATTATGAGACTAAGGAGCGGCCCCACATAGCCCATTAGACTTGTCCTGTCCAGGCCTGAGGGCAAAGGCCAGTCAGTTTCCTTCCTTCCTTCCGAAGAATTGGTTTGGTCAGCTCTCTCTCCTCCCCTGTTTCCCCCCGCCTGATTGATGAAGGTCCTCAATAGTCAACGGTCAGCAGGCGGTGAGCGCCACCAGGATGGAGCGGCAGTCTGGTCATTCACGAAGGTTAAAAGCTCCCCAGAGAAAGGGTGAAGGAAGGGTGGAAATTACAGGGAAACCTTGTTTATGAATTTTCTCAAAGCCCCAGATCACCGTATGAATATTGCACGGGCGTGGTTATGCAGTTTGGCTTTCGTTTTCTCCATTAATATCACTCAGAGTGAAAAAGGTGCTCTTGACTCTCCTCTAGATTGTGTCGCCCAATTTGAATTTTAGTCGATAGTCGGAAACGCTGCCACCATCGTCATTGGGAATTTCTTCCCCAGGGGGGGGGGGAGAATGCGGGTTGGGTTGTCAGGCGGAACAAAAAGCAGCCACCTGCTGCAGGAGGCGAAGCAGCTTTTTTTGTGAGTGGCAAACTTCCATTTGGCCAAGCAGTTTAAAATGCTAATGAGTTTCTCAATTAGGGGAGCTGGGGCCGGGATCCCAATTTAGTCCTCTGGGGGTGTCAAGAGCCGCGAAATGGGTGGCTAGGGGGTCGCGGAATACTTGAAATTTATATTCTCTACATTGCCTGCTTGCTGCTTCAGTCGCCTCCTCCCGGAACGGGCACCATGGGGAAATGGGAAAACAGAGGGACACAGGGAGAGAGAGAGCTGTAAGGGAGTTTGACTGTCGCGTGATGAAGCAAAGTGGAGCCTGACTGACTGAATGTGCTCTCTGAGCAAACACTCTACTTGCCTTTGGGGATTGAGGCGGGTCTATGGAAGCAGAGCTCCCCCAAGTTCCCCATTACCCCTAATAGTCGGGGGATGGTCTGCATCTCGCCTTCCCTGACTGCTGAATTCTTCAGGGGGTATTTTTTTGCTGAAGCCTTTCGCCTGCAGCAACCGCGTTTGCTCGCTCCTTCTGCCGAGGCTGCGTCTCCTTAGCGCCCTTATTTGCTGCTCCATCCGGCACGGCTGTGTTTGCGGGTGACTGCCGGCGAGATAGGGTTAGAGAGGGATAGGGGAGAGCAAATAATTTCCAGTGCATAGCCTGCAATAAGCGGGAATATTGGGGTAAATCATGTGAGAAAAGTGCGAGAATCATCTTGGATGATAGAGTGAGAAGAGCGCGAGAATCATCTTGGATGAGAGAGCGAGGAAAGTGCGAGAATCATCTTGGATGAGAGAGTGAGAACAGTGCAAGAATCATCTTGGATGAGAGAGTGAGAAGAGTGCGAGAATTATCTTGGATGAGAGAGTGAGAACAGTGCAAGAATCATCTTGGATGAGAGAGTGAGAACAGTGCAAGAATCATCTTGGATGAGAGAGTGAGAAGAGTGCGAGAATTATCTTGGATGAGAGTGAGAAGAATGCGAGAATCATCTTGGATGAGAGAGTGAGAAGAATGCGAGAATCATCTTGGATGAGAGAGTGAGAAGAATGCGAGAATCATCTTGGATGATAGAGTGAGAAGAGCGCGAGAATCATCTTGGATGAGAGAGTGGAAGAATGCGAGAATCATCTTGGATGAGAGAGTGAGGAAAGTGCGAGAATCATAATTGGAAGTATGAACAATTGCAATAACTATTGAGGCAAGACAGTTCAAAAGACGCTGCGAAAATCATCCTTATGAGACATTTTGAGAAGTGTGTGAATAATCTGGTGAAAGGAAAGGGCAAACCCTGCGCAAGGTCACGTGAATTCAACTCACAGAGTAAGCGGAAAAGTTTGCACGATCAATTTCTTGGGCCGACATAGATTTGTCATCATCTGAGTAAACAATATTTCTGTTGGCTTTTGGCGAATAAAAAACTACGCATTGTCAGTATTTGCGCATGGTATTTGCTGCGGCTTCAATCCTTGGCATGAGTTTGGCCCAGAGCCAAGCCTTACATCTGAACTATCATGCGCATTTACAAGAGATTCTCCTCTATTCAGGCGATCACGGTTGCCGTATCTGCCATCTCAAAGCCATCATCTATTGTCTTCTCGGGGGGGGGGGGTGGTTGTTGGGCTGCCTGAATTACTAATCCCTAGCAATTAGCAGCTTAAGGCTAATTTTTTACTAAGCCTAACGCCTACTTGAGATTATTGTACCTCGGCGTCATCAACTTTCACCTACTCTACTTTCTCCCACTCTAGCATTTCTCCCTTTCACGCACTCACTTTCTCTCCATCTCCCTCTACTTCCGAACTGTCCGGCTTACATTGAAAAGATGAAGCGAAATGCCAAAGAGAGAGGCAACGAGAGGAGAACTAAATAAGGAACAATAGATGGATGCTGTATACCCCTGGGCGCAATTCTGAGTGACGCTTTTCCTTTCATTCCACACACGCTTTTCTCCCAATTCAGATAATGGGAAACTTTTCTCGTCGCCTCATCTGACGGATCCCACTCACATGGGCACACACACACACACACACACACACACACAGCACGTCCACTACCGCCTCACCTCGTCTCCTATTCTTCCTTGCGACACGGGTTTTCTTCTGCTTTTACGGGCGCCAATGGCAACAAAAATTTCTCATTTTTTTAGTTGCATCGATTGCTGCAAGCTCTTTTTTCATATTGCCTGCTCAGTCTGCCTTCCTATACTAATTTAGGATATTCGAAGGCAAGCGCTGCTTGCTCTTCAGTTGGCTGCGGCCAGCTTCTACCCTAGTTTAGTCAATATTTCTGCCTTCATATTAATTATTAATAATTCGCACTTTTCAGCCACAGGAAGCATAGGAACGAATCACACACGCACACACACGCGTTTTGCACAGTTCTGTTACATACGAGTAGTTCCTCTTTTAGAGGACTTTTAAGTAAAGGTGGCGTGCACAGTGGGTTCAAGATTAACACCGCGCACACTTCAGACCCTAATATACAAATCTCTTGCGCCACTCACCCTCTTCTTTACCTTTATGAAATTTTCTAGTCGGTCAGCCCACAGCACCGGCCGTCACACAGCATTGGTTGCCCTGGGCAACCAGCTAGGGGTAGGGAGGATTTTGGGTCTTTCGGTTGGCTGGCTGGTTGATTGGGACTGATTTTTCGGGAGAGTGAGGGGGGCTGGGGCGTGGCATAGGGATTACTTGCAGAGTAGGGGAGCAAGTATGGGGTTGCTGCGGCCCGGGTAAGAGAATCAGGAGTCCCAGTACAGCCCTACCCCAAATCCCCCTCTCAGTGGGAGCTCAGTCTTCATAAAAATGTGCCCGACTTGGTCGCAAATTTTTCTCTTCCTCAAATCCCGCGGAAATCTCCCCTTCCCCCCTCTCAACAACAGCTGCCTTGGGCCCCGCTAAAGGCTATTCGGCGACGCGTCCAGTGGGATTTTGAATTTCCTACTGACTGCTGAAACAAACACTGGCCTTTCTGGCTACTGTTTCTAGAAGCCGGCCTGGTGAGTGAACTAAAAGCTAAAAAAAGCGAACCGAAGAGGCGAATTATCCTGACTGATAGCCGCCTGAACTTTTGACTCAAACCGAAGCTTTTGAATAAAAAACTCAAAGTTTGTCTCGTTGAATCGAGGAAACTGGCGGTGAGCAAAATTTCAGGTTGCAAGCAGTCAGAGCGAGCAGTCCTCGCCTGGACCCCAAATCCCCGAAACTTGAAAAAAATACGATTTTTCCCTAACGCTAATCGAAGTTTGGCCATTTTTACTAACCACGTTTGAGAGAAAGTGAAAATTAGACTTGGAAAAAAATATTTTCTTTACCAGGTACTTCGTCGAGAAAAATTTCAACAATTTACTTTGCTGCGTCGCCAGAAATTGCGATTCTTTATTCGTTTATAATTTGTATTTTATCTTGTAATTCAAGCTACTATTTTGCCTATAAAGTAACTTTGTTAAAATAAAATAACGTAAATAATTTTACCGCAAAGCTTCACGGCAGTGTCGCCCTCTCCAATTCGACAGTCGTATCCCGGTAATATGTGTGTCATTATATGTGCACTCACATTAGTATATTTGGTATCATACTGTTTTACTTTCTATTTTTGTCGCAAATATTGCACCACATGTTTGAGGAATAAAGAAAATACAAAAAAATTATGCAACTTATTTAATAGAATTCTTAATAATCGATTTAATTTATGGATATGGTAAAAAGCCTCTTCAAAGGAAGCTTTCCTTAAAATTTTGTCTTCATCTTTACTTTTGTTATACTTGTAACCATTATCGTCTTTAAGTAGCAATATCCGGTCGCGCGCTAAGTCGCAAGCAAAATTTTTTATTTATTGCGTATTTAAAAAAGAAACGGGCTCCTCAAATGCAGCGACACAGTTTGCACACGGTATTGACAGCTTCTGAGGCGAAAATACTATTTGCTTACAGCCTACAGCCCCGAGAAACCCGCAGTCATCTGGCTCGTACTCCCCCTTCCTTATCGTCTTTCTCATCTTGCATAGCCTTCCCAGTTTAACCTCGCATCCCCTCACCCCCTCCCCGACTCCGCTCCGGCGCTAAGTTCCCACGCTAGAATTCTCCCAGCAACAAAAACTTCCAGATGGCTTCTTCTATTTGTTTCTCATTTCTGCAGCAGCTAACCGACCAACCCTCCCGCCACTTTCACCTTCAGGCCCGCCATCTGTGATGATCTGTCCCTTTCACCCCGTCTGCCTCTCTTCGTATTGACTTTGCTAGCAACAACCAACCCCCTCCGGACTTCAACTTCCGCTGTCTCCGCCTCGATTCTGCCCACCTTTTTGTCATCGCAAGGAGGATAATCCTTTCTGGGCTGGATTAAATGTTAACTCAAGGAAAGGAGCAAATCATTGATCCTGTTCTCCCATTATCTCTACCATTGGCTCCCATGAGTTCCGCTTTCTCTTCGCTCGTTAGTATTCAAACCACCTGTTCCAGTGTTACCGTTCATCTGCTCTCCCTTTCCCCGACCTTCCCTCTCTCTCCTTTTCTGGTCCCTCTCTTCCCTTCCCTCTTATTTTCCTTCCCTTTCTCCCCCTCCTCCCTTTTTTCTATCATCCACTTACTCCCTAGTTTGTATCTCCTCTTCCCCTATTCCTCGGCCTCTATTCCCGCTTATCTTTCTCACACCCTCCCCTTCTCTAGCTATCTTCCGTTTCTTTTTCCATCTACATTTTCTTCTCTACTTCGCTTCCTTTCTCCTTTCTACTCATTTTCTCAATTTTCTTTGATTCCTCTCTACTCTCCTTCTCTTTCATTTCTTGCGCTCAACCTTGCCTAAGCCAGAGCCCACATTAATCTTGATTGAAATGCTCCTCACCTCCCTGGCTTGGCTTTTAAATAGTAAATAAACTACTTTAGTTAAACCCAATGCAGCCTAACTGTGCATTTTTTCATAGCTAGTAATATTTTTGGCCGTCACGTGAGTCATACAGTGACATCGCGTGACAGGAAGGCGGCTATAGCTGTTCTCTGTTGAATTGGAGCTGTCCAACTTTAGCTAGCTGCGACAAACACTACAACAAATATCAATTGAACACGCAAGAAAGCTACGGTGCGCAACGGGATTGGAACTCAAAATTACAGAGAAAAATCTTGCCTCGCTACTTAAAAGTAGAATCACTAGCTTCTTTCTACATAAAAAAATTTTCGTTTTGACCACGTGTTATGCGTTATGCAACTTCCTGCCTCTTTTTATTAATCTTTGTGTGCAATTCTATCTCTACTTATATCTGTGTTTTCTTGCATCTGCAAGCGTAGCTTTATTGTTATTATTGTCATTATTATTATTATTATTTCATTGATTTCATTTGAAAGTTTTTTTTAAACAAATTGGGAATTACTTGAGTAGCAAAGCATGATTGGGGACTTAACAATGAAGGGAAAACATGAAAAAAAAATCAAGCAAAAATTACCAATATAAATAATTTAAAAGTAGTTTTTTTGAAAGGATCAGACAAAGAATATCACAATTTGTTATGCATCAGCTATGTATTTTACTAATATCTGGTACATTTTCACCTCTTCGTTTCTCATTATGTAGTAGGCTTTGTCAACACTAGTCAGAACGCTGAAGTTTGGTACGTTGTGGCAAATTTTTCTTTGAAAATTATCCCTAACCGCTTTTAAGTTTTTGTCAGGACAATCGAACAGAAAATGTACTTCATTTTCTGTGAATCCTTGACATATAGTAGGCAAAGTCTTTCGTTGTAGGAAATTTTAGGGACAATATTTTTTGGGTTTCTACTGCTTAATTGTGATCACTGAGACGGAAAGCAGCAAGTGTAATTTATTTTTTCCCTTCATGCATCATTCAGTCTGTTTCTAGCTGTATATTTCTATATCTATCTGTATTTTTCTTCTTTTTCATTGTTGCTTTTTGCTATTTCGAATAGATAAGATAAGTAAGTAAGTACCTAAATGTTTTCGGTGCCTTACGAACCATTCGGAGTCTATACAATATTTTCTAAAGATACAACAATTGCTGTCGTAAAAAAGAATTAACGAGTTTTCTCAACACCACAAGATAGGAGCATGCACTCGCATTTTAAAAGAGTTTAACCATAATTCCAGCTGGTGGGAACCCTCAATTCTTCTTCTTGGATTGAGAAACCAATTTTAGACGCCCGTGGCTTCACTGCGGCCTGAGGAGATTGCAATTATTTTCACTATAATATACTCCATACGTTTTTATAGTTTATTGAATTGAATTTCCTGGTGCAGAGTCTGCGGCACGTGCTCGCTCACTGATCCTTATCAACCCCCACTCACATTTAGGGACCGCATGTTAATTAACAGATGGACTGTTAAAATAATGTCTACTTGTAGCAGCTTTAAGTCCAGGTGGTTAAGCAGAGGTCCCTATCCCGTCCTACTATTAACACGTGCCGCAGACTTTTCGTTTTAACCCACTACACGCGTGTCGATGAATAATTTTGAAACCGATCGTGCGGCTACAATTATGGCACCGACAACCTTGAGGCACACAGCCAGTATCGTCCGAATTCGACTGCTCTTGCAACCGAAACTCACGTAGCAACAAGCAACCGACCAAATAGCGACATGAAGCTGCAACTCCTATTCGTCGTTATCACGATCGCCCTGGTCGAGGCAACCTTCAAGGGAGGAGAGCCTACTGGCTTTGAAAACTCCCTGCTAGACGACATCGCTGGCGAGGGTCTGCAGGAGCCGCTTGAGGCCGATAATTCGGACGACTCGGAGCTTGGACCCGTCGCCAAGACGAGCCGCCGACGCACCTTCAGCAACAAGAAGTAGCTGTGCTGATTGACTGCTCGCTGACTTTGCTGATGACACGTTTTTCCCGTTTTGCTCAGCCAATCGAACAAATCTGCATAGTTGAATGCCCCTTTGAAAGCTCTACCAAACTCCACCCAATTTAGTGGATCAGTTAATTCAAGAGATCAAGCTCTCGATCTGACTCTCCTTTTTATGTCTGTGTTCATTAATTGTGTATTTATTGGGACAATTTTGTCCATTTGAAAGAGCCCTTCCGTAAATTAGTCCAGGTTAGGGGGACTCCTAACGTAGACTGGTTATCATTTTCGAGTAGTTTTTAATTAGCACTCTGCTTTAATATTGAAATTTAAAAAACAAAAAAATTAAAAGTGTGGATATTTGCGTTTATTAACAAATTTTTGTTTTGACACTCACATTTCCTGTCCGAATCTGCAAAATTGTACGAGTAAATACGTGAAATCGAGACATATAGCTATACCCTTCAAATTTGAATATCAAGGTCCTTGTTGCTATTACTTGGTAGTTCTGGCAGTTCTGAGTGAGCTGAAGCGGATGTCAGCTAGTCAGTTACTCTTTAGGCATTCTTTAGACAACCAGTGAACAATCGAAGGCCAACTGTGCTGTCAAGGACGAAACTGTTATAGCCAAATTAAAGGATTCAATCCTTGCTAAAGAATGTGTCATCTAAAAAATTGTTGCTCAAAATCAAGACTGACTGGAATTGCTCGGCTTATCCGAACAGCAGCGGATACCCGTTAGTTACCAAAGAAACCTGCCCAAAATATGTTGTCGACTGCTCGATATTGCAGTCGTGAGCTTCGCGAGAGGAGAAATGATTTAGACTGCTAAAAGTGCATTTTCTATTTTAACAACATGAGATTCCTGTATGAATAAGAAACCTGATCAATTACCCTGTTAATACAAAGACCAAGTTTCTCAGATAGACAAGCCTTGGTACTGACAGCCATCTGAATATGTGCCTAGAACAAGCATACAGGAAAATTGGATAAAAAAGAAGTAAAACAAAACAGAACATGATCATTTTTTAGTTTGAAGAAGTAGTTTGTGTAGCTGGCTTCAACCAGAACCAACCAAATAGTGTGTACGAGCCATTCAGAGCATATACGAGCGTATTCAGGTCAAAATATGAGGGTATCTTAATCTAAAATGAGGAGATTTCGAGTGGGCTGTGGGAAAAGGATGTCCCCCTTTACCCAATACTCTTCTCTATTTACTTAATACCCATTGAATTAAACGTGTTAAACGAAAAAATAAATTCGACAACACTACATAGCTTGTACAGAACTAACTGGTGAGCTAGTAAGCAACCTGATTGCTTTGCGACCTTTCGAGAAAGACGCAGAGCTAAAAAATGAGCTCAATAATGAGCTTCGTCAGCATCTTAAGTGGAAGATTAATTAGCAAAAGGAACAAGAATCTAGCTGGAAATTAGCAAAAATACTAGAAAGCCGACGGGTGAAACAACAGTAAATCGACTCCACAGAGAGCTAAAAAATGCTTTCCACATCAGCGATTGAAACCAGCAAGCTATATGGCTGGCTGGATACCTCATCTTCTTGTGGAAATCAGCAACCAGTATAGCAATCCTATTGACTCATTTCAAGCTTTACCTTAAAGCTATAGGTAAAAAGAAATGCTTTTATCCGTATGTGTGTCTGTCTCTCCTTTCAGTGTTTTCATATCTACTTTTGCTTTTGTCAGTCCATTTACATTTTTATATGGGTCAAATTGAGTCCAATACTTTTAAATGCCCAACTGGTCTAAATGTGGGCAGGTAATATAATTTTCATGCATACAGATAACTCACGAACGATATTCAACTAATTAATTAGAGAGGGACCCGCGGCACAGCAGTAGCAGCAGAGCTCAACAAGGGTTGGGAACCACCTCTGAGCATCTATTCTTCTTTTCGGTACGCAGACAGCGGCAAGCCTTATCATAAAATTCCAAACTGCATTAGTTTGAGACGCTCGTGCTCTCACGGCAGGGTGGGGAGGTTTTATCTTTTCAGTCCATTGTGCTCCATACGCTTTTATGGTTTATTGAATTGAATTTGCAGATGCAGATGCAGAGCCTGCGGCACGTGCTCGCACAACCCAACCGTTTCAACCCCACCCACATTTAGGGACCGCCTATTTAATAACAAATGGGCTGTGCTGAAAAATGTATATTTCAAGCAGCTTTCAGTCCAGTTGGTTATACAGAGGTCCCTGACCAGTCCACTTATCAACAAGTGTCACAGCTCTTTCATTCAGTTCAATATGGACCAGCTTTATGGAATGCTAAGCGTGCAAGTTAATGGAGTGGAAACCAGTTGAGTTAATATTAAAACTTCCACCAGGCGTTATTTCTAGCATGCAACAATTAACACGTGCCCCACCCCAACCCCCGTCGAGCTCACGCATCATTTCGAAGCCGATTTTGCGGCTATAAATACGGCACGTTCACCCTTGGAGCAGAAAGCAAGCCTCGCCAAAATTTAGCTACTAGCAACGAGCCGCAACAAATCTGCCGATAGCGACATGAAGCTGTACCTTCTCTTCGCCGTCATCACCATCGCCCTGGCCGTGGCATCCGTCAACGGAAGGAACGACGAGCAATTCGCCGAGGAAGAGCCCAGCGACTTTGAAAACTCCCTGCTAGACGACATCGCTGGCGAGGGTCTGCAGGAGCCGCTTGAGGCCGACAACTCGGACGACTCGGACCTTAGCCCCGTCGCCAAGTCGAGCCGCCGACGCACCTTTAGCAACAAGAAGTAGCTGTGCTGATTGACTGCTCGCTGACTTTGCCGATCAAAAGCATTTTTTGTTTTTTTAGCCAAACGAGGAAATACAAATGGTTTAATGCCGTTAAAAGAGTTCTACTTAATTATGAAAACTCTTTCTTTTTTATTTATGGGATTTTTCTATTAAATTATTAGGGGCTCAGTTTGAGTTTTTGTTGGGTCTCGAATGCAATTGCATGTTGCTTGTTATTTGATTTATTTTTAAGTAGTAATTTAGGGGTAGACGACGTACCTTGCTCACTAGTAGCAACCATAAATCATCATTTCTTGGTCCAGACTGACCTTTGACGCAGTCCAGGTTAAGTCTACGTTACCAGAAAGCATACAAAAATTTTTATAACCAGAAAAGTGCCTGTATTCTACAGACGAAATGCTACTTACGTAACTTTTGAATTGTATCCGTATAATCATGTGAAGGTTAAAAACTAAGGGCAAGAAAAATAATTACATTGAATACCAAGTTCCTTTTTGCTAACAGTTTATACAATACCATTATGAATACATACAATAAAGTACATTATATTAAGCCTAATTCTTATACTAGCGATGTAGCAAAAAGGAAATCCTAAATAAAAAATCCCAAAATGGTCCTTTGTACATTTACTTACGTGGCTTATGTGATGTCTGTTGACCTAAAACGCTTCTATTCAGTTAAATGATAGATCTGTATTCAAAGTCATAAGGTGCATGCATTTAAAAGAAAAATTTTCGAGTGAAAAATTTTTTTTCTCGTAAGCTGAGGAAAATACGAGCGTACGATGAGGAAATTCTAATCGGGTAAGAAAGGGATGCACTCCTTTCCTGCTACTCTTATATAGTTACATGCACTCATGGAGCTTAAGTTCAAGGATTCATTTACAAAAAATCAAATAAAAGTCTTCAAAGCCTTGGCAGGAAATCGCATCGTCGATTTCGTTCGCTTCGAAAGTCTTCACGACGTTCTTCTGCGCATTGACCATCCGGTTGACGTTGAATCGGATCAAATGGCCCCCATGCCAATAAAACCATGCGGTCAACTATGTACCAGCTACCCCATATTCTTCTTGAGGAAATAAGCAGCTCTTAGAACAACCAAATTCACTTCAATCCAGCTTTATCTGTCATCAAAAGCATTGTTTTGCATGCTTGTGTGTTTCTTTTATGTGTGTTACTATGTCTTGGTACCTCTGCATTTTTTTCTGAATCCGATGCGTATCTCTATATTTGTCTTGGCGTCTTTCTATCTGTGTCCTTCTATGTGTGTCTTTTTTCTGCGTGTTTCTATCTAATTGTTTCAATCGGTGTCTTAAAAAATGGTCGAGTATTTACAAATATCAGTCTAAAATATATGATGCATGCAGAAAACAGCGCTCCCATTTTCATGCACACAGCAGTTGCAGCAGAACTCAATGGAGGTTAGAACCAACTCTAAGCCTCTATTCTTCTTTTAGGTGAGACCACTGGAAGCCTCACTAGAAAAAATTCTAACCTTGTTGCTTCGAAGCACACGTGCCCTCACTTTGGCGTGTGGCATGGTTCATTACTTTCAGTCTACTGTGCACTCTACTTTTCTATAGTGACAAACCGAGGCTGTTTATTTAATTGAAGTAGCAGATACAGAGTCTGCGGCACGTGTTCGATGAACCACTCCGTGTCAACCCCACCTACATTTAAGGACAGTCTGGTAATTAAAAAATGGGCTTTTTGACAAATGTCTATTATATAGGTTTGAGTCCAGGTAGCTATACAGAGGTCCTTATGCAGCCAACTAATCAATTAGTGTCTCAGAGCTCTTTTCTTAAGCCTTCATTCAATATACGAGCTAGACAGCTCTATGAACTGTTATTTAAGGCAGTAAAGCTGATGGACTGGACTGTTGGTGCAGTAGTAAAACTTCCACCAGGCGTCATTTTGTAGCATCAAACAATTAACACAAGTCCCATTCCAACCCCCGTCTAGCTCACGCATCACTTCGAAGCCGATTTTGCGGCTATAAATACGGCACGTTCTTCCTTCAGGCAGAAAAAAAACTCGCCGAAACGAGCTGCAACAAATCTGCCAATAGCGACATGAAGCTGCACGACGATGATGACGAGCAATTCGCCGACGAAGAGCCCAGCGACTTTGAAAACTCCCTGCTACACGACATCGCTGGCGAGGGTCTAGCGAGGGTTTTTTCCAGCAATTTTTCGACTCGGACCTTGGACTCGTCGCCAAGTGGAGACACAGTTAGCAACAAGAAGTAGCTCTAATGTCTGAGCGTTTGGAAACAAATAGATTGAATGTTTTCTTGCTCCTTGCCAGTGGGGGCGAGTGGCTCGGCGGTCTAGCGCGTCTGCCTTGTGTGCCACTGGTCCAGGTTCGACCCCGCGTTGTAGGTTGCCTATTTCCCCTAGCGCGGTTTCGTGCGCAGGGTCACATTAACATGGGCCTTGTGCACGAATTGGTTGGGCTATGGGCCAGTTGTGCTATTTACGCTCATGAGGGCAACCCCCCAAGGCATAGAGAGTGTACATTCCTGGAACGACCGCTTGTACACCCTATGTGAGTGCGTGACTGGATGCCGGCTTGTGTTTGTGTCTATGCCTGCATACCGTATTTAGTGTGACTGAACGCGCTTCAGGAGTCAGCGCAATGGACAGTCATGCCCCGTCGCTGGTTGTGGGAGGATGTCGCTTTAAGCGTTAAAGTGCCTGCAGCCCTCCTGCAGATTTAGCTTTTAGCTTAGTGCTCCTTGCCAGTAGCCCTTCTCTGTTTATCTGGCTAATTGAAGTATGCAAGAAACTAATATAATCGAACCAATTCACAGTAAAATGGTGCTCTAATTGCGTCATTTTCTTCAGTATGAATATCCAAATTTTGTTTCAACAACTGGATCAATTCATTTAGGTTCATTAGCTAAATAACTCTTTCTGTCAGCAAAGAATTTAATTAATTTTTGCACATACAGCTAAAATGTCTGATTAGGTACATTAGAGCTTAAGAATTAGAGCGCACTTAGGTAAAATAAGTCACCCGTTGTGTCATAATAAAGCCGTGTTTCAGAACGACATTGAAAGTAAAGTGAAGCGAATAAGAAACTACTAAAGTCTTTGTTATACTCGTGCTATGCTATCAGCATTAAGGGATGGATACAAGTGAAAAGGTTATGCACACGTGGTATTTACCAGGACAACTTAAGTAGAAATTTAGTAGTCCTTGGGTATTTATTGCACAAAAGTCTACCACCAAAACCATAACCAAGGTAACTCTCTGCATACTCAATAGGTAACTTATAGGTGTTTCTAAAAATTGAAAATTTTTTCTCTGCATTCCTCTAGCAGCTCAAAATTCATTCTTGGGATTGCAGTAAAAAATCTTTTTTATTGACAATATGATTAAAAATTCATGCACGTTTCCCATATACTGCCTGTATTATCTATTTGATATCCAGCTAGTTAAGAATTTTTTGCAATAAACTGAGCAGAAAATATCAAGTAACTGCAAGACAACAACCAATATCGCTTTTGACGATATAAATGAGACTGTGGACATTGTAACACGAAGGAGTGTGCTTTTAATACACTTGGTCTATGGCACAGCTGCGATAGCTACGCAGAGGGCCGTCGTGCATATGTATTATGGACGCAGCTTATGCATTGGATGCACGATGAATAGGCGTTAGATGCACGTTGCATTGAAATTATGCTTTACCGGTCTAGACAGGTTTTTCATCTTAGTGGGGACAACATGAAACAGTTAAAAATTGCATGAGTATAAATATTCACGCCAAGGACTTCAACGTGGGGTTCGACTTGCAAAACTTGTCTCCGGTTAGAATTTTTGTTCCTTGTAGTCATCAAGTAGCGATGAATGGCCGCTCTGATGCAGACCAACGTCGCCGGGGCAAAAAACTTTCCGTCCTTCTTGCGCAGCGTCCCATAAAATAATCGCAGATGGTTTTCAAGCTCACGGGACGTCGCGAGAGACAAGTCGCAGCAAGTCGATGAATGATTCTCCAGGAGGCGACGTAGTTTTCCAACGTAGTAATGCGTCACACGAGTTACGCTTGTGTGCACAGCAGCGTCATCAATGTCACTAACAATTTTCACTGATTTGATTTCGGGTATCAAGAAGCTAGTGCAAAAATTTTGCGATTAGCGACAGCGAGAAAATCAGCTACTGAACTCAATTTTGTCAGCTGTCTTGCTCTACATGGAAGTCTTCATTTTCCCTGCAGGCAGCAGTGCCTAGAAAACACCCATGGCCAGAGGACCATGGTGAAAGCCCTGATGTCCCTGCGGTTCAGGCCAAGCCATTAACCGCATGTTGTGGACGATCTAACTTATCATTTAGGCAGCATGCTACTTAGCTGTGAGGGCTAGTAGTGCGGAAGACAAATTTAAAATAATTGCGAGCATGTTGATTTAACTGATTGCCAACATTTAAAGAACATTTTATGACTCAAATATTCTAGATTTCTGACTAAACTTGATATTGTGGCAGCTTTTTAGATGTCATTAAGCATTGTGTATTGCCTTGTAATGTCTATCTGTTGTTCTGTAAGGGTAATTTGGAATGTATTGAATACCAAGCACAGGGTAACATTGGTTTCACTAAGGTTTGTATTAGTACTTCGAAGTACACTAGGTCAGGATCGGGTAGAAAAGATTAACTGTTTTGATTTGCTTTGCCTCAAACGGATATTGGTAAAAAGTTACTGTGCGGATGGCAACAAAAATGCTGCGTTGGCGCAGCTAAAGCTAGTAAAAAAGTAGAAGTCAAGACGAGGCTTTTGGGACAGAACTTTTCACACCCAACATAATCTACATTCTTTAAGTTTAATATGCCCGTGTAGTGACCTTCGCGAAAGTTCTTTATCGTACGTAATTGCTTACAAGCATTTCTAGAAATTTCCATTAAAGGTACAAACTGAATTTCCACATCTTTCTAGAAATTTCCTAAGGGCAATATTCACACCTTATAGCAATAATTATAAGTTAGTAAATTATGTATAAGATAACCGCCTTATAATGCAGTTCCTTTGGTCAGAAATTCAGAGGCTGCAAATAATGGGTGGTTAATAGGAAGTGAGACTTTCAGTTAATGGCCAAGGCCACGAGCGCGCGTGCGATTGCTTGCCTAGCCTAGCTGGGGTGTTGATGCCAGAATCTGACCCCGGTTCTCGACCTTGAATGACCTCAATTTTAAGCCACTAATCTAACTAATAATTATATCCTGTTCGCTTTGATACCATTGCCTCTTAATGGGTGGTTAATAGGAAGTGAGACTTGGCCATTAACTGAAAGTCTCACTTCCTATTAACCACCCATTAACGTGAAGAGACATTTCGAACAATGGTCCCGAGGCGAGCGAAGCGAGCCGAGGATTATTATTTGAAGCCGAGGAATTCTGACCATAGACACTGCATTATAAGGCGTGTCTATGCCTGCATACCGTGTAATGTAATATGTAAACTTCACATACACCAAAATCAGCACAAGAGAGATTTGTACCATAGACTGAACCCAACAGAGTGGAAATCAGCCCAAGAGAGATTTGTACCATAGACTAACCCACAGAGTGGAAGCAGGATAATACGAGCGTATGGCTCACTGAACAGCTTGAATAGAATGTAAGAGCTCATTTGATTTCATTCGTCTCGCCTACTTCTTTTTAATATGGACGACTTTGATTTGTCCTTCGATCAGCTTTTTGCGGATTTAGACGCAGCAAATGAGACTAATTCAGCGTCAGCTGCAATCTCCGACAGCGATGCTACACCAAGCGTCGAACATCTGACTTCAGTGAGACCGTTTGGACCGACGCTTTCGGCGGAAGATTTGCAGCGCCACATAGATGATGGGCTGCCAAAAGTACTATAGCCAAGCGAGATTGGGCTGTTAAGATGTTTGAAGCCTGGAAGTCCTCCCGTTTGCAGGTGCAGCTCGATGGTAGGACTCCTGGATTGATGGTATTGAAACCACTAGAAGAGCTGTCTGCTGGTGACCTGAATGAACTACTGCAGTACTTTTTCTTTGAAGTACGGAAAGCAGACGGTCAAAAGTTCAGGCCTGGTTCGCTGAAAGATATCGTCACGATGATTCAGCATTATTTCCAGCGCGTGCTGAAAAGCCGAAAAGCCGACGCTTGGTTCGTGCTGAAATTCCGAAGAAGCCCGGCACCACCAAGCTTGAGGAGCATCGAGGCATCTGCCTTCAGTCCTGCGCTGCGAAGCTGTTTAACCGGATACTGTTATCGCGGTTGCAGCCCGTGCTCGATCCCTATCTGCGACCGGAGCAGAACGGGTTTCGGCCCCATCGCGGCACAGTGACGCAGATCCTAGCTCTTCTGCGAGTCATCGAGGAGGCGCGGACACGCCAGTCGATCCTGATTGTTATCTTTGTTGATTTCAAGAAGGCCTTCGACTCGGTCGTCAGGGCCGCGCTCCCCAAGGTGCTTCGGGCGTACAACGTGCCAGAGCAGCTGATCGCCGCGGTCATGGCGATGTACCGCGAGACGACTGCTGCAGTTTCGACACCGGACGGCCTGTCGGACTTCTTCGAGACATCCTCCGGGGTGCTCCAGGGAGATACGCTGGCGCCGTTCCTGTTTATTCTGGTGCTTGATTGGGTGCTACGGACTGCTCTGCCTACCAACGACGACGGCTTTCTGCTGCGGCGACGCGTGGGTCGACGTCAACCGGAGAGGCGGCTCAGCGTGCTTGGCTACGCCGACGATCTCGCCCTGCTGTCCTCGACCGTCGAGGGCGCCCAACGGCAGCTGGACAGGCTGGTTGCCGTTGCAGCGAGTGTCGGCCTGGTGGTCAACGCGCAGAAGACCGTCGTGCTCTGCGTGCCGAGCAACATCGAGGCTGCAATATCCTGCCGAGGCGCTGACGGCCAGGCGAAAGAACTTCCGCGCTGTCAGCAGTTCGTCTACCTCGGCGGTCTGGTCCCTGACGTCCGCGAAGACCTGCGGCGTCGCCGAGGACTTGCATGGGCTGCCTTCCGTTCGATAAGGTCAGTCCTGCAGTCCGAGGCCCTGCCAGATCGCCAGAGGGCGGCGCTGTTTCGGACGGTGATCGAGACCGTCCTGCTGTACAACGCTGAGACCTGGACGCTGACAGACTCGCTCGAGCAACAAGTCGACGCGGCGCACGCTGGCCTGCTGCGCGCCGCCTTCAAGATCAGCTACGAGCGGGTTTCCAACGCGGCACTCTATCGCCGCGCCGGCCTGGACCGTCCAAGTCAACTTTTGCGCCGACGGCGACTCCAGCTGGCAGGCCACGTCATCCGCGCCGAGTCGTACTGCCCCGAGCCGGTGCAGGAGGTGCTGCTGCTCACGCTGCAGGCGCCCTACCGGCGAGGACAAGCGCGAACTCGGCGTTTCGTCGATTGCCTGCTGGCTGACGCCTGGCGCCCCCGATTCTGCCGGCGGCGCGGCCTTTGTTCGCGGCCAGGCCCTGAGGCGCGCCCTGTGACGCTGCTTTCAACATCTTGACAGCGTACTTTGTTGTTGTTGTTGTTGTGCTGAAAAGAAACTTTTCAATTTGGACGGACCCGTGCTTCGCTGCTACTCGCACAGCTGTGGATTCTGTGACAGTAAGGAATGTTTACTTCCACTGTTGTATTGCGTCACTGTGTTGGAATGTTTTATTTACCTGTTACCAATAGACATGTACTTTGTTTCTGTTTTTTCAAAGTAGGCCCATTATTCAGATAATGGGCCTGTGAAGCCGGACCATTATCTGAGTCATTACTGGAAAGTCCTTCGCACTGGAAGTGGGAACGGCCATAGACGGCCCATTCCCGGATTAGAAAGAGCCTTTTTTGGTGTATACGGAGTTTACATAAAATTAATATACATTCCTCATTTGCTCGCATCCAATATTAGTAATAAACCGTTCATTTAAACTTGTTTATACTGTGCAATATTTTTTCAGAAAATTCCGGAAGGTCAATTAAACATTATAAATACACTAGACCAAAAGGCTAATCAAGACCTATCTGATCTCATACGAGAATCAATAAACAACTAAACAAACCACCGCCTTGCTCTCGCCTTATTCAACCGAACCCCCTACACCCGCACAAATATAAAAAATTAGGGGGATCGACTTTTACAGACAAACATCCAACTTAATCTACATTCTTTAAATTTATTATGCCCACACAAAATTAGGGGGCTCGACTTTCACGGACAAACATCGGTCATATGTAGATTTTTTAAGTTAACTAATCACAAAAAATCGAAAAAATCGCACCGAAAAAATGTTTGAAAAAAGTTCATGATCCAGAATTCACAATTTTTTACATCCTAGCGAGTTCATAGGACCTCACCGTTTTATCTGGAGACACTAAACCTAAGCCTCATTCTAGCATATTAAACGCATTCAAGCAAGAACTCAGAGTACTCACCCCGAAAAAAAATTATATAATTTTTAATAAAAATGCTTCCAATCGTCTCTCCCGGATCGTACTACAACCCGAGTGAACTCAATTACGAATCACTGGCATCATTTGCATGGAGTAATTATTAAAGATCATGACAGCTACTATAACTTTGCAGAAATTATTAAGCAACTGTAATTTTTTTATTTTTTTATTTTCTTCTCACATCCATTCAATGATAATTGTCATTGCAGACTCTTCGAAAAGAAAGTTATCCATGGGATATTCTCTGTTATTTCTATAAAAACTGGCTCACTTCTTAACAGAAGTAATCTCAGTCGTCCATAAAGGTGTTGAAAAAAGTTTTCAGTAATCCATATTATCGTCTTCATCTTCATCTTCATCTTTAACTTCATCAGAAGTCTTGGGTGTAGCCTGTGCCAGGGCCTGGGTCTGGGCCTCTTCATATGTTGGTGGGGCATTTGGAATTTTTGCCGCTCCTCCGTATCAAGCTGCTGCTGAATCCCTCGGGATGCCCTCTCTTTGTTGAGCATTTTTTGGAGCAGCCTTAGCAGTCTAATGTCGGTTGAGATTAATTCTTGATTAGCTCGGTAGTGTGTGACTAAGTTACCGGCTGTTCGCCCAAACGAGGATCTTTCATACTCGGTGTAAAATTTTGCCTTTATGTTATTCTCTTCCGCCCGGACGGAGAGAAGTCTAGCTAGAAGTGTTGGATTGCATGGCATTGTTTTATTGTAACTGCTGCCGGCTCAAAAGTTTGCGTTAATCTCTAAGTGACTAATCTTTCGCGAGAATTTAAGTACAGTTTAATAGACCAGAATTTTTTGCTTCCTGTTACAATTTCTGATTGGTGAGTTTATTCTCCTCGTCTCGTATTGGTGCCAAAGTCAGTAAAAGCTGAGACCACAGATCCTAAAAAACAATCTGTGGTAATTTACGCTCGTAGTTCAAGGCAATGACATTCATACAATGACCGGTCATTGTCTGGAACTGAACTAACTGATTTTTTTTAACCCTACGCTTTTACCATAGACGTGGCAGATATTAAAATGTGGGGGCTTCGCCCCCACACCCCCATTTCCGTCCACCACCCACTTTGATTTCTAACCCCTAGCTAACAATTATGTCTATGGTAATTTAGTTCAAGGCGATGCCATTCATACAATGACCGGTCATTGTTTGAAATTTTTAGAAGGGGTATCATTTTTTAAGTTACATAAATCCATTGTTACTTCGCAGTAATTAACACATTTGATAGCAATTCCTACATTTATGGTGAGCCAATGAAGACACAACTTAGCTTCGAAATAAATTTGAAACGGCTTCAGAGGTTTTTCGCATTTCAAGTTGAAGGATTAATTTGCAAAAATAAAAAATCTTCGAAGCCTCAGCAGAAACCAGCCTGTCAATCCCTCCTCGAGGGCGGCAGGGCAAGATCGTCGGTGAGCCACTTATTCAGTTGACGTCGACAAACGCGTCGTTGTCGATTTTAACAATCCCAAATATTAATCGTTCTTATCAGTCCACCCAAAAATAATCGCTCTGTATTATCGTATTACTTATTCATTTTTTCTCGTTTGTTTTTTTTTCATACAAATAAAAATTTATAAAAAAAAGCAGCACCTTTTTGCGTGCGCAAATAATAATAATAATAATAATGGTAGGCAGTGCTGTCCGGAGCACCCAGATCAAATGGCAAAAATGCGATTGAAATCAGTAAACTATGTAGCTAGCTACCCAATCTTCTTCTCGTGTTTCTATCAAAAATGTTCTCGCCTGCGTTTAACTGTGTCTTCCAAACAGTGCTTTCACATGGTCGAAATTTCACAACATCAAAAACTCAAATAGCAACTACTTTCACAAGGTCGAAACTTCATAAGGTCGAAATTTCACCACACCGAAAACTTTAGCAAGAGACTCCAAAAGGTTGAAATTTCCCAAGGTCGAATAATTAGTCTGTATAATTGCTGCATGTACGTATTTATATTTTCTGCATCCTGTGAAATCGTACAGATCAATACCAAAAAAATAAGTATTGCGGCTTTTTAAAATTAAATTTTATATTAAATCGCTGCCGGCCGACCGCCTGTCTAAACATACCAAAACCGAAGCAATTCAACATCAAGCTAGGAATATTTTATTTTCAGCATATTTTATTGAAAAGTTTCGATATGAGTTTTCGACGTGAAATTTCGACCTCATGAAATAATTTGCTTTTCGACGTTGTGAAATTTCGACCTCGTGAAAACTCCCTTCAAAAAAAGTTGTTTCCAGAATCTGCAAACACGTGCGTCAAAATGTGGGAAAGTATGATAAGTTCTTGCATACAGAAAACAGGGCTTCCATTTTCATGAACACAGCAGTAGCCGTAGAACTCAATGGGGGGGCGGGAGCCACCCCTGAGCCTCCATTCTTCTTTTAGGTAGGACACTAGAAACCTTACTAAAAAATTTCTGGCCATGTAACTTTGAAACGCACGTGCCCTCAATTTGGCGTGGGGCGGGTTTACTATTTTTAGTTTACTGTGCTTTATACGCTTGAATGTGAAAACCGACACTTTTTATTGCATGGAACGTTGCAGCTGCAGAGTCTGCGGCACGTGCTCGCTCAGCCACTCAACCCCACCCAGCGAGGGTCTGCAGGAGTACTTGTGGCTATACAGAGGGTTCTTATCCGGTCAACTTATCAACAAGTGTCTCAAAACTCTTCGCTTAGCCCTTCATTCAATATAGACAAGTAGTATGAAGACGTGCTCGTCTTAGTCCCATAGGAACGAAAAGTAAGGGTGTTAGAAGACGAGGTCTTCATACTACTTGTTTACTAGTTTTGTTCTGATGTGAAGGTTATTTAGGTCAAAAATTTTATGAATAAATAGCACTTCTTAAGGCAAGCATATATTTTACTTTGAACCATTACTTTTCCTTCTTTTACATGCATGCTTTATGTTGCATGTTTGAATTTGCTTGTGAGAAAATTTCACATTTTCTTTATCTAGTGCTGTCTTGGAATCAATCCGTGTTTCAATTTTAATCCAAGGACACATTAAGTATAAGTAGGAGGGACACTTTGTTTCTTTGAAAGTTTTCTGAGTCCAATTTTCGCGAAAAAATACACTACGGAGATAGGGAATTTGCAGATTTTCGACATAAAATTACGGATTGTGCTCGATTTAAAAGTATGATATAAATCTTTTGATATGTATTTCCTGCTTTCTTACTCTATCGAATTGTGTCTTAATCTGCGAAATTACCTCTTAATGTACGAAAAAATGATCTTTAAACATTAAAAGCATTTGACTGCTCCAAGGGGCTTTCTAAATTTTCCCGGAAACTTTTTTGAACTGCCCAAGGAGATTTTTTAACTGCTCGGGTAAATTTTATATCTGATTAGGGGATATCTAGCTGCCGAAAGGGTACTTTTTAACTGCTTGGGGGATTTCTAACTGCTGGAAGGAGATTTTCTAAATTCTCGGGAAGATTGTCGATCTGGGGAATTTCAAACTTCTCGGGGACTTTTTCTATCTGATTAGGAGATTTCTAAGTGCTCCAAATGGATTTTTAACTGCTTAGGGATTTCTGACTGCTTGATTGGTATTTTCTTCTTCTGATGGGCATTTTCTAACTGCTAGGGGAGCTTTTCAGTCTGCTAGGGGGGATTTCAAACGTTTGGGGAAATTTTCTGTCTGATTCGGGAATTTTAACGGTCCGAAGGGGAACTTTTAACTGTTTGGTGGATTTCTAACAGCTCGAAAGTGATTTTCTGTCTACTTAGGGGATTACTAACTGCCTGAAGGGAACTTTTTAGCTATTTAAGTGATTTCTAACTGCTCAAAAGGGGATTTTCTAAATGCTCCGGGAGACTCTTTAACTGCTCGGGTAGATTTTCTAACTGATCAAAGGGAATTTTCTAACCGCTCGAAGGTGATTTGCTTAAGTGCTTAGGGAGATTTTCTAACTGCTTGTGGGATTTTTAACTGCTCAAAAGGGGATTTTTAAATGCTTGGGGAGATTTTCTGTCTGCTTAGGGGATTTCTGTTGAGTACATGAATGATTTAAAATCTCTGTCTGCACCCCCTTGGGGGCACCGAAGAGCTAGTATATTTCGATTATTAACAATACAGGTTCTGATCCTCTTCTAACAAAGACTGATTTATTTAAATAAAGTTTCTATCAATCAAATTTTGGATAATTTTGCTGGTCCAGTCACATGTCAGTGTCCGATTTTTTCTGAATTGGCGATTTGTCGTTTAGTAGGCTCTAAGGAAAGTGAATCAATATCAATAAAAATAACTGGAAGATCAATTTTTCACAAATTCACAAATTTCTCACATAGTTCGATAGAGTAAGAAGGCAGGAAACAAACATCAAAAGATAAGATTTGCAACAGCGTCCATTCGAACGCAATCTTTAATTTTATGTAAAAAGTCAGCAAATTTCCTATCTTAGTGAATTTATTTTCGCGAAAATTGGACTGACTCCAAAAGCTTTTTAAAAAACGAACCGTCCCATCGTTCTACTTAAGGTGTTTCAATCCTGCACCTTCACAGCAACATCCGTGTATTGACAAAACAATAAGGACATCCTGCATAGTCTCCTCGTACTGGCATCTTCATTCATCAGTGCTTCTCAGCTCAGTGCCAGTAAAATAACTTTAGAAAGTGTACTAAAAATATAGTTGGTTTCTGAATAGCATTTTACATTCATTTCAATTATATTGAAAAGAAGAGGGAAGAGGGAAGAGGAGCGGAGAAGAGAAGGGAAGAGTAGAAGACACGAGCGAGTGGGATGATAGAGGAGGGGGGAAACAGAGTTGAGGAGGTTAGAGGCAAGGGGGTGTAGGAGTTTGAGAAAGTTGAGGAGATGATGGGGTAGAGGAGGTTAAGGAGGAGAAACGGCATTGGCAGTGGATAGGACAGGATTATGCTTTGAGATAGAGATTGAGAAGGGTTGATATGCTAGTAAAGGGAGATGGGAAATGGGGGAGAAGAAAAGGCAGGGGAGAAAACAGAAAGGGAGGAGACGAAATTGAGCGGAAGTAACAGAGAGATGATGGAATCTGGAAAGTAGGAAAGTAAGAGTGACGAGAGGAAGGCATTAAAGGCAGTCAGAGGACTGAATGCTAGATGAGAGAGGGAAAGAGGGAAACAGAAACAGAGAGTCAGTGAGAGTCGGGGACTGTGTGGGCTCTCTGGAAGTCGTGTCATGTGGGTGCGACTGCTGCGACTTTCCTTGAGGGGGCTGAATACTGCATACCTTACTCCTGATAGATACGAATAGACTGTTTTGCTATCATACATAAAAATCAAGCAAATGCTTGTTTTCAATACTTATTCGCAAGCAAATGGCTTGTCTCTTCACAACACAATAGTTAAATAGTGCCCAATAGCTTATAACCTTATAGAACCATGCCTTCATTGACTTATACTATAGCTTTAGACTTATTGGCATCGGCATGGCCTTGGGCCTTTGGGTGGGGGTTGGTTTGCTATTGGGTTTGGCAATGTGCTTGTGACGGCGTTAGTGTTTTAGTGAGCCAAGGCACAAATGTACGCAGTGGATGGGGGAGAGAACATTAGTAAAGCGAAGAGTGAAGTTGAACGAAGCCCGCTCATATTGAAAGTTGGGGGTTGCGGTTGGGGCTTGGGGCTTGTGCAAAGTTAGGAAGGTAGGCTAGGCTAGCACTTGTCTGTGTTTAGGCACGCGTGAGTCATCAACTCCTTCCCCGCTAACTTAGAATAGAAGTTAGAAGTTTAGAAGCTGGTCCGACAGCCTGAACTAAAATCAATGCCGGATTTGGGTGATTTTTTGTAGAAATACGATGACTTTTATGCGAAAACCTTTTCTAATATATTTTTCAATATTCGGATGACATGGGGGAGGGTCTAAGCCTTAATTTAAGTCATGATTCAGCCATATTGACCGCACGATGGACTCTTTAGGCTGAAAATTCTGCTTAAACTTCTATCGAAGCGATTTTGATCGATTTTTCCCGATATTGGCTATAGATTTCGGTCCATTAACTTGTTCTTGCACCAGAACGTGGTCCATCGTGTGAGATTTTTTGTCGAGTGTGTCTGGGATAAATTTCCAGTTGTGAATTCCAAAAAATCACACAAAAAAGGTCATTTTGGCATGTCTTTTCTATAGTATCGATTTTCTATCAATATTAATGATGCAAAGAGTTGTCAGAATGACACCAAAATGCACACTTTTAAAGCTTAGCATAACTATAGTAACATGCAAGTGACTATTAAGCGAAATATCACTGGGCTCACTATGCAGGTCTCGTGATCAAAGGCACTATAGGCAAAATCACTAAATTATCGATTTCGGATCCATGTTACTCAGCAATGCCTCATTTCCAGAAAAAAATGTTGCACACGCTTATAGTCGGGTACGAAGGGCATCATGCATTATGTCGGAATTTGGCGTATCATGTGCTCAAAATTATAATGAGTAACTTTTCGAAAACGGTTCGATTTTTTCGATTTTACAATTATTTTCCTCGAGCTGGCATAGAAACTCGTGGACACATGAAACTTTGGTCATCGATTCATGTCACGATTTTCTATCTGAATCGAATTCCTGAGCGCAGGATTTACTTAAATTTGATGTTGAAATGTAAGAAATTAATTTTTCAGGGGTCAAAATTTTTCATAGTTTTTGGCGATAAGCACCGTAAAAAAATGAAAGCCCAATGACGAGTCACATATCATCTTGTAGATAAATTAGTTGCGCAACTTTTGTGTTTGAACTTTTTGCTGTAGCAGATAAAATGCACCCTGTAATTAAGTTGGCGTAAAGGTACTTTTGGGATTTTTGCCTTTCTGGGCTTCTCAATAATGCAATATAGGTCCTGTTGAGATGAAATGATGATCAATCGTTAGATCTAAATGTTTTCTGTCGATTGACACATAGCATGTCTCGATAGGTCAAGCGGTTAAAGAGTTATTAATATTTTTAGTTGAAAAACGTGAGAAAAAAATGTATGGGTGCTTCAACTTATTCCCTCATCTAAAAATATCATCTAAAAATCTAAAAATCTATTTTTAGATTCGGCCTCGGCGGCCCTTCGGCCGCCTCGGGTCACTCGCTCCGGCTTCGCGGCGTGGTGTCGGCTTGGCCTCCACTCGTTCCTATGGGAACTAGTCGGTAAAGCTGATGGAGTGGAAACCTGTTGATTCAATAATAAAACTTCCACCAGGCGATACTTCTAGCATGCCACAATTAACACGTGCCCCAACCCAACCCCCGTCGAGCTCACGCATCATTTTGAAGCCGATTGTGCGGCTATAAATACGGCACGTTCACCCTTGGAGCAGAAAGCAAGCCTCGACCAAATTCAGCCACTAGCAACGAGCCGCAACAAATCCTAAAACAGCAAAATGAAGCTGCACCTTCTCTTCGCCGTCATCACCATCGCCCTGGCCATGGCAGCCGTGAACTGAAGGAACGACGAGCGATTCGCCGATGAAGAGCCCAGCGACTTTGAAGACTCCCAACTAGACGACATCGAAGACGAGAGTCTGCAGGAGCCGCTTGAGGCCGACAACTCGGACGAATCGGACCTTGGACCCGTTGCTAAGTGGAGACACGCCTTCAGCAACAAGAAGTAGCTATCTGCACTGTCTGAAAATTGAGACTATATTACTTAGTAATTCGAATTTTTTTCTCCTTACTGACTGCTCATAGCCCTTACGGGTTATTTAGCCAATTGAAGCATGTATCGAAATTATATCATCGAACAAATAAATAGTTTAATGATGCTCTGATAGCGTCATTTAACAACAATAACAATCCAACAATTTAGCGTCATTTACTTCAGGGTGAATATTCAGCTTTTGTTTTTTTCCAACTGCTAGATCAATTCATTCAAGTTTATCAGCTAAATCAGTCTATCTAAGCTCCCATCAGTCTGTCTGTCTGTCGTCCATTTGCCACACTCGTGCTATACCATCAGTATTAAAAATAGATACAGGCGGACTGGTCATGGAAACGTGGAGTTTATTAAACAATTTTATACGAACAAATCGATAACCAAGATAATCCTCTGTGCAGTTAATATGAGTTCGAGTTTTTTTCTGAAGAGTGAAATATTTTCTTCGAGTCAAGGAGTTTTCGCAATCAACGGAGCAGAAAAATAACTGTAAAACAACAAGCCATATGACTTTTAACATGATCTGTAACAACAAGTGCCAAATTCTGAACTTGTACAATAGCGTTCCCTATATTTATATTTTTTATAAAGAAATTATACAGGCCTACGATGAAGATGAACACAGTCACGCAGAGTGGACTAAGACAGGCAAAAACTCTAGGGTTAGAAGCAGTATGCAGCCGATACGCAATGGTTTATTCGTTGCAAATGAGTGCTCAATGGACAATATGATGGAATGGCAATGCTTGGTTTCGTTGCCGAAACGGCTTCTCAAGCCTTAATGGCTGTTTGCGGCTGCTTTTGTTGCGTCTGTTGCTGCTGCTGCGATTGCAATGGTGGCAGAGGTGGTGGCGGCAGAGGCGACTGCTGAAAAACCGACGACTGAGGCGGAGTTTGAGATCCGCTTGGCTGCTGCTCGACAATGGAACAAAGAGCTGGCCAGGCCTGGCTGGGAGTTTGCGGCGTTGCGAACTCGAATCCGTTCTGCGGCGGGCCTGCAAGGTTTGTTTATTAATTGGTTTTGCTAATTAAATAAGTATTGTTTTGGAAACTAAGAATGTGGAAAAACTCAACCGCACTAGCCCAGAACACTGATCCAGTCGACAATACAACCTAGAACAATAAAAACTCGACAAATAGCTAAGAACACTCAATAAGTAGACAATACTCTAACTCTCGAAAACTCGACAAGTACGTAAGCTCAGAACACCTAACAACTCTTCAATACTACAAGCAGTTCAGAATGCTTAAAAACTCGAAAACGCTGCTCAAAACACTCAAAATCTCCACAAGATCAGTTAACTTTAAAAACCTCGACAACAGCAGCAGCAAAACACTCAGCAACTTGACAACAATCGAAAACTAAAAAACCTGCTTAGAGCACGCAAATTGTCAAAATAAGATCACAATACTGTAAAACCTGACAGAACATAAAAAAGTTAAAAAGGTAAATTTATCTACCCAGCTACAGCATTCTGAGCACTAGATGAACACTGACGACTGATGATTAACACAAAAATATGCTCACAAGAGTAGGCGACAAACTGTCTAGTTGGCAGTTTACTTCCGGAGAAGTATCCCTGAGTTTGTGGCATTGACGCTGGCGGCGGACAGTGCTGTCTCAGCATAGACGTGAACCGACCAATGGGCCGGTCTGTTGGCTCAGGTTCATTCGCAAAATCCTGACCGGGGATTTGAGGACCAAAATCTGGCAGTTCGGCTGCTTCAGGTCGCAAATAGCCGTTTGGTACTTGTCGATTCTCTAGCCGAGTGATGAGACGCTCGTCCTCAACGCCGAACTCGCCGCCCATTAGAGTCGGCTCGCCGACTGTCATCACGTCCTGTTGTGGACGATTTAACTTGTCATTTAGGCAGCATGCTACTTAGCTTTGAGGGCTAGTAATACAGAAGACAAATTTAAAATAACTGTGAGCATGTTGATTTAACTGATTGCCAATACTTTAAGAACATGTTTTGACTCGAATATCCTAGATTTCTGACTAAACTTGATATTGTGGCAGCTTTTTGGATGTCAGTAAGCATTGTGTATTGCTTTTTAATGTCCACCATTACAGAATCTGTTGTTCTGTAAGTGTAATTTGGAATTTATTGAATACCTAGAACAGGGTAACATCGGTTTTGCTAAGGTTTGTACTAGTACATCAGGTCAGAGTCGGGTAGAAAAGATTAACTGTTTTGATTTGCTTTGCCTCAAATGGATTTTGGTAACAAGTTACTGTGCGGATGGCAACAAAAATGCTGCGTTGGCGCAGCTAAAGCTAGCAAACAATATTTAAAATATCTTGCTTAGCCTTTCTAACCGTCTTGCAATAAAAAAAGTCGTCTTTAATTTGCCTTCCAAAGACACTAAAAATCAAAGCCTTGGTTCCCCGGCCTGACCTCAAAGTCGGGAATCGCAGACACAGAGAGCGAAAGGCTAATGAATCATCCATTTCGGCAGCCTTGCCTCTGCAGCAAAGGTAAAGTTTGAATCTGTCTCTCTGTCCTTCATTCACCCGCCATGCCACCTACAAATTATCATGGGCAATTTTCTATCGGAAAATAATTTTGAGTCAAAGCCAGCCCGGTCGTTTTAGAGATCCTGAATCTATTTTTTTCGCGGCAACGCGACTCGTACAATTGAAGTTTTTCCACCCGAACCCGGATGCGAGTTTCTTCCGCAATTAGCGAATTGAAATTGGCCGGAGAATGAAAGCGGCACAGAGTGAGGAGAAAAAGCTTCGAACAAAGAATGGGCGGGATCGCCTCTAATTTCATTAGCATAGGAACGAACACACACCAATTCGGAATCCTTCCCAACTAGTGCCGCCCTAGGCCTTGCCTTCATCTCCCAATTCCTTTCTTTCTTTATTTCCATCTGCTGCGCTCGCTCCCTCCTGGGCGATATGTCGTTTCTTTTTGGGGGAGGTTTGGGATAAAATACGTCTCTATTAGAGGAGGGAGCGGCGGATATGGGAGATATATAGTAGTCTCACACACCCATAGCGCTCTGGCTGGGGGTTCTCGCGCTTCGGACAGCGGAGTTGCCGAGTTCGGGATCGGGATAGAAAAATATGAGGTGGTGGGTTTGAGCAGGCTGGCTGAGTCAGTGCTCACTTCTCCCCGCACTACTTCGGGTTCGCTTCTGTCAGCTGTCACGTGACTCACGTAGGGCGACTCTAGCAGCACATGCTGTTGTAGAAGCAACTGGTGCTTAGTGTTAGAGTTGATTATGGCTATGATTACTATGATAATTATGACGATGATTCCGGTAAATATTTCAAAAATGATGCAGAGACTCCCTGTGGAGCTGAGCTGAGCTTTACCGAACAAAGTGACTCACCCCGTTAAGCTGCATCAAGGAATGCTGCTGCTGTTGTGGGCGCTGATTCTGGCGCTGGTTCTGGCGCTGGTTCTGACCCGTACCACCCGCTGCCTTTTTCTTACTCTTTTTGGCGCTTCCACTACCGGATCCTGCGGTACCTTCAGTCGTGTTGCCATGGATACCATTGTTGCTGCAGTTATTGCTGCTCGTCTTCTTTTTTCTCCGTTTACTTTGATTTCGACTCGATTCTAAAGTTGAAATCAAACAGCTTGATGATTCCAAAAAAGTTTCAATTTTTTTTCGTAATTATTCAGAACAAATTTCGTCCAACTCGAGTGTAACCATTTCTGCCTGTCAGCTTGCAAGAATTTCGTCAATTTTTCCCGGAATGAAATCATAAGGATACATGCTCCCATTTTCCCCGGGGATTTACGGTCGTGCTGCATGTAGCATCCTTGATATCTGGAGAGCAAAACTTTCTAAAACTTGTTTTACAAGTTCTGCTCAGATAGCTGTACAGATTTTAGCATTCCAAATGTCAAGAAGCAACTTTTTTTGAACAATTTTCAACGCACCAGGAGGAGCCACCATTCGCTGCCACTTCTGAAACAGAGTCGTCTTCAAACAGTCCCTTGGATGCAGACCGTAGGCCTTCTGTCGACTCATCAGTTCCTGCATCGGTTCCAGGATGACGCATAGGCGCAAAAAGTGCAGAGTGTGGTTTGTGACGCCCTGGCGTGTAATGTTGTGCGACATCTGGTCCAGCATCAAAGGATCCTGCTAGAATGGGAAATTAGAGTGGTACTGCAATATTGTGAGCGTAGCACCCTTTGGTGCTGCGAGAGCTGCGACAACTGTATTTTGTGCCCTCTTATGCTTGAATTTATGTCCCTCTACCTGGCATCACCACAATTGGTTAAATTCGAATTCCACGTAAACATTTATCACGTACACGTGCTTCAGTGTGGATGTACTGAGCCTTATCCATCTCTTCTCTTTCTCCGTATGTACGTAGCATGTACATTCTAACCCAACCTGCATGTACGAGTACGCAACTTGACTGCCCCATAGCTAGCTTAGACCAACCTCACCCTTTCAGTCTCCAATCTACTTAGCAGTATGCCGAAGACACATGGCAGCTCTTTCTCTCCTGTACTTAACATGTATATGGCTGTTAATTCACTTTCCCTAATAGTGCAAACGAAGACTATCTACCACTAAAGACCACTAAAAAGAAGTCACATCACTTAAATTAGTTCTAAATCACATAGCTGTTTCGTATACCTGATGGGAACCGACGGCCTGTCTGGGAATCATCTCCCTGCAGCTGCGAATTTGGAACAGCCAACTTCTAATCCTCATCATGTCATCAAAGGTGAACTCAAGCAGCAGCCTGCCCTCCGTCACCACGTTGGTTAGCATTGGCCTGACGTGAGTAGCGTGCATTTCGCCTCGCTCGCAGTCCAAAGTTAGGCTGGTATTGTGAAACGACTCTCTGGCGTTCTTCAGAAATATATACAGATCCACCACTCCGCCGTCAAATATGCTGCGAAAATAACGCGGAATCAGGGTGCGACCGATAGCTGAAATGCGGGGGTAGGCAAGCCTTGGCATCTCATCATTTTTCGGAATAATATCAGTTACGAGCGTAGAACAATAGAAAGTTGCGTAGCCACAGAATAATCTAAATGGGCATTTTTCATAGGCTCTGCAAGGTGCGCGAATGAGATGTGTTGGAATTGGTCCCAGGTGGCTGAATAACATTGGTCGGCATCATCAAAGAAATTCATCATCAAAGAGCTAAATAAAGAGGCACCAACAATTTAGAGTTAAGACTATGGGCAAAGAAATTAGGCCGTCAACACTAAAAGAAGGCGTTAATTTCATTCCACCGTACAAAGTAGTTGAGCACTTACTATAACGCTTCGGCCCATCGTCCATCAGAAGCTGTATTGAGAGCACCGAGTCGTCCTCAAAGAACTCCGTGGCAAATTGGTCCCACCAGAAATTTTGTCCGTCACTTTCGCACTTAAAAAATATATATAATTGAATTTACGCACAATTTCAACACTGAATGGAGTTTTAAGTGATTGATCATTATGCTTACATCTGGTCGCTGCTGCAGTCGCTTGTTCATCTCGTGGATTCGCACATCTGGCGTTCCCATTACGCAGTGCGGCTGTTGTGGTGGCAGTAGCTGCGGCGGCGGCGGCGGTGGCGCCAATGGCGGTCTAAAAAAAGGCGTGCCTGGATGAAATACTTGTTGCTGCAGTTGGGCTTGATAATGCATTTGAGGCGGTGGCGGTGGTGGCGGCGGTGGCGGCGGTGGCGGCCCCAACATCGACATCATTGGCCCGGCGAATGGTGAAGGCGACGTGGCCGAAGGAGTTGGCGGGGGCGGCGGCGGCAGCATGTGTCTGGCCCGGTTGCGTTGCGTCGAGCGTTGAATCAACCAAGATAGAGCTTAAGATTTGCTTATGCAGCTTAAAAAGAAATACGGGGCTAAGGAAAGATAAAAGAGCCTGTTGCTGTCCTGTGAGAGAGCAGGCAGGCACGGAGCGGGCGCCTGGACTTCTCCTGTCAGTCAGATTGACGGTCTGGCTCGACACGCCTTTTTGATGTTGTCGCGACCGTCCAGGGTCTCAGAGTCGCGGGAGGGAGCTACTTGAAGATGATCGAGGCGGTGGTTGGTGCGCCAACTGTTCAGGACTCAACGGCAGAGTTTTATGGACGGGTTCCGTGAAGGGGGGCGGGCTGCTCCCTGCTGAGACTGGGGTTGGGGGAGAGCAAGATCTGGAGGGATAGAGAAAGAGAGAGAGCGGTATGGGAGAAGGTGGGGTCAGGGTGAAATTTTGGAAAAGAGGAGAGGAACAGAATAAAGAATCCCCTCTTTCAACCATCGGTCCCTCGCAATCCCTGTTCGGTCTACGTTGTACTCACAAGCAGTCTCCCTGTCCCCTCTCTCTCTCTTTAACTCTCGCTCCATATTTCTTGCCCCGGCGCGTGACACAAGTTGGATTCCCCAAAATTATACCACATTATTTCAGATTCGCTGCCATAAGGGGTACAACAGGTAGAAAAGTTTTTTTCAAACTAAAAAACGACAGTTTTATGTTGAATACAAGCTGGCTGAATTGGAGTCAAAATAGTACAGCAGGCGGTCCAAATCTCTGCCCTGCATGCGATTTCTGCATCTCAGCCTCCTTCCAGTCTCCAAGGTGTTTTGTGGCTGCGGCGGAGTCAATTCTAATATACACATGCTCGCTAACTAACGACAAGGGACACACGTTTGGAGCAGAAAAATGGAGAACGGTTGCGTATTTTTTCTGCCCCTCTTCTATCCGTTAACCATGCAGTCTACAGTGTTGGGGGGGATAAATAGGAAGTGTTGGGATGTAGAAAAGAGAGCCACTGCTGAGCCACAGCTTCCCTCCGCTGCTTCCACCTCCATCATCCCTATCCCCCCTATAACTGAACGTCTGTCGTCCATCCGCGCGATCAGGTCCTTCAGGGGGCGGAGGGGGCCGCCTCTCCGCGCTAGTCCAACATGCGCGCCTCCTCCCGACCAGACTGCGTTTGAGGCGCCTGCGCCGTTGGGATCGGGGAAGAGATATTATAAAGAGGAAGAAGAATGGATGCTTCGCATTGCAGTCCGGGCAGAGGCCTGTAGTGGGACTCCGGTGCGCCAGAGTCCACGACGCGCATGCAACCCTCTACCCAGCTTCATAAATCTTCTGTAACCAGGGGGCCAGCAAGTTTCAGCTCTTCATCATTGGCGGGCGGACGGTGCTGACAATTAGCACTGCATGGCGCAGATGACTTGGAGGATTAGCCCGGAATACTAGCGATTGGAAAATGGGGAACATATAAATAATTCCTTGCAGCCCAGTATTAGTTAACTGGACTTGTGCTGAATGACTTTTCTTCACATAATTACTATTGAGTACAGCGCCGAGAAAAATCAGAGACAGATTAACTCACCTTTATCGGGTGTTACTTTTTGTCCAAAATAGTTGTTTAACAATTATCAGGAGAAATTTCTAGCCAGCTGGTAGATTGCCTCGGACACTTTCTCACATTGCTATATCACCGGGTCTTTATATGTAGACAGCGGGCTGCTTCTGATGTGACGAACCGGAGATAAATGCAAACAGGGGGACAGTTTCATTCCCAAAACTTAGTCAACTGCGCTGAACGCTGATGTAAAGCGTTTAGCCTCAGTCTTGTTGCAGAGTTTGCTGCAGTTTGCTCAGTTCTCGAAGACCCCTTGTAAGCTGGTGCTCCTTGAGCACACAGGAAAGTCATAATATTGTAATTGATTGTGCAATGCCAAATTTATTGACTAATTAATGTTGATGATTGATCTGTCTGATCGGTCAACAACTCACCGATAGATTCGTAAGTTTTCCAGCCTTGAGTAGAATGACAAGGCACCCATTGTGTTTGCCGACAAACCTTCTCCCTATGTGATTTTCAACTTCCTGTGCCCATAGTTTTATGGAAACTTTCCGCAAATTATACAAAGCTTTCCCGTGATTGATTAGTCATTACTAGCAGGTGCCTGAACTGGTGCATTGATGGAGCATTTGTAGGTTTTCAAAAGGTGCTTTAAAAAGTCTTTCCCAGGAAAAGTTTGAGAAATTTAAAAGTAGTATCAGGAGGGACATCAAAAGGACCAAATGAAGAGAGCTTGAAGAGGATCGTCACAAGAAATGTCGTAGGTTTTTGGAGTTTTAAGCTTCAATTTAGCTAAGAAAAAAGCGTCAGAAGCGTCAGAGAATTGTCGAGAGGCCAGAGGAAGCGCGGACTAGCTCGACTATCCATCGTATATTTTTTTGCAGAGACAGATGGTTCTAAAAGTGTTTGCTTTAAACTTGCTCACTTTTCGTTACAAAAACAAAGCAATTCATTCTATTTAATGTTTGAGCAGATGGCCGACAGAATCAAGCAAAAGTCAGCGGAAAATTGATTGATTAAAACATAGGCTCTGTGAAATGCGTAAAAACTCGGTGAACAAACAGTATGAATCCAATGACACCAGTTTGAATTGGATTTTTTTAGATAAAATATTGAGGGATTTGAGAAAATTAGGAAACTGTAGCATCTTTAACCTGAAAAATACAAAGCTATGGGGTATTTATCATTACATATCATTACATGTAAATTTTGCTCCCAAAAGGACTTTTATATTTCCTGCTTCTAATAAATAAATAGAATAGGAATTATCACTGCTCTCTTGTAAATTTGGTAAATCTGAAGCAATGAAGCAATGAACCACAACTTGCTGCTGAGTTAAAATTAAAAAAAATGTGCTTAGAAATTAGAATTTGCTTTCAAGCCTTTTTTAGATGTTATTCGCTTTAGTTCTAAATTGTTGCTACATGCAATAATTAGTCGGAAATTTTGTAATATGCATATTAAAAATAAGAGTAAATATGATATATTACAGAAATATACTGTGTAATCATTAAAAAAGCTTGCTCAAAAAACGTCAACTGGCTCTAAAAAAATTATGGAAAATAAATTATTAGTAGTCTATATAAAATTATCATTTAAGAAAAAATTTAAATTTCGGCTTTATGCAATTTTTCATGCACAAAGCCATGAGATTTGTTATATTTATGTGAAACGATAATAAAAAATTCTACAGATTTGAACTGTCGTCATTTTTGGCGCGCACTTATCGAGGCGCCAGAGGACAAAGCTTCGAAAAAATGGCATGTCAATCGTGCCTGTTTGTAATTCTTGGACAATGTTTAACGGAGGAAGACACCGCTTATCAGAAAGGCTTGTTAACGTCAGGTGAATAGATGCGACAAAAATTACTGATTAAAAGTTTAAAAAAATAATAATAAGTAAAAAAATCATATGGATCTGCTAATATTAGAATTTTGCATTGCTTTAATTATGCTCATATGTTTTAATTTATTGTATAAATATTTTTTCTCTTGCAGCTAAGGATTTTATAATTATAAAAATTAAGTTTCGGTTGCAGTTTATTGAAAATATTTTAAGTATAAATTTATTACTGCTTAGAGGCAATCTATTATGAGGTGTTTTGCTACTTATAGATTTTTTCCAAAGCATAAAATTACTTGAATGAAAAGCTTTTTAAAAATCATTTTTGCAACCCCGCGAAGAAAAAATCTAGATACGAGCGTATGCTTTGAAGTATTTGTCACAATCTAGATTTAAATACTTCTGTATTTGATCCAGATTGCGTAGAATTTTTACATTCCGTCGTAACAAAAAAGTCATCAAACCTTCATTTTTAAGGCTTACTGGCATGGGATGGAATATCAGATGCTGGGCTGAAGTCGGACCTCCAGCAGATTCTGTCAGCGGCAAAGGCTTCTGAATCAAAGGATGGCCTAAAAGGTAAGTGTTTAGTAATATACTCGTACGTTTACGATATTTATGGAATTTTCTAAGTGTCCTTGGCATCTGCGAAAATCAGTGAATCCATGCTTGCAACGTCGTTAATTTACACCGAATTACGAGCATTCGGTTAGAAGAATTAGGAAATCTCTTTGCTTGTGTCTTTTATAAGCAAGTTTGTCTTCGTGTAAGCCCATCTTGTTAGTCTATCGTAGTTTCTCAAAGTGTGTGTCTTATTGTCTGTCTGACTGTGTATGTCTCTCTGACTTTATTTCTGCCTATTCGTGTGCTTTCTGCGTGTCCGTTTGTCTGTCTGTCTGTCTGTCTGTCTGTCTGTCTGTCTGTCTGTCTGTCTGTCTGACTGTCTGTCTGTCTGTCCGTCTGTCTGTCTGTCTGTCTGTCTATCTGTCTGTCTGTCTGTCTGTCTGTCTGTCTGTCTGTCTGTCTGTCTGTCTGTCTGTCTGTCTGTCTCTCTGTCTGTCTGTCTGACTGTCTGTCTGTCTGTCTGTCTTCCCCGTGCGCAGTGAACTCAGACACGAGACACTGCAGGCCATCAATACACAGAATTCTAAATGCGGCAGCCCGGCAGCGCGGAACCAAAAAATGTGTCCCAGGCCCAGCCGGGTCTTCTGCGAAATCTTCCGGTGCGCCGGGGAGACCGCGGCGGCGGGGGCGCATTAACCAGATGCGCGCCAGAAGAAGCTCCCAAGGGATTTCTGGCCACCGTCTCAACTTCATGTGCAGTTTCCTCTTTCCCCCCGCGTCTCGGCTGCTTCTTTCGTTTCATTCGGATTCATTAAATTGAGTGCAGATGCGCCATGTTCAACCCCCTCGCCCTCTCCTTCTCTCTCTTATTCTCCGGTTTTTTTAATGAGTCTCAGGGGAGATGCATTTTGCACTTTTGTTCAATTTTTAGTTTTTGTGCGTCTCAGCAGAGACTGTGCGTGCTTGCCTATTATTTGTGACATTTCTCTCCACCCATAGCAACTCTGAAACTTTTCTGACAGACTGACGTGTTTATGACAGACTGACGTGTTTATGACAGACTGAAGTGTTTATGACAGACTGAAGTGTTTATGACAGACTGACGTGTTTATGACAGACTGACGTGTTTATGACAGACTGACGTGTTTATGACAGACTGACGTGTTTATGACAGACTGACGTGTTTATGACAGACTGACGTGTTTATGACAGACTGACGTGTTTATGACAGACTGACGTGTTTATGACAGACTGACGTGTTTATGACAGACTGACGTGTTTATGACCGACTGACGTGTTTATGACAGACTGACGTGTTTATGACAGACTGACGTGTTTATGACAGACTGACGTGTTTATGACAGACTGACGTGTTTATGACCGACTGAAGTGTTTATGACAGACTGAAGTGCGCCCCAGTTCTGAACCCGCATAAGTTTTTATGACACGAATTTAGTTGTCCGGTTTAGGATTCAAACGCCCAGCATAATTGCTTGTGTCTACGAGTAGTCCATCATCTTGCTAATTAGCACCTTTGCAGCTGCCTTGGACGGATCCTCAAAGGAAAATCCTTGCAATTATGGAGGCGGGTTGAGCAGCGTTTGCAAACGTTTGTCATCCTTGTAATGAGAAATGTGGACAAAAGGTGCTTGGGAAGGCGTTCGGGGAAAAAAGCGAAGTCTGCGCTCAAATGCAAAACTTTATCCCAAATTTGGATTAATGCAGACGCCGAATTTAATAACCAACCCAGCATTCTGCACTAATAATTCATGTCTGCTATAAAATACAACCCTCCAAACCACGTGGGCAAAATATCCTCACCCAGTTTGAATGCTCGTATAATGCCCTTCCCCTATTACTAAAGCGTCTGCATATAATCCATTATTACTATGCAGCCGAAACCTAAGATGATCGATGGCACTGATTATCAAGAACTGGCCTCAGTGGACCCATTCTCTCTCTCTCTCTCTCGCTCTGTATCTTTAAATCTAGCTGGGCTTTTTCCCACCCAAACCCAAATAGCCAATAACAGTTTCCTGTTATAATTCTTCTTGCCTCAGATGTAGCCCGTCTCACAGATCTGGCTGTCCACAGAGATCCGTGATATCAGAGAGAGAGAAAGTGAAACAAACAGAAAAATCGATCAATCCTTGATAATTTTTAGAAATTTTATGAAATTCCGCCAATCCCAAGTTTTCTAAAAGCCTTTTTTCTCTTCCCATCGATGCTGCACATTGATTTTTTGTCTGAGCATGCGAAGGAAAATAGACTTTTCCTCTTGGCTCTTCAAGTGCGCTGGAGCCGGGGCGATAAAGCAGCAACTCTGCTCCTAACGAGCCCATTGGAAAAGTGGGAAGTTGACTATGAAATTCCGATGGGACACAATAGAATCTGGCAGGTTGGTTGCAGTTTCAAATCCCGCTTTCTAGCAGCTCGTAGGAAGGAAGGACAGTTTGAAGATTTTCTGGGCGTTTTTCTACTCCCTCGGGCACAGGTCAAGGATTTGCATGCTATTGTACTTATTATACTTAGCTGAAAGCTTTTACTTTAGATTTCAACTTGTTACTATTCCGACTAGATGAATTGTCGTATCTTCTATCCTGGATTATAAATCTCACGTTCTCACCCTGCATCTCACTATCTCCATCCCGAATCCCACGTTCTCACCCTGCATCGCACTGTTGCCATCCCGAATCTCACGTTCTCACCCTGCATCTCACTATCTCCATCCCGAATCTCACGTTCTCACCCTGCATCTCACTATCTCCATCCCGAATCTCACGTTCTCACCCTGCATCTCACTATCCTTATCCTAAATCTCGCGTTCTCACCCTGCATCTCACTATCTCCATCCTAAATCTCGCGTTCTTACCCTGCATCTCACTGTCTCCATCCTAAATCTCGCGTTCTCACCCTGCATCTCACTGTCTCCATCCTAAATCTCGCGTTCTTACCCTGCATCTCACTGTCTCCATCCTAAATCTCACGTTCTCACCCTGCATCTCACTATCTCCATCCTAAATTTCACGTTCTCATCCTGCATCTTACTATCTCCATTTTTAATCTCGCTGCATCCCTATCTATCTGACTCCGGCGGTCTCCGACGCGGTCTAATTATCCATCCAATCTCATTTGTCCCCAGTTGGGCACAAGTTCTCAAGTTTCCCGCGCATTGACGGCTGTTTCCCCAGCAATATTTGATGACGCGCGCGGCCGAGGCTAAGTAATGAAGGGCCGAGGGGCCGGTGGGCAGGCTTGGAGGAAGATTGGAGAAGGGACTTAGAGTGGAGCTGGGAAAAAAAATTGACGGCAACAAGGAGACGTCGGAGCAATGAGGCATGGAAAATTAGGCAAGCGCAGGAGTGAGCAGTTGGAAAAGTTGGGAGAAGTACTTGTGCACTTTAACTGGCTCAAACAGTGGCGCTAGACGGCGGCGAGGAGGGGAGAAGGATAGAGGGGAAGGGCAAGGGGAGGCGGGGGGCAACAGACAGACAGGCGGACTCACAGGCTAGCGTCTACCTAATCGCGCCTGTCTGATCTTTCCCCATCCTCTCTCGTCCCCAGTCTGACAGCTCCCACTCTTGGGTCGCAAATCGGGCCCAGAGCAGAAATCCCCAAAATCCCAAAGCACCACGTCGGCTGGCCACCAGCGGCATCAGCCAGCAAACCATTTTTTTCTCTGGTAGCAAGCAAGGCCGGCGGGCAGGAAGGAGGTCGTGCAACAAGCGGCCAAGCTCTCGACTCTCCTCTATAGCCTTTCCTTTGACTGGCCTCCAGTTCCGAGCAGGGCAGGCAGGGAGAAAGCTGGGAGAATTTATGCATGAGTCGAATGAGGGAAGAGCCACTCCAGCTCGAAATTGCATCAGCAGAGACCGGTTCCCATGGAAACATGCGAAGCATTGCTCATCTGAGCTGTCAAGCTTTATGAGAAGGCATGAGTTTACCATTGGATTCTTGTCTTATAATTATGCGTCTGCTGAAATTGAAAATGACTGTAATTGCATATGGCCCGGATTTTTGGCTGTTTGTTAGAAATCCACTCACAAAAATAAGGCATAATTCCCTCTGCTTTCCGCTAGTAGTGAAAAACTAAAAAATAATCGAAAAACAAGCACAAAAAAATTTCACCTTATGATGCGCACACTGATCACTCATTAACCTGCAGCTGGTGACAAATTGATGCACACACTGATCACTCATTAACCTGCAGCTGGTGACAAATTGATGCACACACTGATCACTCATTAACCTGCAGCTGGTGACAAATTGATGCACACACTGATCACTCATTAACCTGCAGCTGGTGACAAATTGATGCACACACTGATCACTCACTAACCTGCAGCTGGTGACAAATTGATGCACACACTGATCACTCACTAACCTGCAGCTGGTGATAAATTGATGCACACACTGATCACTCACTAACCTGCAGCTGGTGACAAATTGATGCGCACACTGATCACTCATTAACCTGCAGCTGGTGACAAATTGATGCACACACTGATCACTCATTAACCTGCAGCTGGTGACAAATTGATGCACACACTGATCACTCATTAACCTGCAGCTGGTGACAAATTGATGCACACACTGATCACTCATTAACCTGCAGCTGGTGACAAATTGATGCACACACTGATCACTCATTAACCTGCAGCTGGTGACAAATTGATGCACACACTGATCACTCATTAACCTGCAGCTGGTGATAAATTGATGCACACACTGATCACTCACTAACCTGCAGCTGGTGACAAATTGATGCGCACACTGATCACTCATTAACCTGCAGCTGGTGACAAATTGATGCACACACTGATCACTCATTAACCTGCAGCTGGTGACAAATTGATGCACACACTGATCACTCATTAACCTGCAGCTGGTGACAAATTGATGCACACACTGATCACTCATTAACCTGCAGCTGGTGACAAATTGATGCACACACTGATCACTCATTAACCTGCAGCTGGTGACAAATTGATGCACACACTGATCACTCATTAACCTGCAGCTGGTGATAAATTGATGCACACACTGATCACTCACTAACCTGCAGCTGGTGACAAATTGATGCGCACACTGATCACTCATTAACCTGCAGCTGGTGATAAATTGATGCACACACTGATCGCTCACTAACATGCAGCTGGTGATAAATTGATGCACACACTGATCACTCACTAACCTGCAGCTGGTGACAAATTGATGCGCACACTGATCACTCAATAACCTGCAGCTGGTGATAAATTGATGCACACACTGATCGCTCACTAACATGCAGCTGGTGACAAATTGATGCGCACACTGATCACTCATTAACCTGCAGCTGGTGACAAATTGATGCACACACTGATCACTCATTAACCTGCAGCTGGTGACAAATTGATGCACTGAAAGACACCGTCACCTCAGGCTGCTTCACCGGCATCTCGGACACGGGCCGGCTTCGCCTGGTGCTGCTCGCCAATCCAGACTATTCAACACTAGCAATTCAGCTCGCCAGCCCCTCGCTGCAGTCCGCCAGCTGCGACTTCGTCCACCTCGTGTTCGCTGGCTGCGTCACCGCCGAGTATGGCGACTGGGCGCTCAGCGACGCCGCACTCAGCCCCGGCCGGCTCAGCCGCCTGCTGCCCGGAGCTTCGGCCACAACCGCCGACGAGAAGTCATGCCTGCGAATCTGCGGCCCGTGCGCCGGGCCCCACTGGCGCGCCCTGTCGGCTGGGGCCACCTCCGTGCGCCAGCTCGAGCCATTTAACGGAGCTTCCGACGCCGAAGTTGCCGACCTGGTCGACAAGCTGATCGACTGGGCCGATTCCGAAGCTGGCCGCATGGATTCATCCACGCCGCCGACTGCGAAGGCGCCTCCACCGACGCAGCTGACGCCGTCTCCCCGACGGCCTCGAGTGCTGATCTATGATGACGGAGACGCCGCCAGCTGCAGCGTCGGGGTTGACGGCTTCCAGCTGGTCTGCAACGCGGGCGCGGGTCAGCAGCTCGACTGCCTGCGCCACCTGCGCCAGCTGGGCGGCCGCATCGACGCCCTGCTGGTGACGCACTGGTCCAGCGACACGGCGCCGGGACTGCGCGCCCTGATGGAGCAGCTCGGGCCGGCGGAGGCCGGGGCGGCGGCTGGGATCGAGCTGGGCGCCGCGCTGCTGCCCTGCCGACCGGCCGCTGGGGAGGACGGAGCTCAGAATGATGTCGGTGAGTTTGGGCGGGTGTTGCTAGGGCCAGTCTCTACAGCCAATAATCTCCATCGAACAACCCGAAATTTGCCAACTCCAGCGAAGCAGCCGCCGCTTCAAACCAGCGCCCGGCTGGACAGCTCGACGGCCTACCGCTTGATGCTCGGTCGGGCGGCCGTCGTACGCGACTATGCCTGCCCTGCGGCGTCCGGCCCGCCGCCAAGCCTGCCGCTGTACTCGAGACTCGACACCGGCAGCCTGGAGCTCCGGCCGCTGCTGCCCTGCGCCGGATCGCGAGAGCTAGCCGAGCTCGCTAAGCAGCTGCAGGCGGAGGTTGGCCACATGCCGACTCTCCGATTGGGCGACCGGGCTGTGCGACTGTGGGACTCGGCGTCCGGCTGCGCCCTGCTGCTGTGGCGGCCGCCGCGGTTTACTAACGGGCAAAGCAACAGGTAGAGAGCTCTGTGCTGATTACATATACTTTAACATTGATCGAATCAGTTAAGTGGTTAAAAAGAGTGGATGAAAGCAATTACGGCTCGTCTGTGGTAGGGAATACCACAGACAGACAGACAGACAGACAGACAGACAGACAGAAAGACAAACAGACAGACAGACAGACAGACACACAGATTGACAGACAAAGACAGACAAAGGCAGACAGAAAGTCAGACAGACAGACAGACAGATAGATAGACAGACAGACAGATAGACAGACAGACAGATAGACAGACAGACAGACAGACAGACAGACAGACAGACAGACAGAAAGACAAACAGACAGACAGATAGACAGACAGACAGATAGACAGACAGACAGATAGACAGACAGACAGACAGACAGACAGACAGACAGACAGACAGACAGACAGACAGACAGACAGACAGACAGATAGACAGACAGACAGACAGACAGACAGATAGACAGACAGACGGACAGACAGACAGACAGACAGACAAAAACAGATAGACAGACAGACAGATCGGCAGACAGGCAGGCAGACCGGCAGACAGGCAGGCATACCGGCAGGCAGACAGACAGGCAGACAGGCGGGTAGACAGGCACTTTTCTTTGTCCTCGAAGTACCCGCGGTTAAGGCTTTAACGATTGCACCTGTGCGCCAGTATAGTGGTGACAGTTTCATATAAACAGTATGACAACTTCGCCTCCCGCTTCATCGCGCTGGTACACATTTGCCCTGACCTTCTGACCTCACCATGAAGTATTGGGCTGCGTGATAGTCTAATGCGACGATTGCATTTCCTTCCAGGTGCGCGCGGATCCTCCTGCCCGGAGCCGCTCCAGCTGCCCGCGTCGCCCGAGGCCTCGAGCGCCTCCGCGTCGGTCTCGACTGTCTGCACACGCCCGACGGCAGGGCGGGCGCCGCGGCTTCGGCCTCGGCGGCGGCTGCCACTCGCCGACGTGGAGCATCCTCGACGCGTCGTCAAGTGTCAGAGTCAACCTCGGCGCCGAGCTTTCAAGGCGCCGATGTCGGCTACAGGCGGGCCCTCTCGCAGCCGCCGACTCCGCCGCCGCCGCCGACGCCGATACCAAAACCGACGCCGTCCTCGCAGATGCCGGCAGTGCGCAAGCCGGCCCTGATGCAGCAGCGGTCAAGTCGAGCGCCGCTGAAGTCGGCGACCAAATCGACTGAGCCGACGCAGTCGAGACGCGCCCCGGTCCGAGTGACGCCAACCCTTCGAGCTGTCAAACTGGCTGACAGTCGGACTCGAAAAATCAGTTCGTCTAAGTCGTCGGTCGACGAGAAGTTGGCGGCGAGTCCTCCGGGCGAGCAAATTGAGAAAGCGGCCAGCGAGTCGATGGAGAAGTCGGCCAAAGCAGAGAAATCCCAAGCGACTGAGGAGAAATTTCAAGTGGAAGAGTCAGTTGCTGGGACTGGAGATCAACAACGCATTGAAAAGGAGCAGCCGCTTGAGGAGATTTCTCATGAGCCCACAACAACAGCACAAGAGGCTGGAGAAAAATCTACCACGCCTGAGGAGGCAAGGCAGCAGGCTGATGAAGAATCCGCTCAGCAGCATGAACAGACAAAGGAACAGTCAGAAGAGGCGTCTCAAGAACCCGATGAAGAAAAAAATGAGCCTGGGGAGACAGCTGACGAATCTAAGAAGACACCTCAACAGGATGAGGAAAAATTTCACAAGCCACAGGAGAACAATAATGAGCCCGAAAAGGTACATCAAGAGTCCGTGAAAACAACTAAAGAGCGTAAGGAAACATTACAAAGCCCTGAGGATGATACTAATAAGCCTGAGCAGCCTGAAGAGGTAACTCAACAAGTTGCAGAAACAGCTCAGGACCCTCAAGAGGCTACTAATGAGCCCGCGGAAACATCTAACGAGCCTGAGAAGACATCTCACGAGCCTGAGGAGACATCTCATGAGCTTGAGAAAACATCTCAAGAGCATGAGAAAACATCTCGCGAAACTAAGGAAACATCTCAGGCGCCTGAGGAAGCATCTCACAAGCCTGAGGAAGCATCCCACAAGCCTGAAGAAGCATTTTACGAGTCTGAGGAAACATCTCATGAGCCTCAGGAGACTGCTCATGAGCCTGAGGATACATCTCCCGAACGTGATGAAACATCTCAGGAGCCTAAGGAGATATCCCATAAGCCTGAGGAAGCATCTCACGAGCCTGCGGAAGCATCTTACGAAAATAAGGAAACAACTCATGAGCCTGAGGAAACATCTCACGAGCCTGGAGAAACATCTCAGGCGCCCGAGGAAGCATCTCACGAGCCTGAGGAAACATTTCATGAGCCTGAGGAAACATCTCATGAGCCTCAGGAGACTGCTCATGAGCCTGAGGATACATCTCCCGAACATGATGAAACATCTCAAGAGCCCGAGGAGGCATCTAAAAAATCTGAGAAAACGACTCACAAGCGCGAGGAAACATCTCCAAAGCCTGAGGATGCCATTCATAAGCCTGGAGAGCCTGAGGAGCGAGAAGAGGTAACTCAACAGACTGGGGAAACATCTCACGAGTCTGAGCAAACATCTCACAAGCCTGAGGAAACATCTAACGAGCCTGAGGAAGCATCTCACGAGCCTGAGGAAACATCTCACGAGCCTGAGGAAACATCTCACGAGCCTGAGGAAGCATCTCACGAGCCTGAGGAAGCATCTCACGAGCCTGAGGAAACATCTCACGAGCTTGAGGAAACATCTCATGAGCCTGAGGAAGCATCTCATGAGCCTGGAGAAACACCTCACGAGCCTGAGGAAACACCTCACGAGCATGAGAAAATATCTCACGAGCCTGAGGAAACATCTCACGAGCCTGTAGAAACATCTCACGAGCCTGAGGAAACACCTCACGAGCATGAGAAAATATCTCACGAGCCTGGAGAAACATCTCACGAGCCTGAGGAAACATCGTATGAACCTGGAGAAACATCTAACGTGCCTGAGGAAATATCTCACGAGCCTGAGGAAGAATCTCACGAGCCTGAGAAAGCATCTCATGAGCCGGAGGAAACATCTCACGAGCCTGAGGAAACATCTCACAAGCCTGAGGAAACATCTCAAAATCAAGAGGATACTACTCATAAGCCTGAAGAGGAATTTCAAAAGCCTTTCGAAAAATGTTACGAAAATGAGGAACAATCTCAAGAGCGCGTGGAACTATCTCAAAAGTCGGAGGAGCCTGAAGAGTTAACTCAACAGGCAGTGGAAACAGCTCACGAGCCTGAAGAAGCAGCTCACCAGTTTGAGGAAACATCTAAACAGGCTGAGGAAATGCCTCAAATGCATCAGGAGAGTACTCCTGAGCTTCATACGAAGTCTCATGAGCCTGAAAAAGCGTCTAAGGAGCCAGACGAGACCTCTTATGAGCCTGAAGAGGCACAAGAGAAGCATGAGGAGCCTTTTCAAGAGCCTGAGGAGACTACTCATGCGCCTGAGGATGCATCTCTCGAGATCAGCGAGAAATTTCATGAGCCCGAGGAGACATCGTACAAGCCCGAAGAAAAACCACATGAGCCTGAGGAAATTAGTCAACAGGTTAGCAAGAAATCTGACGAGACCGATGAAAAGTCTCTTCCTGAGGAAGCATTGCAAGTTGCCGAGAAGAAACCACAGGTGCCTGAAGCGACTTCTCAAGATGCAGACGAAGAATCTTACGAAACTGACAAAAATTCGCAAGAGCCATTAGTAGTAAAACAAGAAACCGTTGAAAACAATGATGAGCCTGAAGAGACGTCTCAAGAGTCGGAAGAAAAATCTCAAGAGCCTGCAGAGACATCTCACGAGCGTGAGAAAAAATCTCAACACCATGATGAGACTGCTCATAAGCCTGAAGAGACTGCTCATGAGCTTGAGGACACTGCTCATGAACCTGAGAAGACTGCTAACGAGCATGATGAGACTGCTCATGAGCCTGAGGAGACTGCTCATGAACCTGAGGAGACTGCTCATGAGCCTGAGAAGACTGCTCATGAACCTGAGGAGACGGCTTATGAGCCTGATAAGACTGCTCATGAGCCTGAGGAGACTGCTCGTGAGCCCGACGAGGTATCTACCAAACATGAGGAGACTGCTCATAAGCCTGAGAAGACTGCTCATGAACCTGAGGAGACTGCTCATGAACCTGAGAAGATTGCTCATGAGCCTGAGGAGACTGCTCGTGAGCCTGACGAGGTATCTACCGAACATGAGGAGACTGCTCATGAACCTGAGAAGACTGCTCATGAACCTGAGAAGACTGCTCATGAACCTGAGAAGACTGCTTATGAGCCTGAGAAGACTGCTCATGAGCCTGAGGAGACTGCTCATAAGCCTGAGAAGACAGCTAACGAGCATGATGAGACTGCTCATGAGCCTGAGGAGACTGTTCATGAACCTGAGAAGACTGCTCATGAGCCTGAGGCGACTGCTCGTGAGCCCGACGAGGTATCTACCGAACATGAGGAGACTGCTCATGAACCTGAGAAGACTGCTTATGAGCCTGAGGAGACTGCTCATGAGCCTGAGGAGACTGCTCGTGAGCCTGACGAGGTATCTACCGAACATGAGGAGACTGCTCATGAACCTGAGAAGACTGCTCATGAACCTGAGAAGACTGCTCATGAACCTGAGAAGACTGCTTATGAGCCTGAGGAGACTGCTCATAAGCCTGAGAAGACAGCTAACGAGCATGATGAGACTGCTCATGAGCCTGAGGAGACTGTTCATGAACCTGAGAAGACTGCTCATGAGCCTGAGGCGACTGCTCGTGAGCCCGACGAGGTATCTACCGAACATGAGGAGACTGCTCATGAACCTGAGAAGACTGCTCATGAGCCTGAGGCGACTGTTCGTGAGCCCGACGAGGTATCTACCGAACATGAGGAGACTGCTCATGAGCCTGAGAAGACTGCTCATGAACCTGAGAAGACTGCTTATGAGCCTGAGGAGACTGCTCATAACCCTGATGAGACTAATAATGACGCTGAAGATACTGCTCATGAGTCCCAGGAGGCTTTTAACGAGCCTGAAGAAAAGTTTCATGAGAAGGAGTTGATATCTCAAGGCCGCAACGAAGAATCTGACGAGTCTGAGAAGACTGCTAATGAGCCTGAATACACAACTCATAGTACTGAACAAGCAGTCAGTCAAGCTGAGGATTTTTCTCAGGAAGCAAAAGTTAATGATCCTGAAGCAATATTTTGTGAGAGTGAAGCAACTTCTGAAGACATCGAGAATAAATGTCTCGAACCCGAGGAGACACCTGATGATTCAGGCAAGAAAACTCAAAGCGCAGACCAGAAATCTCAAGAACAAGAACCCGTCGTTGAGGTCCAAGATCAGGAAACTATTCCCCGGAACATTATGGAACAATCGTTTTACATTAAAGATGACAGTGATAAAACAGTGTCGGACTCAGAAGAAGCAGACAGTGTGGTTGAGAAAGACTCTCATAAAGAAGGAGAGCGGCCTCATCAAACGGAAGAAGATTCTCAGGCAGCCGAAGAAAAAACTCATGAAACAGAAGAATCTCAGCAAGAGGAAAACAAGCAACAGGAACCAGTAGAAGAAGAAGAAACGACTAAGAGACCAGAGGCACACTCTCAGGAAGAAGAAGAAGAGAGACCTCATAAACCTGAAGAAGACTCTCAGCAAGGAGAGAGGTCTCATGAACGTGAAGAAGATTCTCCGCAACTAGAAGAACCAGAAAACCTGCCTCATGAGTCTAACGGTCACCTGAATTCCATGCAACCACGAGAGATGCAGCGATCGCTGGCTCCCGACGATCTAAAACAGCGTCTCAGCCTAGCTCAGGATGAAGAATTTGGTGACAAAAACTCACCTGCTGAGGATGGCAACAAATCGAATTCGTATTACACAGCCACAGTCACACATTCTATCAAGGAAGTGACTTCTAGATTCGAGGAATCATTCTCGGTGACGACTCGCAGCGAAACGACTGAGTCATCCTCTTTCCAAGAAATATCCTCAACATCTTCAGTGCGTGAGGAGCGCCGGCAGCAAGCCAGCGGCGACTCGGCAACTGATGAGGCTGCAGAGCAGCTGGATCCTCTGCGCGACTGGGGCAGCCCGCTGGCTCTGCCGCCAGGACTTCAACAACAGCAGCAGCAGCAGCAGCCACAACCGACTAGCTCGAAGGTAAGCCTGTGTGATCTGGTTGTTTTCTCTTTCAATTTCCATTTCTTTTCACCATGTAATTTAGCTGTCATTTAGACTAACAGTCTGCCCCACAACTCTGTCATCTTCTCCGCTCGGCAACCGACCGCAGCTGCTGATTTCTGGTTTCTTCTAGTTTCTGACTGTTTTCTGGTTCTTTTAGTTGCGGAGAATCTACTTCACGTTCATGAGACCTCTCTCCTTCTTGCTGAGAGTCTTCTTCAGGTTTATGAGGTCTCTCTTCTTCTTCTTCCTGAGAGTGTGCCTCTGGTCTCTTAGTCGTTTCTTCTTCTTCTACTGGTTCCTGTTGCTTGTTTTCCTCTTGCTGAGATTCTTCTGTTTCATGAGTTTTTTCTTCGACTGCCTGAGAATCTTCTTCCGTTTGATGAGGCCGCTCTCATTCTTTATGAGAATCTTTCTCAACCAAACTGTCTGCTTCTTCTGAGTCCGACACAGTTTTATCACTGTCATCTTTAAAGTAAAAAGATTGTTCCATAATGTTCTGAGGAATAGTTTGTTGCTCTTGAACCTCAACGACACAGCTGTTGTTGTTTGTTGCTGCTGTTGCTATGTTAACCCAGTCGCTCCGGACCATCCTTTCAGCAGCAGCGCCAGCAGCCTAGCGGCTTCGTGCGCCCGGTCTGGCTGGACCTGGCCTACCTGCCCAGCGGTCAGACTGCAATCGGCGCGGAATTTTTCCACCGAGTCCGAGCGGCCCGCTACGTCCTGCCCGGCCGTCAGACCGACTTGGAGACGCTGGACGCCCTGCTGGCGGCCAAGGAGGCGGCCTGGCCGGATCAGGCGGCGGTGCTGGTGCCGGCCAGCCCGGACTGCCCGCTGCTCGCCAGCTGGCTAGCCGGCAATGCCGAACGGGCCAGGCGGGCCAAGCTGACGCTGGCTACGATGGACAGCTCGCCGCCGCCTGGCATCTGTCGAGTTTCCATCGGGGACGGTCGGGACGCCTGGTGTATCGAACTCTGAATGGGAGTGAATTTTTTTTTTGACGAAGCGTTTGCTTGCGAAAAATAGGGGGAAAATAGACCTGAGACTTCCAAGGGATTGGAAATTTTTTTTAATTCAAAATCTGATGTTGTTAATCTGGTGAGAGAAAAAGAGAATGTGATGGTGGGATAAGTGTGAAAGAGATGAGACAGAGTATAGAGAGAGATTAGATTAGTGATTCCGAAATCAGATTTAAATAATAGGAAGATAATAGACAGAGATAGCAGAGAGATAAGAGAGATGTTAGAAAGATATTAGAGAGATATTTAAAATACATTAAAAAGAAATGGGATCCGCATTGAGGTGAAATAAAGATAAGGAAGATAAATGAGAGTGATTACAGGTTTCTGCCAGATGGATGGAGTTAAGATAGAGATAATAGATAGCTCGTATATTAGATATAGATATTAGATAGATTTCCTTTCCGTTATTTAGTTGGTTCTGAACGGGCATTGAATCCGAATGTGATAGACGAAAAACTTAAGAGAGACGACATGACAAATGCACAAGGAAATTCAGATCGACAGCAAGCAACCTTTTACTTATCAATATCATTTTTGCTTCATTTCGTCATTTCAATTTTCTAAATTAGCTACTACAAAAGCTTTTTTCGCAAAGTTAGTAGCGTCACCTATTTTCTCCAACGAACCTTTCAGCTTATTTTTGCAGCTTTAATTAATTTTCACTATATTTTAGCTTCATTTTGTGGCGTAGCTTCAATTTTTCATTTGCGCCCGGTGCAGCAACGAGACCATGTGAAGCCGGGGTGAAGTTAAAGCTTTAAAAAAGCTTTGTTCAGAACAAATATTTTTTCTGATATGCGTTACACATTATAGCTTGTTTTATTATAGTCGGAGTTTATTCAAAGTATTTTTTGCAACCGCAGACTTTCTGCCTCGTAAAGCTAGAAGCTAAAAATAATCTGGAAACCACTATGAACGATGGATTCCCTTCCTCGGTTGCACCGGATTGGCTGGCTGCTGGAGATATAGTCAAGATCAAATCTAGAGTGAGCCAATAAAACGACAGCAGCGTTTTAAAGGGTTTCCCAAACATAGATGATCTATTTTTAGCATTGATTTTAGCAACAAATATAAGCTTTCAGTAGAACATAATTTATAAACTGCTACTCTCACTTTTCTGTCATTTTAGCCAATTTTATTTTTTACTTAGTTTTAATTGTCTTTAGATTTCATCCAAATTAATAAATTAAATTATTAATCCTTTTCATAGACAAAATTTTTTTGCACTACTTACTTGCTTCAGAGCTGTGCTTTTAACACATATTCTAGCCTTTTAAGCCTATAGAAAACTCTCAAAAACAATTCCGATGAGTAAATTTAAACCCATAAACGATAAAAATTTCCTTTTTACGCTTTATTTAATTATTTTTTCCTATTCCCTCATTCACATTAAAAAAATTAGTCACACTTGCCACCGTTTTTTATAATATAAATTTTTTTTACATCATAGCTACCATTGCGCCCTAAACGTCTGCTTTAAGCGTTGACTCGCAATTGAAAATTATCAAATAAATCATTGATAGTATGCATAATTTTTTCAAGTCTTAAAGACTTATTTTATTTCAACCTCAAATAATTTTACTTTTTAGTTTGTTAAAAAACGCCACTTCTCCGCTTTCTCAATTTGAAAATATCATTTAAACTCAATAAAGATTTTAGCAAATCGTGCATAATCATAAACAATTGACTACTTATTTATTTCGCTTTCACTTTATCTTTCCTGTCTACAAGAAAAGCTTTGAATAAAAGTGACGCGTGCACCAAGTCAATCACTACTGTAAGCTGTTGCATAAAGTACATTCGAAGTTTTAATTTTAGTGCGTGTGCACTTTAGCGTCGCAACTTATTGTTAAGAGTCAAATTAAAAAAAATAGGCAAAATCTAAATCAGCATTAAAGGATCAAATAGGGTGAGCCCTAGTTTTAATGAGCAATCAACTTGGACAATTAAAACTTCTACAACAGACCAGTTAGCAATATGAATTCCAACAAAAATATCCTGTTTGGAAAATAATAACAACCTTTGAAAACTGACAAATATGGGACTGTTTAAATTTTCTGGCTTGCAGATAAATAATCCAAGAGGATCACTACTAAATCTGCGGATTAAGTGGATTTAAGATGAACAATGGAATAAGATTCTACAGAAAAGTGGAGAAAAATTTTACTTTAGCTAGCGAGTTAAAATATGGTGCACAGAGACGAGCGCCTGTCCTTGTCCCGGTCTGGGTCGGCCTGCAGCTCAGCCAGATGCTGCTGCTGCTCCAACTCTTCCAGATGCCTTCTGTACAATATGTGCTCTCTGGAATCAATTCAAAGTAGTGAGTCAAGGCCTTTACCATCGATTTTTAATCGTGAAAATATAGTAATCTGATTGGTAAATTATTAATAGTTTACTTAGTGAGCATGGATAGAAAAACTGTACTACTGCAATAATACTATGCCATTAGATTAGCGATTTGATAAGCACGAGAAATTACGGTTAGGAAAAACGATTTGAGAGTAATTTCTACGTTGGAAATGGAATTAATGCTAGAAATTTCGGTTAGCTGAAAAAAGATACACTGAATAGGATTTATCCTCTGATCTCTGGCTTAAGGAAATCTCATTGCCTCCCCCTTTGCTTCGCTTTCGCTTGCTTTTGGTCCATCGGCAATAATATAATTATCTTTCCTAATTTTACTACGCCGATTACTCAGTTTATGTGATTACAGTTCTGAGTTTTTGCTGTGTATCGAACCTTTAGATGGAGGGTTTATTCGCGATTTTACAAAGATAAATAAGTGCGTCTCTTCTGGAGGGGTTTATGTGGGATCCTTCTAAAGTAATAGTGAGTCGGTTAACGATTTAAAGAGTTGTCTCCATAGTGTCTGAGTAGTATTAGTGTTGCATTACAGCACTGTCTTGGTAGTGTCTTGGTGGTGTCTTGATGGGGACTTGGAAGTATCGTTAGTGTCTTGATAGTGTCTCGGTAGTGTCATGGTAGTGTCTCGGTAGTGTCATAGTAGTGTCTCGGTAGTGTCATGGTAGTGTCATGGCAGTGACTTGGTGGGGACTTGGAAGTGTCTCGGTAGTCTCTTGTTAATGTCTCGGTAGTGTCATGGTAGTGTCTCGGTAGTGTCATAGTAGTGTCTCGGTAGTGTCATGGTAGTGTCTCGGTAGTGTCATGGCAGTGACTTGGTGGGGACTTGGAAGTGTCTCGGTAGTCTCTTGTTAATGTCTCGGTAGTGTCATGGTAGTCCTGGATGTTTCTCGGTAGTGTCTTGGTAGTGTCTTGGCAATGTCTCAATAAACTCTAAGAGTAAAGTCTGTGTAGAGTCTGAGTAATTTCCAAGTATGCAGGTAACGAAGACCCAACCTTGGCGAAGATTTTCTGCTTCAAGCGTCCATTTTTCAAGCATTTTAATCACGCATTAGTGCTAGAAAATAGTCAAAAATAAGCGATGATTAACTCAGAAATCTCCATCTAATATTTATAGAAATACGCGCACACACTACAACTGATCAATTTGAAATCAAAATCCTAACGTTAGCTATTAGAGAAATCATTTAAGCGCCATGTGAGAATTTACAGGTTTGAACTAAAATTATGGGGCTTGTTATGCAGCTGGGTTGTATCCAAGGCTTGATGAGCACTCACTGTTGGACTCTCCGCGTGAATTCAATTCGACGGTAAGCTGAAACAAATTCCAAGCAGTTTTTTTACAAAACTATCCTGCTGCTGCTAACTACACTACTTGTTAGTAGGCGATACGGTGAAATCAAGGAATAATTGAGTAACAAAAAGCCAATTTTGCACACAATAAACTAGTAAATGACTGGATAACAAATTTAGAATAAACTTTTATCAAAGTTTTGTGACGTAAACACAAGTTGAACTCCGCGAAGTGACTAATTAATAATCACTAAAATGATTCTTACTCAGTTTCCATTGCGCGTTCATCGCTAAAAAAATCGACCGATTTTCAAATTTAAAGCTTCAAAAGGCCCAGTAAAAAGCAAAGATAAAATAAAAGGGGGATCGGTCTTGGACTCACAGCTCTCGACGCGTTGTTCCGTTGTCAACTGCCTCGCCGCTGCCGCTGGGACTGTCCGTAGCGGCCGCGGCGGCAGCTTCCGCTTTAGGCGTTGACGAAGTGTCGTCAGGCTCTGGAAAAAAAGTTTATTTTTGACTGACAATTCTTATCAGTCGCAGACTCGTCCGAATTTTCTCACCCTTCTCCTCCGGAGCCTTGTCTGCTGCCGGCTTGTGCTCTGTGTCAGTCACTGTTGAGCTGCCATCTTCGCTGTCCTCCTCATCCTCGGAGGTTGATGTCGAGGATGTCGTCACCGTCGACAGGTCCTCGTCGTCAACTGTTGCCGTTGAAGTCGACAAGGACCTGTCAGCTGCGGCAGCTTTGGTTGGCAGTTTTGATCGAAACTTGTCAGCAGATTCTGCAGATGCTTGACCAACGGTGGCGTTGGGAGTTTCGACCTGGTTGCTGGGGGGCTCTTTGGCCTTGGGGTGGGTCAAATGGAAAACAAAGTGATTGATTTTTACGATGCAAACGTTAGTTTGAGCTGATTGTGATAGCTACATGAGCTGAGTGTGTTACCTGTGTATGAGCTGAGTGTGTTATCTGTGTATGAGTTGAGTGTGTTATCTGTGTATGAGCTGAGTGTGTTACCTGTGTATGAGCTGAGTGTGTTATCTGTGTATGAGTTGAGTGTGTTATCTGTGTATGAGCTGAGTGTGTTAGCTATGTATGAGCTGAGTGTGTTACCTGTGTATGAGCTGAGTGTGTGACCTGTGTATGAGCTGAGTGTGTTATCTGTGTATGAGCTGAGTGTGTGACCTGTGTATGAGCTGAGTGTGTCAGCTGTGTATGAGTTGAGTGTGTTATCTGTGTATGAGCTGAGTGTGTTATCTGTGTATGAGTTGAGTGTGTTATCTGTGTATGAGCTGAGTGTGTTAGCTATGTATGAGCTGAGTGTGTTACCTGTGTATGAGCTGAGTGTGTTACCTGTGTATGAGTTGAGTGTGTTATCTGTGTATGAGTTGAGTGTGTTATCTGTGTATGAGCTGAGTGTGTTAGCTATGTATGAGCTGAGTGTGTTACCTGTGTATGAGCTGAGTGTGTGACCTGTGTATGAGCTGAGTGTGTTATCTGTGTATGAGCTGAGTGTGTGACCTGTGTATGAGCTGAGTGTGTCAGCTGTGTATGAGTTGAGTGTGTTATCTGTGTATGAGCTGAGTGTGTTACCTGTGTATGAGCTGAGTGTGTTACCTGTGTATGAGCTGAGTGTGTCAGCTGTGTAAGAGCTGAGTGTGTTAGCTATGTATGAGCTGAGTTTTATAACATAAAAAAATCGCTAATTACCTCAATTTCTTCAGCAAGCTTTTGCAAATTTTGCGAGGCAGCTCGGAGAGCATCTTGACGATGATTGCCGCCGCTTGGTGCAGCAGCCAGCTGCTGCTCTTTGGTGGGCTGACTTCTGCTGGAGCTCATTCCGTTGTTGTTATCGTCACTGGTTTGACTGGGGAAAAAAAGAAATTAAGCCAGAATGTGGTGACGTATTTTAATTTTACAATTTGCTACGGGATGTGTAGATTTAGCTAATAAGTCTAAAAGAATAAAAACAAGTTAGAATGACTAACGTAGTCCAAATTCGATGCATTCGAGACTAAATGCAATTTGGTATAGAAAACAAGACACGTACACTGCTACACAGATATTTAAGTACGTGCTAAAAGTTCAAGGAAACTTTTTCAAGGCATCCGGATGTCCCTTTGCCTCTCAACTGGCCTTACCGAACTGTGGCAGATTTTACATTTTGTTTGGAGTTGACCACTTGGTCAACTGCTGTCTTTGAGCGTCTGAAAGTTTCAATCCAATTAATTAAAAAAAAGTCCTCATTTTGTTATGCAATTGTTGCACTTTTAGCCGCATGACATTCGTCGACTCTTTTTTTGACCCCGGATTGGTTCAGAACCAAACAGACTGCCATACATTGCCTTTAGGTGTGTACAAAAATGTATACATTTTCACGTGAATGTACGCACTCTTAATAAATGCATTATTAAAATTCATATTTTTTATATAGACAAAGGAAAAACTTTTTAAAACTATAAAGTTTTTTTTTCAAAAATAATTTAATCTTGAATCTGAATTATTTTTGCTGACGTTACAATCGTATATTTTTCAAAAAGCACACAAGCAAACGATATAACTATGCCTTTTATATATTGGTTCGTACACATTTAGTTAGTTTTTTTCTGATTTCATTTTGGAGTCAAAATTCTAAACCTTAGTTTGTTAGTCTGTTAGCGGTTTTTTGAAGCATCGTCTACTTGAATTCTTTCAGTTCATTCGTGAAGCGAATTTTTTCAGCTAGAACGTGTCAATAAAAATAACAAGTAGAAAGTGAAAGCATAAATAAAATATCTCTGTGTTGGCATAGTCAGACAGCGCAGCTGCAACTATTCAATAAAAGTAAACGCTTTCGAGTTGATCTTTGCACCGGTTTCTCCGGTACAACTTCTTCCCTTCCCCCTCGCAAAATTCAATTGTCAGATTTTCTGAGTAAACTTGAGTGATTGGGTGATTTAGTGAGACAGACACGCCCTGCTGGATCCGCATAGCAACCGCCGGTTTCGCTCACCTCAAGCTGTCTTTCTGCCGTCGCAGACGCCTAGGGGGAACGAACTCGGGGCTGGCTTGCCTGTCCGCGCTGTCCTCGCGATGCCGACCTACTGGCGGCTGGCGCTGCTGCTGCTGATCTTCCCGTTGCTGCTGCTGCTGCTGTTGCGTAACTTTATCCCTGATTAAAAATAAAAAATCATTTTTTACAGATAGAAAAGCTAAGAGAAAACTGTCATATTAAATATACGAGTATTGAGTTAGACTACCATTAACACAGATATTCATCTAGACAGATATACAGACAGACAGACAGACAGAAAGAGAGACAGACAGACAGACAGATAGATAGATAGACAGACAGACAGAAAGACAGACAGAGACAGACACAAAGACAGACATACAGAGAGACAGACGCCTTAAAGAGGTAAAAAAGTAAGCCAAAGCAGCAAAATTCAGTACAAACCTGACAGGAATTTTATCCCCCTCATCGGATTCAGCAGTCTCCAAGCGAGATTCGCCAGAACTGTAAGATAAAATAGGAAAAAAATTGGTACCGAAGTCCAGATTAATCTAGACGGCGAGGACCTGTCCAACTTACTGCTTGCTGTCGCTACGCCTGACCCTCCTCGGTCCGTCGAAGTCGGTGCTGTCGAGTCCGCTGCCGCCTCCGACGTCGTTACTTGTCGATTTTTCCCTGTAGGAGTTTTGCAACTCTCGGCCCCTGTAGCGCACAACGTCGTCTTGAGATCTGGGTTGAATTATTTGTTTTTTTAACGCGTCATAATTACTAAGAAAGTTGCCCAGGTAAATTTAAATTTCAAGAGCCAATTAAAAACTCATTTACCTCAGGTCAAATCGTCCGCCACCTTTCAGAACATTCGGAACGTTTTGAATCGAGCAGACGGACACAATCGGCCTGTTGACCAATCGTTCGGGCTCGGCGCGCCTGAGAGTATTGAAGAATTGACGAATAAATAATAATAAAATTGCTAAACACATTGGGCTACTGTAAGTAGAATAAATTGGCCATAGATAGCATAAAAGAAAATAGCGAAAAGTGCAAGAGACAAACCCTTCTTATAGGTTCAAGTCCAGAAACATTTATCAAGAGAACAGCGCAAAATAATACTTGGCCAAACGCTAAACAGCATTACTCAGAGACCTCGTGTAGTTGTTGGCGATCTGCCGCCTGTTGTCCTGCTTGGCATTCAAAGCCAGCAGTTCGGCCCTGATGAAATCTCGCAGTCGATTAGCGTTGTTGCTATGGCGGGACAACGTTTCGGTAGTTAGGGTTAACGCTTAGCAATTGAATGCAGCGGGTCAAGGTGACAAAAGAAAGAGGTGGCTTAGAGACGTCTCATAAAAAGGTAAACCATCTTAAGGATCGGGGTCCGTTATAGGGACGCCCTCTGAAGGATCGGGGTCGTTAGGGACGCCATCTGAAGGATCTGGGTCGTTAGGGACGCTCTCTGAAGGATCGGGGTCGTTAGGGACGCCATCTGAAGGATCGGGGTCGTTAGGGACGCCATCTGAAGGATCGGGGTCGTTAGGGACGCCATCTGAAGGATCGGGGTCGTTAGGGACGCCATCTGAAGGATCGGGGTCGTTAGGGACGCCCTCTGAAGGATCGGGGTCCGTTATAGGGACGCCCTCTGAAGGATCGGGGTCGTTAGGGACGCCATCTGAAGGATCGGGGTCCGTTATAGGGACGCTCTCTGAAGGATCGGGGTCGTTAGGGACGCCATCTGAAGGATCGGGGTCCGTTATAGGGACGCCCTCTGAAGGATCGGGGTCCGTTATAGGGACGCCCTCTGAAGGATCGGGGTCGTTAGGGACGCCATCTGAAGGATCGGGGTCCGTTATAGGGACGCCCTCTGAAGGATCGGGGTCGTTAGGGACGCCATCTGAAGGATCGGGGTCCGTTATAGGGACGCTCTCTGAAGGATCGGGGTCGTTAGGGACGCCATCTGAAGGATCGGGGTCCGTTATAGGGACGCCCTCTGAAGGATCGGGGTCCGTTATAGGGACGCCCTCTGAAGGATCGGGGTCGTTAGGGACGCCATCTGAAGGATCGGGGTCCGTTATAGGGACGCCCTCTGAAGGATCGGGGTCGTTAGGGACGCCATCTGAAGGATCGGGGTCCGTTATAGGGACGCCCTCTGAAGGATCGGGGTCGTTAGGGACGCCATCTGAAGGATCGGGGTCCGTTATAGGGACGCCCTCTGAAGGATCGGGGTCCGTTATAGGGACGCCCTCTGAAGGATCGGGGTCGTTAGGGACGCCATCTGAAGGATCGGGGTCCGTTATAGGGACGCTCTCTGAAGGATCGGGGTCGTTAGGGACGCCATCTGAAGGATCGGGGTCCGTTATAGGGACGCCCTCTGAAGGATCGGGGTCCGTTATAGGGACGCCCTCTGAAGGATCGGGGTCGTTAGGGACGCCATCTGAAGGATCGGGGTCGTTAGGGACGCCATCTGAAGGATCTGGGTCGTTAGGGACGCTCTCTGAAGGATCGGGGTCGTTAGGGACGCTCTCTGTAGGATCGGGGTCGAGTAGACACGTTGTATGAATGAAAATGTTGCATTTTGCAATAATATTAATTCGCGCAGCTCGAAAAAATATCGCATTTGACCAGAATTTTTTAATACTCTTCGAAGCAAGCCCCAGCTAAGCAAGAACGTTTTTAGAATGTTATTTTTATAATTAAACTCATTGTACCCAATTTGAGCTGAGTTAGTTGCATTAGCAAGCTGAATATGAGTAATACTGACCTGCCTAACTGCCTGATTTTCCGGGGCAGAACACCCTGCTTCATGTCTCGAACCGGCTGTACCAGATCTTCGTCGATGCTCGCATAGGCATCTTCTTCCGAATCATCTTCCTCCTCCTCGTTGTCTTCGTCTGCAGCTTCTTCCTGCGTCCGTTTGTTGACAGCTGCCGGGTCGGATGATGGCTGCTTCTTGTCGGCTGTCACGGTTGACTATCGATGTGGGAATAGGAGAGTGAAAATGGGAGTGAATAGGAGAGTGAATAGGAGAGTGAATTGGAGAGTGAATAGGAGAGTGAATAGGAGAGTGAATAGGAGAGTGAATAGAATAGTAAATAGGAGAGTGAATAGGAGAGTGAATAGGAGAGTGAATAGGAGAGTGAATAGAATAGTAAATAGGAGAGTGAATAGACTAGTAAATAGGAGAGTGAATAGGAGAGTGAATAGGAGAGTGAATAGGAGAGTGAATAGAATAGTAAATAGGAGAGTGAATAGGAGAGTGAATAGGAGAGTGAATAGGAGAGTGAATAGGAGAGTGAATAGAATAGTAAATAGGAGAGTGAATAGAATAGTAAATAGGAGAGTGAATAGGAGAGTGAAAAGGAGGGTGAATAGGAGAGTGAAAATGGGAGTGAATAGGAGAGTGAATAGGAGAGTGAATAGGAGAGTGAATAGAATAGTAAATAGAATAGTAAATAGGAGAGTGAAAATGGGAGTGAATAGGAGAGTGAATAGGAGAGTGAATAGGAGAGTGAATAGGAGAGTGAATAGGAGAGTGAATAGAATAGTAAATAGAATAGAAAATAGGAGAGTGAATAGGAGAGTGAATAGGAGAGTGAATAGGAGAGTGAATAGGAGAGTGAATAGGAGAGTGAATAGGAGAGTGAATAGAAGAGTGAATAGAATAGTAAATAGGAGAGTGAATAGGAGAGTGAATAGGAGAGTGAATATTAGAGTGACAGAGCCAGCTCGCACACTATGCCCAGAATCGGGCATCAGAGAGCTGCATAAACCAGCACTTACCTCATTATTCGTCAGGTTGTAGGCTGACTGGCCTTCGTACACCGCTTTTCGCAGTCGACGCCTGGCCTCCCGCACCTCCTCGGGCTCCTGGTCGCTGTCCGGGCCCCCCTCATCGCCATCTTCGTCGCCCCGATCGTCCAAGTCGCCAGCCTCGTCAATGCCGCGAAGGCTGCCGCGTCCTCGGACGCCTCCGGAGAGTCCGCCGAGACTAGTCGGACGACTTCTGCCGCTGAGAAGTCGGCGCTGATTGCCGCCGCCGGCAGAGGCGCGCTGCAGCTTCCCGGCTAGTCTAGCCCGGACCTCCTCGGAGTCGCCAGCCAGCGCCAGGGCCTCGGCGAATCTGGCCGCGGCCGATTGGCTGCGACGCTGGTTGAACTCAACGGCGCCGAGGCCTTCCAGCGCCTGCCACTGGGTGGTTTTGTCACCTGCGGCATTTTTTGAAAATTGGTCTCAATGATTGAAACGTCAGTCTTTGTGATTGACACACGTGTCGTTTTGATTGAAACGTCAGTCTTTGTGATTAAAACTCTAGTCTTTGTGATAAAAAGTCTAGTCTTTATAATTAAAACTCTAGTCTTTGTGATTAAAACGTCAGTCTTTGTGATTTAAACTTCAGTCTTTGTGATTTAAACGTCAGTCTTTGTGATTGAAAGCTTGCCTTTTTAATGAAAGACAAGTCTTTGTAATTGAAATGCTAAATCGAACGAACTCAAAACTGCCCATGGCCCGCCCGCAGCCTCACCCGCCTCCTTGGCGTACTGTAGCGCCATCTCGTACGACTCGGCGCTGCTGTTAATCCTGCGGAGTCGGGCGTAGCAAAGCGCCATGCCGAGGTAGCAGTGGCCGAGTCCTCGACTGCACGACGTCGAAGACTGTCTAAACAGTCGGACAGCCTCCGTGTACTTTGTCAGAGCTTCGCGATGCCGTTCAAGAGCTGTCAGCGCGCCAGCCGCGTTCTGCAGCAGCGCCGCGCGTTGAAAAGCCGAATCAGTTACGGTGCTGTCGGCGCTGCCGAGGACACCGCCGGAGGTGGGCGCTGGTGCGACTGAGTGCACAGCCGAGGCGAAAACTTCCAAGGCGGCCGAGTATCTGATTGAATTGGTTAGATTTAAAAAGTTTATAAACGCAGTAAATTTCTCAAACCTATTCGACTCGATCGCTCCCACCCCTTACCTGCCAGCCTGCATGTAGGTGAGCCCGATCTCATTCAGCAGCTCGATCCGAGCCGACCGGTCTGGCACCAGGTGGGCGGCCGATTCGCATTCGGCCAGGTCTTCTAACGGTTTCTGATCGCCAAGCCGATGGCTGACGGCCGCGTGTTTCACCTGGCAGCGAAGGCGCCACTCGGTGAGCGCCGGGTCCGCCTGACAGGCCTGCACAGCGGCCCGGTAGTAGGAGCGCGCCTCCGCGTCGCTGCCGCGCGATTCGGCGTTACTATAAGTCGGAGACGTTTGCATTGAAGATTGCCGATATGTATCGAGAAAAATTTAAATACATATCAGAATCACAGGAAAAACAAAAAATTCTTTTCAAACCTGGCAATCTTCAGTGCCACCTCGCACTGCATCTGCGGCTTATCGGCGCTGCCGTACAGCAGGAAAGCTGTTCTGTAGGCCTGTTGGGCCGCTTCCGAATCGCCAAGACGATCCTGCGCCACAGCCAAATTAAAGTGCACATCGGCAAGGTAGGGCACGGGCGGCTCGTCCCGCTCCGAGGGCAGCACCAGCTGCAGATACTTCACGGCCTTGCCGCAGTCGCCGCTAGCTACCAGGCATGCGCCGAGATTAAAAGCGCAGGCTCGGATGAGGCCGGCATCGGCAAGGCGCAGGGCCAGGCGGTAGGCCCGCTGGTAGCTGTCCAGCGCCTCCGAGGGCTGCTTGGCGCGCAGGCGCTGGCCGCCTAGCCTCAGGTGACTGTCAATCTCCCGCACCCATTGCTGATGGTTGAGTTTCTGTTGCTGATGCTGCTGCGGATGGCGATTCATGCAGCCTGTAAATTAATTAATTAATATTCAATTAAAATCTTAAAGATTGAATGTAAATTAAAAAAATTATTTTGTATTTTTGCAATCCTATTCGATTAACTAATATTGCAGAAGCAATTTTCTAAAGCATAGTCAGTATAATTTATGCTTTAGAACGGTATTTCCTGAATCTGCTCACAAATTATGTTTAAAAATATTGTATACTGCCCTAAAATGTTTATTAACTGACTTCAGTTGCATTTCTCCTTAATATTGTATGTGTCCCAGTGGCATACCAATGAAAAAACTCGGGATAACTTCGATATTTTAGTGACCAAAAAGCCAAATGAAAGAATTTTCATTTTCTTTTATATAAAAAATTTACTTACACATGCATGATTACTTTTGATTGTTAAAATCATTATTTTAGAACCTTAAATTTGTTAAGTTGTAAAGTACAGTATCTAATAATTTATATAATAAAAGGAAAATTCAAATTCAAAGGTATCCAAGTAATTTTTTCTCTTATTAGTATTATCTTATCAGGCTGTACGAATTTTTAGTTCCCAAAGCAATTTTACTTGGAACACTCACGGAAATATAAAAAACCCTTGACGAAAATTGATATGTAGCTTTTATATAATTAAGAATAGTTACTTTAAAATCGAACGATTTCCCTAAATTTATTTCAGATATTATAATCTGGTGTACAGTAACCACAGCAATAATGAAAATAAGAATGAAAAATGAAACTAATATTTCATGTTTTCGTGCTTCTTAAAAAACTTATTTTGCGCCATATTAAATTCTCCGTAACCTAGCCAGTTAACAACAGTTTGTAAGTGTAAATAGGAAATTTCGTGAATTATTTTAATCAAATAATTTTTTACTTCAATTTTTCAGTTCCTTAAAAAATCCTTACAGATGTCGGGAAAAATAATCATGTGGCTTTGTTTTAAGATAGTCTAAGAAACTGAGTCCTCCGGAACTATCGTGTCGTGTGCATGCTTCTTGGGATAAATTGGTTGCTTTTCATAATGACTTTGAATTCCTCTCAGAACCATTAGAAAAGAAGAATAAAATAAAATTAAATAAAATTCGTGCCGCTAAACTTTTAGACTATCCAAAAAAAACAATTATCTAGTGACTTTTCTTGCATTGTTTCATTTTCTAGGACCGATAAAAAGTAAAATGCATATTAAATTTTAAATAGCTTAGACATGCTACAGGCAACTGATTATGTCTGAGAAATCGAAGAATCTTCTAATAAATAGTTACTATTAGCCTTTAATTAAAAGGGCACAAAAAATCCTTTATACAGTGCTCTGGGGTGTAATAGATCAAATTGGTCCAAAGAATTTAAAATACTATGCGGTGCTGAAAATTTATAACAGTAGAAAGGAGAAACTGAAAAATTACTTTAAGTAGTTTCTATACATATCTTGGACAAATGATCGGTTTAGCATTTTGTCATGTACAGCCACGTGATTCCTTCAAGGACATCTTAAGTAGAAGGATGAGAACACTTCGTTTCTTGGAAAATTTTTGGAGTCTAATCTTCGCGAAAAAAATACACTACGGCTACGGAGATTTGCTGTTTTTCGACATAAAATTAAAAATTTCGCTCGATGGGAAGCAGCTAGATGAAAATATCCTAATTTGAAATGTCTTTCCTGTCTTCTTACTCGAACCATGTACGTCTTAATTTATGAAAAATTGATCTTCCTATTTGTGGTGCCGAAGCAACAAACTGTCTATGCTCTAACCCTCTATGACATTAGCGCACATTGTCTGTCCCTTTCTTGTGTGCGGCATGCGTTTTATAGTGAAGCCAAAAAAGGTACCCCTCCCGAGCGCGAACTTCGTATCTTTAATAAACGAGTAGATAACTCTTCTTGCGTTACGAGAGACACGACACTATTTTTTATTGATTCACTTTCGTCAAAAGAACTACTAAAGAAAAAAACGCAATCCAGTGAGAATCAGACATTAAGATGTGACTGCACAAGCAAAATTATCCAAAAAACTGATTAAAAGCAATGTTCATTTGAGTAAAACAGACTTGGTTATAGAGGATCAGAACGTGCCCATGCAGCTTGTAAAGTACCACTTTATTGTTAGATATAATTTTCAAAAAATATTTCATAATTGAAAAAAATTGAAGATTAATATTTCACTAATAAGGACTTACATAGTTCGATGGGGTAAGAAGGCAGGAAACACATAAAAAGATGAGATTTTCATTCGCTTCCAATCGAGCACAATCTTTAATTTTACGAGTATGTCGAGAATCTGCGAATTTCCTATCTCCGTAGTGCATTTTTTCTCCAAAACTTTTCCAAGAAACGAAGTGTTCCTTCCTTCTACTTAAGGTGTCCTTGAATTATTTTCGTAGTGAAAACAAGACTGGAGGACTTACTTACAATAATACTACGTGCAACTTACACAGTGGCAAATGAAATTTATTAATTCTTCGAATTCCGAGTTCGTCCGTTTCAATACATGCAGCAATATTTTAAGATTTTGTCACCCAACTTTAACGGTAGCGATGACTCTTGCTGCACGCATTGTGCTAATTTTCCTTTGCTGAAACTTGGCACAGATGTAAATAAGAATTTAAAAAAACCTCGTGTGGAGGCTTTTTACGGGTACATGTACGCTTTGATTCTCAAAAAAGACACGATAACATTTCTTGTCAAGTGCATGTAGCCATTAATGTACTGCGCATGTATCTTCATAGCTTACAGTTTCTTGGAACATGTCGAAAATATAGATACAGACAAACTTAGCATGTTTGTATTTGGATAAAGTAATTGGATAAGATACTTTTTCACACCTTCTAGCTAAGCATTCTTTTAGTACGAGCTACTCGCCGAAATTAAGCAAGGAAAAATTAAGCTCAACCCAACGTGTGAGCTCATAGCGTAGCACACTTGATGCCATTAATTTGTGCATGCAGTCAGTGTGAATAATTGTCCTCAAGACCATTAGCTTTAGCAACAGAACTGTTGAGAACACATGGAGAAGTAGAGACTGAAATATAATCATCACGGCTTTTGTGAAGCTAGGGTAGAATGGATTAGGAACTGGGCCTGATTCCCTGATGGTATTGGATGGCGTTGCAAGGATTGTTGATTTGGGGGGCCATCCTTAGGGCAAGTTGGATGAGACAGGGGGTTAATCAGTGAGGCAGAAGTTTCAGTTTTCAGTCGACTCACTAATTTTGGTAGTTTCTGCGATTGTCTGACGAAACGCTTGGCATTGGATTAGTTATAATTGGGCTATACTCGTATGACTTGTCGCACTCTTTATTATTGCATTAATGAAGCGCTATTTAGCTATGCGATAATTATAATCGTAGTTAGCTATTGTTTGCGAATTAGTAACTTTAGAAACAACTGATTGATTGACAAGTCGAAAGATACACTGCCCATACAATTGTGCATAGTACAAAGCATTGAGTAGTTGAGAATCCCTCCCACCTAATTTCCTTAAACAGCAAACTCATTGAGCGCGAATGATGAGTTGAGCCGTTCATTCATTCTAATTGCTCGCAACGCAGGAAGGAAGCTGTGTGCTTTGGTATCTAACCATTCATGTAAATTGTGTTACTCATGCGTGTTAAAGACTAAAAGCGACTTTAGTCCTTGAATACTTCCCACTCTGCCAGTCGCTATAGCGGCCTCATCAATGAGTTACGGAGCTTGCTGACTGTAAACTCCGCCATTGTCTATGGCCTCTCTGATAGGCTACTACTCAGCTCATTGAGACGGTTCCAAAACATGGCCAAAACGCACAGAGTGGAAATGCAGCCTGCCCTTAATCCACATAGCGCATTCCATTCGAGAGAAAGTAACTATTAATGGCTGGAGATGGGGGAAGGGAAGACACAATTGTACGGCCCGGATCGACCAACCATCATCCATCGAATGCCAACCAACCCGCGTTGTGTTGCTACGTCATAAATTCTAGAGGATTTGTTGTGCAAGAAAATGCTCGCGCACCTGCATCTCAGTAGTGTTTATTCGGGCCAGAATTTTCTAAGTACATGGTTTTGTTGACTTCAATTTAAGCCTATAAAGACACTCTGTAAGGCCGCAAAGGCATTGAACTATCCTAAATTGTCGAGTTGGAGGATAAGCCGTCACTACTTGTTTAAGTAAGTCACTACTTGCTCAGTTTCTGTTTGAACTCTACTGTTATTGATAGCTACTAATTGATTCAAGGCCTCACAATTACCTATTTAAATTCTTGCTTTGCAGGCTTCAAATAATCAAAACTTTAAATGTCAAACTTACGTTGGTTAATGAGATTTGCGTTCGTGGTACTGCTCTGCTCCACTGCAATGGTTCTGGCTGAGAGCGAAAACGGTATGCTAATGGTCTGAATGTGTGTGTAGGCATCAGCTTGTATCTATCTGAGTTAACAATACTTATCATTCGTAGTTCCCCTGTAACTGCAGATGACGTTGAAATCTGGGATCTTCTCAATGGAGCTCAAGATGATTTGCCGATTCAGGACACTTTTCTACCGAGTTCTGCTGCTAAACGGGGAACTATGTTCCGTTGGGGAAAGAGACAAAGCGGTTTGTTCCGCTGGGGCAAGCGGCCCAGTGGAGTGTTCCGCTGGGGCAAGAGGCCTAGCGGAGTGTTCCGTTGGGGCAAGAGGCCCAGTGGAGTGTTCCGTTGGGGCAAGAGGCCTAGCGGAGTGTTCCGTTGGGGCAAGAGGCCTAGCGGAGTGTTCCGTTGGGGCAAGAGGCCCAGTGGAATGTTCCGCTGGGGCAAGAGGTCGCCTACACTCGACGGTGAGGTTGATGATGAAAAATGATAGCGATTTGCTTTGTGATCGCCTGCGAGCAAAATTAAACTGTCAGGTTAAAGGCGCTCAGAGAATTTCAACTAAAAACTAACAGATAAAATACAACTTTGATGCAAAATTGAAGTCCTACACAAACGGGCTGTATACAGTGTTAAGTGCAGTTGAACTATTGCACTGTGTTTCTGGCAAATTATTTGTTTTTTTCGTTATTATTTTATAAGATTTGCGTTCGTGGTAAACCGTTCTGCTCCACCGCAATGGTTCTGGCTGAGACAGAAAACGGCGTGCTAATTGTCTGAATGTTTCTGTAGGCGTCAGCTTACATTTATCTGAGTTTAAACTAATCTTTATTTTTTATTTCATGTAATTGCAGAAAACTTTGAAACCTTCGATCTAGCTCAAGATGATACACTGAAGCAGGACACATTTCTACCGAGCTGCACTGCCAAATAGGGAACTACCGGGAAAAAATACAAGAGAAAAGAGTTGGGTAAAAAGACAAGTCGGAGTGTTCCCCATGGTAAAGACACAAGCTGGAGTGTTGCCAATGGGAAAAAGATTAGCTGGAGTGTTCCCAATGGGAAAGAGACAAGCTAGAGTGTTCCCAATAGGAAAGAGACACGTCGGAGTGTTCCCAATGGGAAAAAGACAAGCTGGAGTGTTCCCTATGGGAAAGAGACAAGCTGTGGTGTTCCCAATGGGAAATAGACAAGCTGGAGTGTTCCCAATGGGAAAAAGACAAGCTGGAGTGTTCCCTATGGGAAAGAGACAAGCTGTGGTGTTCCCAATGGGAAATAGACAAGCTGGAGTGTTCCCAATGGGAAAGAGACAAGCTGGAGTGTTCCCAATGGGAAAAAGACAAGCTGGAGTGTTCCCTATGGGAAAGAGACAAGCTGTGGTGTTCCCAATGGGAAATAGACAAGCTGGAGTGTTGCCAATGGGAAAAAGATTAGCTGGAGTGTTCCCAATGGGAAAGAGACAAGCTGGAGTGTTCCCAATAGGAAAGAGACAAGCTGGAGTGTTCCCAATGGGAAAAAGATTAGCTGGAGTGTTCTCCATGGGAAAGAGACAAGCTGGGGTGTTCCCAATGGGAAAAAGATTAGCTGGAGTGTTCTCCATGGGAAAGAGACAAGCTGGGGTGTTCCCAATGGGAAATAGACAAGCTGGAGTGTTGCCAATGGGAAAAAGATTAGCTGGAGTGTTCCCAATGGGAAAGAGACAAGCTGGAGTGTTCCCAATAGGAAAGAGACAAGCTGGAGTGTTCCCAATGGGAAAAAGATTAGCTGGAGTGTTCTCCATGGGAAAGAGACAAGCTGGAGTGTTCCCAATGGGAAAAAGATTAGCTGGAGTGTTCTCCATGGGAAAGAGACAAGCTGTGGTGTTCCCAATGGGAAATAGACAAGCTGGAGTGTTGCCAATGGGAAAAAGATTAGCTGGAGTGTTCCCAATGGGAAAGAGACAAGCTGGAGTGTTCCCAATAGGAAAGAGACAAGCTGGAGTGTTCCCAATGGGAAAAAGATTAGCTGGAGTGTTCTCCATGGGAAAGAGACAAGCTGGGGTGTTCCCAATGGGAAAAAGATTTGCTGGAGTGTTCTCCATGGGAAAGAGACAAGCTGGGGTGTTCCCAATGGGAAATAGACAAGCTGGAGTGTTCCCAATGGGAAAAAGATTAGCTGGAGTGTTCTCCATGGGAAAGAGACAAGCTGGAGTGTTCCCATAGAAAAGAGACAAGCTGGAGTGTTCCCATGGGAAAGAGACAAGCTGTAGTGTTCCCCATGGGAAAGAGACAAGCTGGAGTGTTCCCATGGGAAAGAGACAAGCTGTAGTGTTCCCCATGGGAAAGAGACAAGCTGGAGTGTTCCCCATGGGAGAGACAAGCCGTAGTGTTCCCAATGTGAAAGAGACAAGCTGGAGTGTTCCCCATGGGAGAGACAAGCCGTAGTGTTCGCAATGTGAAAGAGACAAGCTGGAGTGTTCCCCATGGGAGAGACAAGCCGTAGTGTTCGCAATGTGAAAGAGACAAGCTGGAGTGTTCCCCATGGGAGAGACAAGCCGTAGTGTTCCCAATGTGAAAGAGACAAGCTCAGAGAATTTAAACTAAAACCTAACACATGAAGTACAAACTTCGATGCAAAATTAAAGTCCACGCGGGTGTTCAGTGCAGTTGAATAATTGCACCGTGCTCATGGCAAAATATGTATTTTTTCTTTGGTATTTAATAGCTTGGAGCTAGGGAACTTTCTTCGCTAATTTTCTTTTCTGAACGAGTTTGCTGGATGAAAAGGCAACAATACACAGTGGCCAAATAGTAGCAACAAGTAGTTTGCTGCTAAAGCTTTGTTTGTTGCGAGGAGTGCGGACTGAAGGAAGCAACAGATTGTTAACTACTGCTCAATGCGTAGAAACAATATAAATTCAGAATCATGGATTTTAAAGAGGCGATGGACCAAACTGATGCGTAGTTAACTCGATCAAATTACAATGTATTTTGATTTCTACGGATGCGTATTCGAGAATTGAAATCGACACTAATTAATAGAAAATTTCAGAAATATTTCGAGGCCTATTGTACTTAACATTGACTAGATTTTTACCAGCATTTTTGTTCCTTTCATTTCATTTCAGACAGCTAAAAAATAATTTTTTGTCAACGCAAGCATTAGATCGCGCATTCAGATTAGGCACTGATGCTTTTAAAAAAGATTAGGTTTAGCATATTGAGCTGTCGCAGCAACTGATCACCGTGCTTGCCAGTCTCGGATTTGGTTGAAAACACCGCAGGCAGGCATGCGGAATCGCTCCATCTGCATTTGCTGCTGGCACAAGCTGAATAAGCCATTCAAATAGGCCGATTCTTCTTTGTTTTAAAGCGCTAAATAGGGATCAGGGAGAAGGACGCGCAATCCAAAATTATTGTTTTAATTTTTCCCACTGAAAATCATCCGGTTCATTGCCTCCAGGGCTGCTTCTTCAATACTGTTAAAATTGTATCGTTTTTGATGTTTTAAAACTGAAATCCAGTTTTTTTGGCTAGCATATAGCAATATTGTGTGTTGATCCTTTATAATGCAGGTAAATAACGGCTGGCGGCTGCTGAGGAGAGACCAAACATTTCGAGCTGTTTTTAATGCCGTTTTCCCTGGCAAAGTGAAATCAAAACTGACATGCTGAGGCCGATAGATAGATAAGCAGCCTAGCAACAATCAGCTCTGATACGGGCAAGGTCTCACGGGGCCAGCAATCTCAGTTGGTAAAAAGCAGCTCATTTGAGCATTGCCATTTGGACCTAATAGCTACTTCAGTTCGGAGGAATACAAGTGGGAGGAAAATGGACCGACCCATTATTATCTATGAAGCTTGATTGAGGAATTAGGGCTTGAGGATTAGAGAGAGAGACTGAGCTGGTGGATCTATGATATGCAACGATTGACTGATGGAAAAGTACGAGGCAAGTTTAGTGAGAGAACTTTCGACAATATTAGTTTCCGCGGTAAAATGTCCTTTGAATCATGAAATTCTGTTAATGTTTGCTAATTTTTATCATTAAAATATAATGAGATGCTGTATAATAGAAACGCCTTATAATTTGGTTTTTTTGGTCAGAAATTCAGAGGTCGCATACAATGGATAGTTAGTCGCAATTGAGACTTTAGGATAATGGTAGAAGTAGATGGTAGCGTAAAAGTTGTTAACTTCGAGGAGATACGACGTAAGTAAGGCAGACTAAATTGTCAAATGGACAACGATTTAATGGAGACTCGATTCATAAACAATTGCTGCATACGGTCATCTTTGAAAAGCATTTCGACTGCGATAGAGTTGCATCAACTAGAGCTTCCTGAAGCAATAAATCGCGTGATACCAAACGTGAAACAATATAGAACCACCGAAAAATACGCATTTTAAAATATCTTTTCTACTTTTTAATGTCGCAGCTTCACTATTTGGCACTTAACTAAATTACAAACAGTCAGAATTGAGAAGGTTTGCTATTTGAAAAAAATGCAGATGAATGAAACCGATTCTGAAAATAACAATCGAACAAAAAATCCGTTGAATTACCGGTAGTTATTTGTCTCATCTAGCTGATTATTTCTCATTGACTACGCCTCAGAGCCCTCACAAGCAAGGGGATGAAAAAATCAAAAGTGGAAAATTCTACCTTAAAAAAACAGTAGCAATGGTATTTAATTTCAAAATTAATGAAAACTACTGCTCAATCTAATTTCGACTTTAGATTGATAGGAGGAAAGCAAAGAAAGATTTCTTATTAACAAAAAAATTCGTCAGCTGCATCCCCATCATTATGGACGTCATCTGGTTAGGTTTTTGCAAAATAAAATTTCTCGTGATTCTGCACGCATGTAAAACAGAAGATTATCGAATTCTTAGTTATTGATACTGTACTGTAGGTGAGCTTTTAGGAAAGTAGATTAAAGACAGTCAGGGTGGAGCTACTTAGGATTTATTAAAAAAACCTTTTGCACCCAAGCTTTTGACCAGATGTACAGCCCATTGTACAGCCGCAGCTAGTTGCGCATCGCATACCAGCTGTTCAAACGTACAGCTGCTCAGTCCTGACGGGCTGAAGTGGCCGCAACACCCTTACCCTAAAATTTTCCACGTCAAAGTGATACCTGATCTCAGCTGGGCTAGATTGAAGAAATACACTATTAAGTATCCTGTCTTCTACAGTTTTGGCTCGAACTCATGACCTTACAGTTACCAGTCGGGACGCTCTTGGGTCTATAGATTAGTGGTTGGAGTGTCTAACTCACAACGAAGAGGTTTCCGGTTTTGGATTCTCAACCCGAAGAAAGATTTTTTGTCGACTCAACCAAGGCACAAGACTGAAATTATTCCATCTAACCAGCTAAATTTGTGTGCCTGCCAGCCATGTGACAGTTTTTGAATTCTCAAAATCGTCCTCAAAGGATTTTTAGAATAAAATACAAAAACTGTGCACTTCTAAAACAGCTAGCTAGTCCGTAGTCCTTAAGGACATGAACAAGATTTTAATGCATTCTTTCCATCTAGCATCATTAATAAATCCTGCGCATGGAGAGCGTAGCGGAGACACGGGTTAAGAATTTTTACTCAAGGAAAATCGTGGCAACATTGATTTTCGAAGAGTATTTTGAATGTGCAGAAAAAATTGTAACACGTCTTGTTTGATACTACGTTACGTGATGTAAAACGCTATTCTTTCAGTGATCCATGAATGCTTTACTCCATCAGTGAAACCAGTTTCAGCACGCTTCATAGCGGCTGTTTCAATTGTCGTGTGCAACAAGCTGGCTGTATGTTGAACTTATTTTTGCCTGAGACCACTTCAACAAACATGGCGTATGCAGTAGCTGCAACTATAGGCAGCTGCCGAGTTGCTTCAGTGGCATTGATGGTTCCGAATGAGCACGCCGAAACAATTGCATGTGTTTCTCACTTTCCGGGAGACAGACCTCGTAAGAGAGGTTGCCCAAAAAAGCCTGATAGTCAACCAGACTGGTTTCCACTATACTAAAAATGAAATGCTTGCTTGGTTGGTTGGTTGTAATTGATTTTCTCCCGAACGGCACAACCGATTTTCACCGTTTCTTCACCAAAAGATGCCAAATATGGGGACAATTGCACACGTATTTTTATTAAGCTTAACTTCATTGCTAAGGGGATTAAATATTCGAAAAACGAGTTTTTCTTATGCTGTCAATGCGAGGCTAAAAAAGGTCAAACTCGGCACTGGCACAATGGTGATTTTATTTCAGATTGCGTCATAAAGTTTCTCTTGTTAATTATTGAAAAGTGGGGGCCACCAAATGGTCAAACACTGCATCGTCAAAATTGTGATTTTAAAAAGTTGCGTAATAAAGCTAGAGTACACTGTCCCGATTTCGGTTGAATTGTGGTGTCCAGTAAAGAAAATAAATTTCTCACCTAGCTAGAGTACACTGTCCAAACTCTGACTAAATGGTGGTCCCGAAATTAGATAAAAGTAATGCTCAGGCACCGTGTACATTTTTACTGCTTAAAATATTTTGCCAAGCTAATGTATGCTGCGCTACTTGTAACCCCAACAAAATTGATTTAAAAGTTGGAGGAGGGGAGAGAATACTCGTAATTGCACGAGGCCAAGAGTGTGTACAATTATTCATAATTAAAGTGGGCCCTCTCGCTGGCTGGCCTCTCAATCATGGTTCATAGCTCTGTTTCACACTGGCCAACAAGCTGTTGAAACTGTCTTATCCGAGAATAATGGTGTGTAATTGTCCGAAGCATTATCATATTTAATAAAACGTTAATGTTGGCAGGATTATAAGTTTAACAGTGCCTGTGCTCCTAGGCCTCAAAGCATCTCACTATTCTAGGCTTATAAGTCTAACAGTGCCAGTGGTCCTGGGCTCCTAAAAAACACTATTCTCGGCTTATAATGTCAACCAATTTCTTGGCTTATGCATCATGACTCTATGCATTTGTGTTATTTTGATTTTTGGCTTAATTATCAAAATAATTACCGAATTATGCTCGTGGCCAATTCTAAATGCTTGGGGATAAAAAAAGGCAGGGGAAATTGCTACATCGTGGGTAATTTAAATACTCAGGGGTTTTTTCGAATGCTTAGTATGGTAAATGCTACATGCTCGGGAAAAAAATTGAATGCTCGGAGAAAAATCTAAGAAGAAGCATCTAAGAAAAAATCCAGAATGCTCGCGGGAAACGCTGCATTCTCGAGAAAATTCTGAATGCTTGAGGGGAACGCTGTATGTCTCGGGAAAAATGTTAAATGCTTGGGCGAAACACTGGATGCTCAGCAAAAATCCAGAATGCTCAGGGGGAAACGCTGCATGCTCGGGAAAATTCTGAATGCTTGGGGAAAAAGCTGCATGCTTGGGAAAAATTTTAAATGCTGGGGGAAACACTGCATGCTAAGAAAAAATCCAGAATGCTCGGGGGGAGCGCTGTATGCTCCGGAAAAATTTTGAAATCTTAGAGGAAACGCTGGATGCTCGAGGAAAATTCTGAATTTTTTGGGGAAATCGCCAAATGCTGGTGAAATCGCCAAATGCTGGTGAAAAATTTTAATTGCTGGGTGAAAACGCTGCATGCTCGGGAATAATTCCGAATTCTCGGGGACACATTGCATGCTCGGGAAGAATTTTGAATGCTGGGGGGAAACGCAGGAAAAATTCTGAATGCTCGGGGGGAAACCGCACGCTCGGGAAAATTCTGAATGCTCTGAGGGAAACGCTGCATGCTCGGGGAAACGCTGCATGCTCGGGGAAACGCTGCATGCTCGGGAAAAAATTGAATGCTGAAATTCTGAATTTTAAATGCTCGGGGGAAATGCGACATGGTGGGTAATTCTAAATGCTTGGGGAATCCTACAAGGGCCACCAGAAGTCACTTCTACACTAGAAGTCCTCGAATCCTACTTGCGTAGGGGTAATTCTGAATGCTCGGGGGCCATTCTGAATGCTGGCGGTAAATGCTACGTGCTCTGGGGAATGTTACATGCTCTGGGAAAATGCTACATGGTGGGTAAAATAATTTTCACCATTTTTTACGTCATTTGAATGTCCGCTGTAATCAGTGAAAAGACGTAGCATCAGTTTTGCAAACAATTGAACATTCTTAATATTTGTGCGCCCCCCAAGGGGGGCAACGTTTGCTAGTATCAACTATAGCTAGCTGATTATATTGCTACAGGCCATCCCATTAAAAAAATTCTGACTTTAACATTAGAAATATGATGGCTATGGATGGTATTCCGCACGCATCTAGTTCTATACATAATTTGCCACTAAAAAAGCTGCATGGTTACTAAATAGCAACTCCATATACGAATAGATAGATTCGTGCCAGATTTTTCCATGCCTGAGTTAATCAATGGGTGCCATCCTTACTGCGTTGGGTGAGTTCAGATTCTAAAAAGCAACTTTTTTTATAAATTTGATTGACAGTCACAGAATTCAAACATTTTTCGATCCGCAAAACATATTAGCTTAGATTCGGAAATTAGTTAGGTTTGTTGAGTCGCATGTCAGATCAAAATTTTTAGCATTAGGCAGATTAGGTTTGCGTGAGTGGCTAACAAAACGGTTGCGTCCTTAAACAAGTTGGTTCATGAATATTATCACACTGAAACGAGAATACTGCGAGTATATTCTACAATATTCTAGGAGTTTCCGTGTGATAATAATAAAATGCATCTAACGGTCTGTAGGTCTCAGTTATTCTCCGTAGGCTCCTATGGCTTGTAGATGGTAGTGGAGATTAGCTACTGAAAAGGCGCACAGGTAAACTGGGATACACTATAAGACTGTCGCTTCAGCAAAGTTTAAATTATAATACGCTTACAGCTACATAATATGCTATTAAAAAAACTTAAATTTTAGAACTTTAAGGCCAAAGGGACAAAGTTGTGCAGCTTATTAAAAATTCCAGACTAGCGGGAAATATTTCGAATTTTGCTCAAGACTCACGCGCTCTATTTTTCAAGCCAACCATAAAACTAAGCAGGCTAGAAACCATGCACTAAATCATTTCTCCCAGCTCGTGTCTACGTTCCCGATTTGGGCGCCTCAGTTTCCTAGGCTAGCATTCAATCCCATGCGTCATTCGGCCTCATAGAAATCAGAGAAATTTGAATCTTTTTTTATAATGCACAGCAAGCGGAGTAGGCAGGGGTAGATGAGACACAGCTGTGTCGGGGGGGGGGGAGCGCAAACTATATAAGAGGATAAAGAGTTAATGTAAGCTTAATTAATTAGTCAGCAACAAGTGCGCTAAAAATACACTGCAGTGCAGCTAATGCGGCCATTCGACACCGGCTCGGCTGATTATTTTATTTAAACATCGCGCACGCTTCGACTTATTTTCGCCCAAAAGTTTCTATAACTCAATAAGGGAGATTTTTGCGCACAGATTAGTAACAGAAATAGCGCAGTTACGTAATTAGACATGAGAAAAAAACTATACTTACTATCATATTATTATCATGGAAGACTCAATACGAGAAATAGGAACATCTCAAAAGTTTCAGGCCGCTGTCTTGAACTCTGACTTTCAATGAACCACCCATCGTGGACCATCAATGACCTGAAAGACCAAAGGAAGCTTGCAAATAGTCAGACATTGACTTGAATCAAGGTCTGCTGAGCATTAATTGCCGTTGGATGTGCGATTATTTCATAATTCCAGCATCCAGAAGTTGCCAGGCCGCTGGGAACGCACGGTTTAAGTTCAAGCAAATGGAAGCTATTTTGAAGGATTTTAGGCTGTTAGATGTTTTAACACAGGGGGTTTTGAAAAAATTATTATTTTGCGTCTACTGAAACTTTTGGGATGACCCTCATATTAATTATCTTTAATCAATCTTGAATAATAAAAAACCCTATGTTTTTGATTTTCTAAAATTGATTAATAACAGGGACAAGTTTATGCACTACTATAAATGCTCCAGGGAGTTACAATATAATATTATTTTACTGACATTAAATAGAAAATGCATTTAATAACAATAATGATACACGCGAACAATTTAGCAGTATTCTTATACATGTCTCGTGCATTAATGATGAAGATCAATACAATTTAGGGATAAATGCGTTAAAAAAAGAGCCGTCACGGAGTAGTTAACAGTTGAATTAATAGTTTGATGCACACTGACCTGCGCTATCAGAATTTCGAATTTAAATAATCATTAATAATCAGGCATTACTCAGCCTTCTAGGGGTATGGGGTTAGGCTATTGAAAGTACCAAAACATTATTTACCCCCCGGACTTTCACTTCACTTGGCCACCAGTGGACCAGCCAGACCACGCGACACCAGCAGATCCGAGCACCACTCCTGATTGTTGGTCGGGCTCTCCGGCGAGTACATCAACCGGAAATTGACGCGTCTGATTCCGTCGTCTGCGTGCGCTTCTCCAGTCGTCGAACAAGTCGCCGACGGTATGGTTAAAACTTGGAGCGGTTTGTTGTGAAACACCTCGGTCAGGCAGCGCACAACGGCCAGCGACCAGAGCTTCGGCTTGTCGACAATCTGAGCCAGACGGACCGGCAGCGACAGGGCTGGCAGCGAGGCGAAGTCGACGCCAGCCGGTCCAGACGGCATGTCGAACGGCGCGAAGCGACTAACGTCCAGGCGAATGGATTCGCCGCGATCCGCTAGGTAGACGATGACGTCATCAAAGCCGGCAGCGGCTTGGCTATCGTCGGCGCCGCTAAGACAGACGGCGCGCAATAGGCGGCCAGTCTTGGACGACTGCAGCAGCAGTTGATCGCCTGGCTTCGGCGGCTTCGTGAGCCGACTTTCTGGCAGGATTTGCACTTTAGCTAGCCGGTCTGAAGCAAATTGAATTGAATTAATAAATAAAAAATGTTAAACTAGCCGTTTGCGCCTACTAAAAGTAGAAACGAGGGTGCAGGGTAAAATTAACAACCTAAAAAAACTATTACTACTACAACCTTCATGATAATGCTACGATTTATACAAAAAAAAACTGCTTATGTTTATAACTATTTTTACTACTTGCAACGAATAATAATATTATAATACCAATGCTACTACTACTACCACCACTTCCTGCTACTACTACTGATATTTTTATTACCACAAACCTTGTAAAACGCGCAGTTGATCCGCAAAGTCTGGCGCAATCTTGAACAGATGCAGCAGCCGCAGTTCGCAGTCAATACCACCTAGCTGGCCTTGAAAAGCTCCAGGCAGGCGGGCCAGCTGTTCAGCTTGGCCAGTAAGACGAAGCAACTCTTTCGTGGCAAGTAAAGTCGGCGCCTTTGTCGCCTGAGCTGGCGGCGACGGTTTTGGCAGCAGAGATCGGTCGGCCTCAACCGGCGACACCTGCTGCTGCTCGGCCTCGAGCACGTCAACGGGGACGAGCATGAAGCCGTTTAGAGCGCGACTTCGACCGCAGCGCCGAATAGTCAGACGGCCGTTGTGCAGCTCGGCAAGACGGAGCAGCATGGCGGTTGCCTTGCCAACGTCAGGATGATCGTCTTGAAGGCCTTTGTAAGAAACCTGCTCGGCAGTGGGAAAAACGATTTTTTTCCTTGGAACCACGTTCACCATGCTTACAACCACATTCACCCCCATGTTCACACCCACTCATTCACTACCGTGTTCACACCCACTCATTCACTACCGTATTCACACCCACTCATTCACTCCCGTGTTCACACCCACTCATTCACTACCGTGTTCACACCCACTCATTCACTACCGTGTTCACACCCACTTATTCACTCCCATGTTCACACCCACTCATTCACTACCGTGTTCACACCCACTCATTCACTACCGTGTTCACACCCACTTATTCACTCCCGTGTTCACACCCACTCATTCACAACCGTGTTCACACCCACTTATTCACAACCGTGTTCAAATCCACTTATTCACTCCCGTGTTCACACCCACTTATTCACTCCCATGTTCACACCCACTCATTCCAACCGTGTTCACACCCACTTATTCACTCCCGTGTTCACACACACTTATTCACTCCCATGTTCACACCCACTCATTCACTACCGTGTTCACACCCACTCATTCACTACCGTGTTCACACCCACTCATTCACTACCGTGTTCACACCCACTTATTCACTCCCGTGTTCACACCCACTCATTCACAACCGTGTTCACACCCACTCATTCACTACCGTATTCACACCCACTCATTCACTCCCGTGTTCACACCCACTCATTCACTACCGTGTTCACACCCACTCATTCACTACCGTGTTCACACCCACTTATTCACTCCCGTGTTCACACCCACTCATTCACAACCGTGTTCACACCCACTTATTCACAAACGTGTTCACACCCACTCATTCACTACCGTGTTAACACCCACTTATTCACTCCCGTGTTCACACCCCACTCATTCACAACCGTGTTCACACCCACTTATTCACAACCGTGTTCACACCCACTTATTCACTCCCTTGTTCACACCCACTTATTCACTCCCATGTTCGCACCCACTCATTCACAACCGTGTTCACACCCACTTATTCACTCCCGTGTTCACACACACTTATTCACTCCCATGTTCACACCCACTCATTCACTACCGTGTTCACATCCACGTATTCACTCACATGTTCACACTTCCCACAATCACATTTACTCCCATGTTCACACTTCGTACCCACTCATTCACACCCATGTTCACACTTCCTACCCACTCATTCACACCCATGTTCACACTTCTCACCCACTCATTTACTCCCATGTTCACACCCACTCATTCACTACCGTGTTCACACCCACTTATTCACCCCCGTGTTCACACCCACTCATTCACAACCGTGTTCACACCCACTTATTCACAACCGTGTTCACACCCACTTATTCACTCCCGTGTTCACACCCACTTATTCACACCCATGTTCACACTTCCTACCCACTCATTCACACCCATGTTCACACTTCCTACCCACTCATTCACACCCATGTTCACACTTCCCACCCACTCATTTACTCCCATGTTCACACTTCCCACCCACTCATTTACTCCCATGTTCACACCCACTCATTCACTACCGTGTTCAAACCAACTTATTCACTACCATGTTCACACCCACGTACACATTTATTCACACGCGTTCACTCACTCGTTCACACTCATCCATTCACCTCAATGTAGGCACCCAACTAATCGGCCACAAATTTCCCGCCGCTACCTGCAAGGCCCGGCAAGGCGACACAGCCAGGCGAGGAGGCAGCGACCTGAGCTTGGCGGCCTCAATTAGTTGCTCGGCGCCGACGTCAACAAGAAATACGCGGTAGAGATTGACGCTGACCGACTCCAGCAGCTGGACCCGATACGCTGACCCGTCGATGGAGGCCAACAGGCCGCCGCCTTTGCCAACGCATTCGGCGGCAACCTGCGGCGAGATTGCCGACCTGGGATCCGACATCCAAAAATTCAATTCTGCCTGGAGTTCCAACTCGTCAGAGTTACTGGGTGGCAGGGCGCTCACCCAGAATTTAGCCGCGCTTTTTAGCTCCCTAGCATTCAGCATAACCTGAATGGTCGTCTTCTGGTCCAGCTTCATCCAACACAGTCGGCTACAATTTGTACAATGGTTGCTGTTGCTTTAGAAATGGCACCTTTAAGCCCTCCCCGCCGTCACTAAATTAGCGCCGCTATCCCCTCCCCGCCGTCACTAAATTAGCGCCGCTATCCCCTCCCCGCCGTCACTAAATTAGCGCCGCTATCCCCTCCCCGCCGTCACTAAATTAGCGCCGCTATCCCCTCCCCGCCGTCACTAAATTAGCGCCGCTATCCCCTCCCCGCCGTCACTAAATTAGCGCCGCTATCCCCTCCCAGCCGTCACTAAATTAGCGCCGCTATCCCCTCCCCGCCGTCACTAAATTAGCGCCGCTATCCCCTCCCCGCCGTCACTAAATTAGCGCCGCTATCCCCTCCCCGCCGTCACTAAATGAGAGCCACTATCCCCTCCCCGCCGTCACTAAATGAGAGCCACTATCCCCTCCCCGCCGTCACTAAATTAGCGCCGCTATCCCCTCCCCGCCGTCACTAAATTAGCGCCGCTATCCCCTCCCCGCCGTCACTAAATTAGCGCCGCTATCCCCTCCCAGCCGTCACTAAATTAGCGCCGCTATCCCCTCCCCGCCGTCACTAAATTAGCGCCGCTATCCCCTCCCAGCCGTCACTAAATTAGCGCCGCTATCCCCTCCCCGCCGTCACTAAATGAGAGCCACTATCCCCTCCCCGCCGTCACTAAATGAGAGCCACTATCCCCTCCCCGCCGTCACTAAATTAGCGCCGCTATCCCCTCCCCGCCGTCACTAAATGAGAGCCACTATCCCCTTCCCGCCGTCACTAAATGAGAGCCACTATCCCCTTCCCGCCGTCACTAAATTAGCGCCGCTATTTCCTCCCCGCCGTCACTAAATGAGCGCCGCTATCCCCTCCCCGCCGTCACTAAATTAGCGCCGCTATTTCCTCCCCGCCGTCACTAAATGAGAGCCACTATCCCCTTCCCGCCGTCACTAAATTAGCGCCGCTATCCCCTCCCCGCCGTCACTAAATGAGCGCCGCTATCCCCTCCCCGCCGTCACTAAATTAGCTCCGCTATCCCCTCCCAGCCGTCACTAAATTAGCGCCGCTATCCCCTCCCCGCCGTCACTAAATGAGAGCCGCTATCCCCTCCCTGCCGTCACTAAATGAGAGCCACTATCCCCTTTCCTGCCGTCACTAAATGAGAGCCACTATCCCCTTCCCGCCGTCACTAAATGAGAGCCACTATCCCCTTCCCGCCGTCACTAAATGAGAGCCACTATCCCCTTCCCGCCGTCACTAAATGAGAGCCACTATCCCCTTCCCGCCGTCACTAAATGAGAGCCACTATCCCCTTCCCGCCGTCACTAAATTAGCGCCGCTATCCCCTCCCCGCCGTCACTAAATGAGAGCCACTATCCCCTCCCCGCCGTCACTAAATGAGAGCCACTATCCCCTCCCCGCCGTCACTAAATGAGAGCCACTATCCCCTCCCCGCCGTCACTAAATGAGAGCCGCTATCCCCTCCCTGCCGTCACTAAATGAGAGCCACTATCCCCTCCCCGCCGTCACTAAATGAGAGCCACTATCCCCTCCCCGCCGTCACTAAATGAGAGCCACTATCCCCTCCCCGCCGTCACTAAATGAGCGCCGCTATCCCCTCCCCGCCGTCACTAAATGAGAGCCACTATCCCCTCCCCGCCGTCACTAAATGAGAGCCACTATCCCCTCCCCGCCGTCACTAAATGAGAGCCACTATCCCCTCCCCGCCGTCACTAAATGAGAGCCACTATCCCCTCCCCGCCGTCACTAAATGAGCGCCGCTATCCCCTCCCCGCCGTCACTAAATGAGAGCCACTATCCCCTCCCCGCCATCACTAAATGAGCGCCACTATCCCCTCCCCGCCGTCACTAAATGAGCGCCACTATCCCCTCCCTGCCGTCACTAAATGAGAGCCACTATCCCCTCCCTGCCGTCACTAAATTAGCGCCGCTATCCCCTCCCTGCCGTCACTAAATGAGCGCCGCTAAGCCACTAAGATCTCTATCAACCGCCATTACTTACACCACAGGCTGGCTAGATAAGGTTGTGCTTATCAAAGGTCGCGGAGATGAAACGGGCGCAGGCTTAGACACAGTCATGAGCGACAATACAGATGTTGGCGAGCTTTTGGACAAGCTGTCAGTCTTTTTATCAATTTTTTCTATTGGTGATCGAGCTTTGTGATCACTAAAATCAGCTGAAGGCCTACTATCATTATTATTATTATTATTATTACTCCCGGCTTTGCCTCGACTAGTCTGGTGCCTCACAACCACAGTCAAGTTGGGCTGAATCAAATAACCATTGAATTGCTGAACAGCCGAATCAGCACCCTCCCAGGTTGCCATGTTGACAAAGCCTTGAATTGTGCCATTCTGGTACTTCTGTTTAATGACAACAGATTTTACTCGACCGCAGCTCTCAAACATTTCGCGCAGCCTTGGCTGTAAGGATTTTGGAGCACGACAAAAATATTACAATTATATACAAAATATACATAGTTTTTATTCATTAATTAAATGCATGCTTACCTCAGTGAAGTAACACGGGAATTGAGCAAAGTAGAGTGAATGGCACTCCATCACACGAACCTTTAAATTGAGACAGATTGCTGAAAATTGGATTATTAGAAGCTTTAGTAACAAAAATATTTTTCTGCAATTATGGCAATGTAAAGAATAGGCATTGGGAATTTTTTCGACTTTTTGCTAACATTTAATTCCCTTAAACAATAGTAAATTTAGGGGGCCCACAGGGCGTGTTCCCCTTTAAATGTTGTGCAAATCAGTTAGTTGAGTATATTGGGTTTCTATTACAAAACCTAATTTTCACAATGCTGAAGAGGACTTCCTTTTACAATACTGAAACTTCAGAACACCGAACTGTTATGAACTGTCTCCCTCACCTCTAGCTCCATCTAACCCTCTCCAGTCCAGGTGTTATACTGAGTAACAAGCCAGGGCCCAGGGTCCAAGCTCTGCAGAGACATTGCACTTGACCAAGGGACCAAACAAATAATAGCAAGCAGACTAACTGTGGCTCTGAAATGCTCAGTTTAGGCTCTTGTGATTCTGTGGATAGGAGAATTTTTAAGTATTTATCTAGAAAAAATATTATGTAATTGGCTTATACATAACTCTTGTACATAATAACTAAGAGTTTGCAAGGCAAAATACTCGAGTCTTGAACTGAATGTGGGCCCTCTGCCCATCTACTCCAATATTTTTTGCCACAGCTGAGGAGGAGCCATGGCCCTCTTGGCCCCCCTGGATCTACACAATGTTGCTGGGTGTGGGATGATGTCACTTTAAGTGTCATATTGCCTGTAGCACATAGTTGCTTATTATTATATTTTGGTGCTGTTTTAGCTGGTTTCATTTGTCTTAGCTATCTATAACGCAATCATTTGCAATTTTTAGATGGAATAAAGTAGCAATAAAAGCTGCATACTATGCACAATATATAAGTATCATAGGATACTTAAGGTAACAAATCTAACCATAAGCCTAGGTCTACAATATTGCTTTAGAAAGGAAAGCTTTGGCAATCTTTTGGTTTCCTGCTCTAAATTATTTTTACCCCATTTTTACTTTTTAGAGTCTGCAAGTTCAAGTCTGCAAATTCCAAGTTTATACAAGATAGTAATGTTATCCAGTACAGGATATTGCTGAAGTGCCAATGGGGAAAAGCTTGGTGCCACACAAACTCCTGCAGGTATATCCAAACAAATTGTTGCTGATTCTTTGCATTGCTCACAATTTGGACTTGCAATTACCCCACATGCTCTCAAGCTCAAAAATATCTGTGTAAGCTGCTAGGTTGTTGGGATCCTGGAAATGCAATGAATGGTTGACAATTAGATGGTTGGCCAATGTGTTGTAGGTGGGCCCATTGGTCCACAATAATGTCCATTTCTGGAAGTACAGTTGGAGTTTGATTAATTATTGGTAGCAGGCTATTGGTGGATTAAGGCAATAGGCAATAAAAGCCATTGAGCAACACTATGTACCTCTTTCAACTATACTGAGCACCCAATGACCTTTATGGTACTAGCCTTGATGGTAAATGCAATGCATAAACTTGCTCTCAGCTATTTTGTTTCTAAAATAATTTAGAATGGGAAATGGAAACATTGCCAAAAGCTCTATCTTATATAAAAATTAATATATGGCTAATATAAAGGAACATATTTCTTATTAGTATTAGCTTTAAAAGGCTTCTAAATCATCTTGGGCTATAATATAAGTTTGTTTTTATTTGTTAGGCAATGAAAAAAATATGAAAATATGTCTTTATAATCATAAAGACATGCGCAACACCCGGCCGACCCGGCCGAATTGGCCGGGTGACAGGCCTGCCAAGCAAGGGACGTCACAAAATCGCTGATGTATGTTGCAAAATCGCCGATGTGTGTCGCAAAATCGCCGATGTATGTCGCAAAATTGGTGAAAAACGAGGGGGTAAGTTGCAAAATGGAGAAGAATTGGGAAGATTCAGACAAAAATGGTTTGCGGGACCTTTTTTTTGGTCCTTCCAAATTTTTGCCCAACTAAGTCGCAAATTTTTCCACTGACGAGCTATGTCGCACTTACACTGAACAATGTCGCACTTTTTGTCACAAACAATGTTGCACTTACATTAAACAATGTCGCACTGGCTGGGTAAGATTCAGGAGGTTGCGCATGTATGTATATATTAATACTTAATAGAACTAGGCCCAACCTAGATAGGCCTTAGGCCTAGCCCTAGGCCTAAAATAGAAAACCTATAACCTAAACATTGTCATTATATGAGGGGCACTATAAAAGTTTTTAGCCATGCCTAGCCAGAACAAGCTATTATCATGAAACTTTCACAGCTTCTCAAAGTACTAGCTGCCAGCTTGCACACAAAGTTTCATGCACTCAAACCAGGCAGAAAAGCACTGGTGCCACTCAGCATCAGACATGTTGGAAACCAGCTCATCAAAGACATCAGCAGCATCTTCAGGCGAAGTAAATTGCTTGCCACGCATTCAATCTTTGACTTTTGGGAACAAGAAAAAGTTGCACAGGGCAAGGTTAGGTGAATAGGGCGGGTGGCTCATCAGAGAAACATTGCTGGACCTCAGAAAATCCTGCGTTGCATGCGCAGTGTGCGAGCTGGCATTGTCCTGGTGGAGCAACAGGCCCCGCACTCCTGTCTTTGGTCGTGATTATCTGATGCTGGCAAACACCTCGGGCAGGCAAATGTCTATGTACTAGGCAGCTGTGACTGTGCACTGCTGCTACAGCCTCACAGTTGCCACATGGCCGCCTCTCCTAAAGAACATAGCCAGCATCAGCTTGCCAGTGCTCCTGCCTCACACAACTTTGGTGGGAGGTGCCTCCTCAGCAAATGCAGACACATGTGATGGACACTTTTGCTCTGGCTCATAGCAGTAGACCCAAGTCTTGTTGCACGTGATGATGTTGGAAACTGCCTTGGCTTGGCCATTTATGAACTTCCGGAGTATCTGCTGTCACCAATCTGACCTGGCCTGCTTTTGCTCAGCTGTGAGCAAGTGAGGCACCCAGCAACTTGTCAGCTTGCGCACACCAATGTGATAGTGCAGGATCTGCTAGATGGCATGCGAATAAATGCCTAGGGTTGCCTCTATCTCCTCATAGGTCACTCCCTGATCTGCTTCAATTGTGCTGCACACAGCTGCAATGTTTACCTGTGTTATTGCAGTTGGCTGCCTACCTACCTGAGCCTCATCTTTAAGTGAATCCTATCCATGCTGAAATTCACAGAACTAGCCGGTTATAGTTGCAAAGGATGAGGCAGAGTCTGAGAAAGCTACTGATAGCCTTTGATGGCTTTGGTGGCAGTCTAAACTAGATTTGTAATCATAATAAATCATTGCATGAAAATGCTTGCGATTTGGTTCCATAATGCAATTGGAACAGATATGCTAAAAGTGTATAGGGAAATTAAGTGTAACTAAACAGGTCTGCAAGCTTTTTGTTTAAAAATTGACCTGCAGGCTTCTCTAATGTGCTATTTTAAACATGTGAAATATGAAGCAGATCTGAGCTTTTATAAAGTCATAGCTAAAAACTTTTGCAGTGCCCTTTGTACATATCTAAGCATAAGCACCTATTTTGTTCAAGTTTTGTTTTGAAGTAAATTTTTTTAACCTAGTTTAACTTGCTAACTTTCAATATTAACCTAAATCTATTAAAAATCTAGATAAAATGTGGTTGCTATTTTAGGCAAAAGTTGTAGGTACCTCAGTAGGCCTAATTTAGATTTAGGAATATATTATAGGCATGAATATAATACAAGAAATAACCTACTTTACTTTTGATTAATCTTTAAGCATTTAAAATAAATGCATACCCTAAAAAATGTTTAATGTAAAATAAGGTTAGGGGGCCTATATCTTAAATAAGGCCTACATTAAAATTAGCTATATAAAAATAAAAAATGGCTAAATCCAGTGAAGTTGGCTAGCTAAAGTGACATTTTTTATTTTTTACTCATTCGCTGACTATTATGGACACGGTTTAAAGGCTCATTCATGCACACAGTCACCAACCAAACACACGAATGTACATCAAGTTTTCTGACCATTCATTTGATCACCAATGTAGTGTAGGCCTGTGCAAATTCAAATAATTTATTGGCAGTATAATTGAGCCTTAAACATGAACACCTTAATTATGCTTCAGGTCTATTTAAAGAAGCTTGATTCTTAAATTTTACAAAACAATTACAAGGACCACTTGGAGTAGGCCGGGCCCTAGGCTTAACGTATCTCATCCTTTTACTCTTTTGTAATCCGCGGTCAAGATGGTCGCGGAAATTAAAATAGGCCTATTTGCGGAGCTGTAGTATATAAATTGTTTTAAATTTTACTGTTCCAATTTATATATTTATTGCGTCAGCAATTTATTTTCAGTTCAATTTTAGCAACATAATTCGCTTCAGAATTTAACTTAATTTGATAAAGCTTTGCTTTTGCGCACTTTTTTGAACACAACTAAATAGCAATTGAAATATTCAATCAATACAATTGCAACTAAATTCTCAATTATTAAACGTCGAATATGTGGCTTCAAATTGCCTTTTCTATTTTTAGGTCCTTGATGTAACTATTTCACAATAAAAATTTTTAACGTATATTAGACATTGTCACGCAATATATTAGAATAAAAGTTGATTAGGGTTAGGAGTTAGGGCTATACTGTAGTTAACTATTATAAAAATAATTTTATATTCTAGAATACTTTATGCTTTGCATCATTGCATGGTATTTTTTGTTCCAAGTTTCTATTGTACAAACAGTTATAATTACTTTGCTTTTTTTACTTATTTTGATTATATTGGGGCCAAGTAGACATAAATTCCAAAACTAAGTTGCAAAATTGGTAAAAATGGGTGAACATGCTATTGAGGCTGCAGGAAAATTTTGTGCTTTCAAAATCTTTCAAATTCAAATTGCAAATTTTGTTGAAACTGAGTTGCACCAATTGGGTGACTTTAGATTACTAATGTATAGGTAAGATAGTATACTTTTGTAGCTAAATCCAAGAAGTACTTTAAGGTCACACTTTGATAGCATCCATTTTAACTTGACGTCACCTCAGGCTCAGTGGTGGAACAAGGAAACAAAAGGGGCAGTTATCCCTCCTTTATAGTCATAGAAGAAAAAGCAGAAGGGGGGCAAGCAAATATTTACTATAAAACTAGATTTATTATTTTGCCAGCATAGAGTGCAATATTGCATCATATTCTTAATTTTTGGATGCAATTTTAGGGTTTGAAATTCAATTTTTTAAGTCTTGTTTAAGAGGTCTTTTATTGTGAAGAATTAAAAAAATCAAAATGCAAAATTGCATCCTATATCAAATTTTAGGATATTATTCTCAAAGTCAAGCTGCTATAGCATCCCTATCCCTAGCTATAGCAAAAAACCCAGCTATTAAAACTTTCTAATTTAATCCATGTCCCCTCTAATCAGTCTTCTTAGCTAAAGCTAAAATATGTCATTCTACTGTGGCTTTGCTACTAAGATTACTATTAATAAAGAAAAAATAGAATAATTCTATCAATAGCATAGCCTCAGCTCTAGCAAGGAAAATATATTCATTATAGGCCCAGTTTATTTCATTTTTATGTATTATCTATTTGCTTTAATTTAAGTAGTAGCATAGTATATTGCATTGCTTGGAAACTTTGCTTATTAGGCCTACTAAATTTGTTTCATAGTGATATAGTAATTTAGCTATATATAAGTTAGCTAGCCTACTAATAAATACTTGGTTGCAAATAAAATGCCTAATAAATGGTAGCCTTATTAATGACAGTTCTATTACCCTCTAAGTAGGTAGGCATTTACCCCACTGATGCTTTTTTAATAAAAGCTAAGTTTAATTCCAAGCATAGACAACTGCATTCACAAAACTTTTCATCCAAATATTTCATCCTATAAACTAGAGACTGGGTATTCTGTTCTTACCATAATCAAATATTCATCAAACAATTTTCAATTATTATCTTAGTATTTAGTACCTTGCTAACATTTGACAAGGAACCAAGGTCATTACCATTTAGTATCAAACAAAGAGTGCAAGCAATTAGCCTTAGCTATTGATGAAGGCTATACTTCAATTACTTTGGACTAAAAAATCTTTTTTAATTAAAAATTTTATTGAGAGACAGGATAGAATTTTAGGCTTTTCTTGGAAATTCATGCTAAATACAGTTGAAATGTTTTACAAATTGAATGAAAAGTTTTGCATGAATGCAGTTGTCTATGCTTGGAATTCAAGTTAGCTTTCATTAAGATAGCATTAGTGGATGAAAGGTTTTGCATTTTGGACAAAATCAATTGCAAAAAGTATAGTAGCATATATATATATATACATATATATATTGAGAGAGAGAAAGAGAAAGAGACAGAAGGCTAAGGAGCCCTTGCGCACGTGTGCTTGCAGAAAAGACAGAAGGTACAGGCAACAGTGGACTAAGGGCTAAGTCCCAGTGCCTGAAGGTTAGCCACAAAATAGTCAGTCAGGGTAATAGTACACACATGGCCAGTGCAAGCAGGATTTGGGCACTGCAGCCGTGGCCCAATAGCATCTGGTCGTGCCAGTGCAGGGTAAGGCTCAGGTCTAGGATACCAGCGTGGGCCATCAGGTCTCTGGATGGCAGCCCCTCCAGGTAATGCATTGCATGCCATTAAACAATCCGCCTTCACAAATTCTAGTGCTGTTGTTAAGATTCTAATCTTGTCTAGGGTAATTGTCCAATTGGAATAACGTTGCATGGCTCCTTGAAAAAGGGATGCCACATTCTCCCACTTGATTAGCCACTTCAAATGAGGTAGCTAAAGGTTCTATGCCATCTCCATCTCCATAAATTCAATAGTTAATGCATCAAAACAGAGCTTAATATTTAAGTTAGACAATACAATGCACACAATAATAGGTCAAGCAAGTGACAAATTAAAAAAGTAATTAAGAAACTTTAAACAACCATCACTGTGTTGCAGTTAAGGCCAATTACTTTCTATTTCAGTCTGCTCTATTAAATTAAAAATAAAATATCTGTTGCATAATTGAATTGACTTAACAGAGTGAATAGCTTTGTCTATTAATTTATAGTTAGTACCTCATAAAAGCATTTAGCAATACATTCATTGCTTTGAATTTTAGCTAATTTAACCATTTTTTTCTCCAGCGCCATTGGCAATGCCGTCTCACAAGACTTTCCGCATGAAAATGAAGCTTGCCCGCAAGCAGAAGGTTAACCGGCCAGTGCCCCAGTGGGTTCGCATGCGCACTGGCAACACAGTTCGCTACAATGCCAAGAGGCGTCATTGGCGTCGCACCAAGCTGAAGTTGTAAATCATTGCTTAACATTAGGTGTCTGTGTGACTTATCAAGGCATTGTGTAAGCTTGAAACTTTTGTGACTAAATTAGTTTGGCTAAGAAATGCTAGAATGCTGCAGTGCCATCGGAAATTGGATAGGCAAAAATACACTCTAGCTAATTTGTTCAGCTATTGTTGATTTTGTCAGACTGGAAATAAGTTGGCTTTTGCGTTTATTTTTTTCTTTACACTTCTGCTTACTAAAAATTAGTCTAGCTCAACAATCGCTCTATGAAACTTAAAGAATCGCCCATAAACTGAATATCACTTACGAGAGTTTAACTTTAAGTGTCTTCAGATATGCATGCAGCCATCCCATAAGCACAGCCGCAGCCAGCTGACTGGCTGGAGGGGCCGCAACACCCACCCAAAGTCTATCAGTTAAAACTGGTGCCCCGATCTCAGCTGGGTGGACTGCTGCGGGATTAAGTGTTTATAAACATTGTCTCCTAGAGCTGGGGCTCGAACCTACGACTTTCCTGTCATAAAGCAGGTGCCCTACAACTTCTCTAAAATTAGGATTTTATAATTACTAAAACTAGCTCATTGAGACAAGAATTTTCAAAACTATTTTCAGCACTCCTTGACCTTATTTAAAGCAACAAAATCTTAACCGCCTCCTCTGCGGTCGCCAAGAGGTCAACCATAAATAGGCTGTGTCACGGTATGGGTCACGTGCGTCCGGCCATGCTTCAACTGCATCGAGTCCTGTCAACGTCAACAACCAAGTTGCCGTCTGGTCCAGCCGCTACAATGCGCTACGCCGAGCGTCGCTTATTAGGCTTCAGTCGGGAACAGATGTACACGGTTGTGTCCGGCGTTGAACACTATCACCGATTCGTGCCCTGGTGCACGGGCAGTCAGGTTCTTGACCGGCGTCCGATACCGGACGTAGCTAATAGCGGCCTAGGCGCGGACGTCAGCGGGCCGGGGGAACAGTTCACTGGCAAGTTGAGCATAGGATTTCCGCCCCTACTGCAGCAGAGCTACAGTTCGGTGGTCACTTGCAGCCGGCCGCAGTTGGTGCACTCGCGCTGTACAGACATTGCACTATTCCGCCTGTTAGACACTACTTGGCGTTTTTATCCGGGATTAACTAATCGGCCAACAACGTGTATCCTTGATTTTGAAGTTGAATTTGCATTTCAAAGCCGATTGCACACGTCTGTAGCCGATCTGTTCTTTGATCAGGTGGTCACCGCCATGGTGTCGGCCTTCCTGCGCGAGGCTGCGCGCCGTTACGGCCCGGAAACTGTGGGGCCTCAGAAGCCAACTGTACTGGTCTACAAGCGTTGATGCGGAATGCTGAGAGACCTTCTAGAACTGTGAAATTGCCTGAACTAGAAGCATAAATGCAAGTATGGTTCCTTGCTGAATGAAAATCGGCTTCTAAATAAGGCAGTCGTAACTCGAGGCCTCTTAGTTGATGTCTTTTGCTTTTTTAAAAAATATTGTCTAATTGTTTATTTACTCTAAAAGTTTTTAAATTTACCTGCAAAACTGTGCTTTCAAAGAATACTTACATTAAAAAAATTTGGAAGCATTGCATAGCAATCCTGCTCTGCCTTATATGCGCCAGAAATGCGACCTTGAAATGTAACCACCCATATGCTTGCTGCTAGAACAAGAAGTGTACAGTCGCTGTGATAAAGAAAATGTTTTGCTGGGTATAAACCCTAAGATTAGTTTGCGTTGTAACAATTTTAATTTGATATGCATGGTAAACGCAACAATTAAACTACTTTTGAGTAGCCTTTGGTGTGTTGATTCTTCACGTTCATACTAAGAGTAGATAAAGTACAGAATTCTTGAGTCATCCAGCCTAAGTATTGAGTGGCAGTTTGGGTTCCAGCCTCAGTATTGAGTGGCAGTTTGGGTTCCAGCCTCAGTATTGAGTGGCAGTTTGGGTTCCAGCCCCAGTATTGAGTGTCAGTTTGGGTTCCAGCCTCATTTTATCACCTAAAGTTTGGTGTCCTCTAATTTCAATCAGCTTCAATCCACCAATTTCAGGCGCAGGGTCACTCCGTATTCCGTGCCACCCCGTCGCAGCTGCAGGCGTACAGTCGGTTCTGCAGCTACTCGGAGAATGAAGTGAATCAAGTGCTGGCCAAGTATCGCCAGCTGGACAAAAGTCGCAACCACACAGCCGGCGTCTGGTACGAGGATTTGGCCGCTAAGTTTCCCGAAATGCAGGTGCGCCGATAAGCAAATCTAAAGACAGTTAATTTTTACGAAGACTTATCAGATTCGATTCTTATTTATCTCAAACAACGAAAGCTTCATTCTAGAGATTCTGGCTTCACAGTCTCACCCTAGAGCTTCCAATCGCACAGTCTCATCCCAGAGATTCCAGCCGCACAATCTCACCCCAGAGATTCCAGCCGCGCAGTCTCACCCCAGAGATTCCAGCCGCGCAGTCTCACCCCAGAGATTCCAGCCGCGCAGTCTCACCCCAGAGATTCCAGCCGCGCAGTCTCACCCCAGAGATTCCAGCCGCGCAGTCTCACCCCAGAGATTCCAGCCGCGCAGTCTCACCCCAGAGATTCCAGCCGCGCAGTCTCACCCCAGAGATTCCAGCCGCGCAGTCTCACCCCAGAGATTCTAGCCGCGCAGTCTCACCCCAGAGATTCCAGCCGCGCAGTCTCACCCCAGAGATTCCAGCCGCACAGTCTCACCCCAGAGATTCCAGCCGCGCAGTCTCACCCAATATGCCATCGCACGCAGGGCAACCGGCTGCTGGTGCTGGCCGCCAAAGCCGTCGCGGGGCCGACCAGCCGCCTAGACGTTGACCGTTTCGTCCGCCTAGTGTGGCTGCTGTCTAGCCAGGCCAGCGTGCAGGAGAAACGCGACCTGCTCTGGCGAGTGCTCGACCCGGAGCAGACCGGACGAATCAAACGGGCCGGCTTGTTTCGCTTCCTGTCCGGCACATTGGGCGGCAATTTCACTGACGATCAGCTGCTCGACTTGGTCGAATCGGCTATGGCTGCGGCTGATCCCAAACCAGCCGGCCTGGAGCCGGAGCTCACCAGGGAGTACTTCTTCTCGGCTATGGCCAACGATTTGCTTGTATTTCAGAAATTGACTGCTGATTTTCACTACTAGCCTGTCTAGTTATAGTAGTATTTTGCTGATTTTTATGCGCTTTCTAATTTCTGAGCTGTGATAATATATTTATAATTGTTTTCTTGTGACTACTTTTAGTGGTTATTTTCTGGTTGAATTTGTTTCTGATTTATTTCTTTTAGACGAATTTTTGCATGCGGGCGTAAATGTATTATTAATTAATTGATTACTATATTTTAATTACTATATCGCTATTCAATAGCTAGATAAATAAAAAGATAATCGTACAGATTTAAATTTATATCGTACATAATCCTAGCAAAAGGATTCGTAGATAGCTATTAGAAGATGCATAGATAAATAGGTAGATGGATAGATAGATAGATAGATAGATAGATAGATAGATAGATAGATAGATAGACAGACAGACAGAGAGATAGATAGATAGATAAATAGGTAGATGGATAGATAGATAGATAGATAGATAGACAGATAGATAGATAGATAGACAGACAGACAGAGAGATAGATAGATAGATAGATGGATAGATAGATAGATAGATAGATAGATAGATAGATAGATAGATAGATAGACAGACAGAGAGATAGATAGATAGATAAATAGGTAGATGGATAGATAGATAGATAGATAGATAGATAGATAGATAGATAGATAGATAGATAGACAGACAGACAGAGAAATAGATAGATAGATAGATAGATAGATAGATAGATAGATGGACAGATAGACAGATAGATAGATAGATGGATAGACAGACAGAAGAGGCAAACAAATATGGAGCCAGGGCAGGGCAGCTGTAGATCGAACAGTATTCTATCCCATAAAAACACTCCTACTAATCACTTAAAAAATTTCAGCAAGACTGCGCAATGCAAAACCCACTAGCCGGTGGAGCCGATTCTCTGCTACGCGATAAGTCGCAGGATGCCCAAGCAATTCGTCAGCAGCAGCAACAAATTGGCGCGGTTGCCAAAGTACTGATCACATTCAGCTTGCTGCTGATCATATTGCCTATTGCTTTGTACTTTATCACTAAGTCGCTGCTTTTTGAAGGTAAAAGTTTTTAATTAATCAGGTTTTGCCGAATCAAGCTACTAATCAGTAGAGCTGTTCGAAAATTATTTTCTTATTTTAATGACCGCGCATTATGGTTGCAGGCATTCTGTCAATGTCGCCGCGTCAGAGCTACATCTACTCCGCCATTGTTGCCGTGGTCACCGTTCACATCATCCTGGCTGGCTTCGTGTTCTTCGCATTCTGGGAGGGCGGCACTGACAAGGAGGCCCCGGAGACTGCGGCCAAGCAAGATTAATAGGATTGCTTGGCACTGTCTCTGCAGTATGCTAACTTTGGGTTTCTCATTATAGTATTCAGCTATTTTTAGATACAATTATCGGTATCCCACTTATATTAGCTAAGGCGAGAGTCTGGTTCAATTAAAAAGGGAGCGGATAGGCCAGATTCCATGAGAAAGGGGAGCGGATAGGCCAGATTCCATGAGAAAGGGGAGCGGATTGGCCAGATTCCATGAGAAAGGGGAGCGGATTGGCCAGATTCCATGAGAAAGGGGAGCGGATAGGCCAGACTCAATGAGAAAGGGGATTGGATACGCTCAGTTAGCCTAGTCAAGTGAATTTACCCGCGGAGGTAGAACCTGTACTCATTAGTTCATTGAAGTCTAGCGATTATATTGTACCGTTTACAAGCATTACGTTATTCATAAAGCCTAATGATTCGCATAATTTTATTCTATAATATGTTTCTATTGCTTTTTAATTATAAAAAAATAGTGCTGATGTGATTTGTTTCGGTCAACTAGCAGCATCGCCTGTACATAGTATGCCCGTCTTTTCAAGCGAATATCCCTTTCTTGGCTTTCCTTTGTTTTTTCCTCTAGAGTTGTCAAGTGTTATTAATTTACTATTGGTATTCAGGTACAAGCGAAAGCGGCACATATTGCATATTGATAATATACTGATTGTGCACCAAATTGTTCCTTTATGTACTTGTTTGCTTTGCTTGTTACTCATAATAAATTTGACTATTAATTCAACTTCATAACTTGGATACTAGTGATCGTAACTAAATGTCTTTTTGGTACATAAAAATGTCTTGATGAACTCAATCTCAATAATGCCTGCAGATTGGATCAGATTACTCGCGTAGCAAAAGTTCGTTTTTTCCCCTCAATCGAACTGAGCTGGCTTAGTCGTGCGCTCGCCTAAATTGTCAATCCTCGGCTCTTTGTCCTCTTTCTGTCTACCCTTTTAAATGCATTTTTTGTTGCTTACGTCTGTCTCTCTCTGGCATTCCTCATCAATCGGTTTTTCACCCCTTTGTGCGCCCCTTTACCCTCCTGTGCAGATTCCCACGGATTCAAGCGGGGGGAATATGCAATTGAGTTCCTCTTCAGTTTCCCATTTTAGCCTCATCATCAAATTCTCAACACTCAAGGGCCGCATCTCGTTGTAGCCGCATCATTCGTTAACCGCACTCTACTGTCCTGTTTCTTCGAGTTGCTTTTTTAGAGTAGCAGAAATGCGACGGCACGAACCCGCGTTTGCATCGGCCGCTTTTGATTAGTTGCTCTGCTGTAGTCAGGGAAAAGGGTGGTTTTGTTTCACGAGGATGTATCTATCAGGACAAGTGTAGGAACAAGAATTCTTTGATGCAATTCCTGCTAATGAGAGTCTTATTCTTGAGCGTAATGATTTTTAAACAAACTCTCAATTTTATTGCCAACTTGACTACCTATTTTTTCCGGTAGACAATAAAAATATGCATTCGAAAAGCACTACTTTCTTTTTTACTCAGTAGTAGCTGATGCTCCATTGTTACATGAGAGCTTAAAGAGCCAGCCGATTGGATACCTATCTAATCAACCAATAGGAAAGGGATTTATGCGGTTGGAAAGTTTTAGTCGTTAAGCCGCCTATTTAAATTTTGGCTTACAATATTCGTCAGCCCATGTTTTAGATAGCGCTCCTAAATCGTTCATGAAGACACGCATAAAAATAGAAGAAACTGTCGACACAAATATGCTTTCACACCGGCGCTGAATCGTCTTGTCGTTTGCAGTTGTCTAATTTAAAAAAACTTTTTTACACGCATTTTTGCGACAGTTCTCGTTTAATTTGGTGAGTCGCGTGACTAGACAATTTTTTTCGTAATTTTCTTTCGAGACACTTATCCTTATGCAGTGAGTTTCTCTCGTATTGCGCTGAATGCGAGACAATTCAAAGTTGCTTATAAATCAACGGTTTTTTCTATTGATATGAATATTGGACGCGAATAATTAGAGACAAATCCGGGACACGACCGTTAGTTAATGCGGGAACAGAATAATTATATATTATAAGCAGCGCGACTTGCTCAACAACATGCGCGCGTCTTGTCCGACGGGGAGCAATTAATCTTCCTCTTTTTTTTCCTTATTGGCTTGTATAGCAGCATCAACTCGGGACTAAATGCGGCATAATATATGCTTATTTAAGCATCCTTTGTCTCTCATTTTCACGTGCGTTTCCTGCGCCTTAATTACCTAATACACCATGCTAACTAGTCCTGAGCAAGCCTCTAACTACTCCTTTCCGGATTTTCTGTCGCTGACCGAATGTGTGCTCAGTCTGTGTGCATTCGATACTTTCTCTCATCAATTCTTGGCTTCTCTGTCACTTCTGTTGACTCAATCCTATAGCTTTTTTGGCCGAATCTGTGTTTATTCACTATGTTTTTTGTTATTTTGTGGCCACAAATTTCAAATCAAATAACGGAGTCTTAAAAAAATTTGCGTCATTTGTCCCGTTTTTTAGAGTCCTTCATAAACATTCACTCTATTTCGGAGAAATCAAGCCATAAACCGAAAAAAAATAATTTGTAGCTACATCTAGCTTTTTTCGAGTATTGACCATTGCATGCTGATTAGCAAACAGCACTGGGCCAGCTCGTATCCTGTATCATTAATCCCTCATGGCTCTTCGCGTGCTGAGTTTTATCCACCGCCTGCCGCTGCAGCTTATACTGACCCTCTCCTCTCTTCCGTCTCTCCGATTCCCCGTGAGTGAATGCGAATCGAAGGGATGGATAGGCGGAGTCGGGGATGTAGATAGATTGTGGGATTGATAGCTTGTAGGATCGATGTCGTGTGTATAATAAGTATCACGGCAGCTATTGGAGACAGATCTATAAAAATGCTCGTGGTACCGAATTCGACTCTTGCATTAGTTACACTGGATGCACCGCAAAATCCTTGTTGCTTCAAAATTGTACAAAAATCTCCAGGTTTGGGGCCGCTGGATTTGATCCCAGTTCACCCCCAAGTGTCTTGGATGCGACCTGGAGTCCCAGGAGTCATCATTGAGTGTCAATCAAGTCTTAAGGGCCGCCATGCTTTGAATTTGTCTCAGGCAAAGTCATTCGATTTCTCAAATTAGCAATCTGATCCACGACCTCTATAGTCTGACCTTGGTTGCTTTCTCATCACTGTGACTGTGACGGATTTGGGTTGCCTTCAAACTTGTCGATGAAGCCATATGTATGCAATGTATGCAGTTGCGGTCGCCCTGTTAGCTCAATCTCGGGCAGCTTACGTCACGATTCCAATCAAACACACAGGCGAATATCGATTGGCTAAGATCGAACAAAAATTACGGGCTTCAAAATCTTGGTCTTGTCAAGCTGTTGATATCGCCGAGAAGCCTTAGAGTACTCGTATCAGAGTAGTAGGCGTTTTTGAACTGAGATGTCTTCTAGTTAAGATGCGCCTCAGACACTCTGAGTTGTCTGTCCATGCTATAAGATGCTACAATCCACGATCGACAGAAAAGACACAGAAGCCATCCTTTAGTTAGCTGGTTAAAAATACAAGCATAGAATCAAAGAAAATCTCGTTTTAATTTCAAAGCCTAAATCTGCATGCCTACTCGTTTCATAGCTCCAAAACTTATCCAAGTGAGTCAGTCAGCTGGTGTCCTTACTGTCAAGCGAAACCGAAAGTTAGTTGTTGCAGCTGACAAAACTATCCCTACATACTAAATATAATACGATGCGATGCGTTCTCAGCAATGCTACGCACAGTTTGAATAAAATTCCCAGAGGACTCATTGCCTGCTGGCCCTTATGCTCGTATGCAGGGCGGAATATATTTGCTTAGGTCTACGATTGCGTAATCATTTTGGTGAGCTATACTTAGCTCGTATAGCTTCCAACTTGCTGTAGCTAGTTAAGTTTAGACGATGAAGCTGGCAACTGTGTCAAAAAAATTACGCTATACTTTATGCCGAATCATGCGCAATTTCAACTTGCAGCCTTCGAGCTATCGGTCCAGTTATTAAGTGTCTTAGAATTGCTTTGGCAATTTTGTATTCGCAGGCACGAGAATAACTGAACAACTTTTGTCTAAGTTGTCAATACCATTCTAGAAAAAATTACTTATTGTCTTTGTTATAGCCCTTTTTATTGTCTCTAACTGTACCGGCTTCTTTTCGCCAACTTTGCATTCTAAAAGCTATCCGGGAACAACCGCCGTTTCTACCCTTTGTAGCCTAGTGGTTAGAGCGTCGGACTCACGACTTGAAGGTCGGGGGTTCGATTCCCGACTCCACTGGTACAATTTGTGTCCTTTAGCAAGACACTTAACTCTGCATTGCTTCAGTTCACCCAGCTGTTAAATGGGTACCAGCATCAGCTGGGGTAATTGAAGGTGGGTGTGGCGTCCCCCCAGTCCATGGACTGAACAGCTGTACGCAGTCTTCAGAAGCGCCGCGCAATAGCTGCGGCTGCGCTGTTGGCTGCACATCTGGCCGATTGGGACAGGTGTAATCAATTATTATAATTAATTACCCTACAAAGCTTCGCTCTCCAACTATATTTATTCACGCGCTGAATGCGCGCTAAAACAACACCGAATAAATTGCCGGTTTCCGCTAAATCCTCCCCAACTAGAAGACGGATAAAAGAAAGCCGCGCCGCTAGGAAGGAGCAGGCGAAGGGGGAAGGAACTTGGCGCGAAAATCTCCTCAGCGATTCTGCAGAGGAGGAAGTTTCGTATACGCGAACAGTGTTTTCTCTTCTTCTTTTATCCTTCTATATTGCTTCTTCTAGTTGGACTTTGGCTGGCGCGCGGCTTGCCAGGTGCCGCACCCAATACCTGACAGACGTCATTAATCAACGCCTGTCAGTTTGGGGAAGCTGCTAGGGGGGCGTGGAGCTGGACAGAGAATAGACTGCGTAAGTGGGGAGCTGGTGAAGCAGCGCTATGGGAACGGGGGCATTGTTGGGCAGAATAATTTGCACGTCTCTCTGCTCAGACGCAGTGTGGACTATTTCAATAGGCTATTTTACTTATAGAGCTGATTACGTGGAATCTAATGTATTAGTTTAAATTCTAGTTTGTCTTTTTGGTTAGGTCCTTCCACTTTTTTGTTCCTTTTGTTAATCTTTATCATTCCTTTCCATTTTCTTCCCTTTTATTTCCTTGCCTTTGTTTCAATCTCCCCGGACTACTATTTCTATCTGTTTTCTACTAATCCTTTCTCCACTTCATTATTTTTTTGCTTCTTCTGTTTAATAAGCTTGAATCTGAAAACTATTGTTCGAAGCAGAGTCTGTGCACTTTTTTTCGAACGCATCGCAAAACAAGGATCAGCTGCCTGCTAACGCATTTGTACAATGGGAAATTTAATTTCCCCGCTATAGTCTGACCTTGGTCAGACTATAGGGCGCCGCCCCCCCCCAGTGCACGCACGCAGCGGCATCAGGGCCGTCATTCGGACCTGTCAGTTTTAGCTCCACCCTCCCTTCCCTTTGCCTGCCCAACCTACCCTGCTTTTCCCCAGTCATAATCATGGCCTTGTAAAGCTGCAGAATAAGCTTGGCTGGCAAATTTTTTTCTCGTTGCAGATACTAGGAGAGGCCGTTGAAGCGACCTGACTGACTGACTGACAGGTGGGTGGGCTGACAGTTTGGCGACCCTGCAGAGTTGAGGGGGGGGAGGAGGCCGCATCCCAAAGCGCTGTTGCTGTCACCTGCGGTCTCAGAGAGAAAAACAAGGCTGAAGCAAAGAATCTGAAAATAAAGCGCGCATTGACAAGTCTCGGGGGTTTTTTGCAACAGGAAAATAGAGAGGCAGGGAGGATAGGCTAATGCAAGGCTACAGAAAAGTAGCAACGCATTCTAGTATTCTCAAGTACAGCCGAAATTGCCACTGTACTGTCCGCCTGTACAGCAGCAGGCTTTTTTTCCCTAGCACCTTCCGTGGGACTTTAAAATTCGTTTCCCAGCTGTCGGATAATTCTGCATGGCTGCAACTTGTTGCTAATGAAGCAAGCGGGTCCCTATTCAATCTATTGTAATCTTAGCATCCGTGAGCAACTATTCCTTCCGTAATGTCGTGAACCTTACTAAAACACAGCAGAATTCGCTTATTTTATCACCTTCACCAAAGCGCCAATCAAATACAATATGCCCGATTTCCAATTAACAGCTTCACCACCTTGATACGCAATCGGGAACTGCACCAATCTGATTCCATCTTGATAAATCTGGCAAGCAACAAATTATGGTTATAGGGTTTGGCGCACGATGCAAATCAAACTTGCAAACTCCTAAATGGATGCAACTGTTTGGTGGACGAAGACATCATAATGTCTCTGATTTTTCTGCTCCTCTGCAATCGCAGCAGCAGCAGCGGCAGCAGCTGCATGCAGTCCCGAGGAATTCGGAGCCAGTCAGTCACTATAGGTGAAACGGATGCCATCCTTGCAGTTGCACCAAGCCCCCCAACTAAAGCTTCACGCCGATGAACTAAAAGATTACACCCTGTATCCAGGCTCCAGCCCCATGCGAAGCCATCCTTGAAGAAAATTGGCTCTTAATTGGGAAATGCTGGTGGCTGGCGACGGCGATGGTGGGTGCGCGCGTTAGCGTCACCTCAGCTGCGAACTCGCTTTCACCCCGTGGCAATTCCCACAATGCGTGTAGCATCGCTGCAATACGGCTAGCCTATACGAGTGCCTTATAAGCAGCCACTTCAAGTTGGAGAAATTTCCACTCTGCCTATTGCCCCCCCCGCCCTAACGTTTGCTTGCAGGCTAGATAGATATAGTCAAAATGCAACTTGTATAGTTGAGTTGAAAGTTTGAGCAAATGTAAATTTTCATCAGGGGGGGGGGAGGACAGAAATTACATATTTACGAGTAGGATTTTGTTAAGCCTCGACTTTCAATAAAAACGGCTTGACGCACAAGTTTGAGTCTGACATTGGCTTGCGAATGGCAAGAGTTTTTATTGATAAAATTCTCTCTGAGTCCTCGTTTTAGCCCGGGAGAATTTCTGTGACTGGGAGTTACGGTAACAACTTTCTCTCTATTCAGCAAGAGTTACGGTTCATTCCGCTTCTAACAATAAATCTCCTTGAGCAGTTTGAAATGTAAAATAAAAATACTGAACTAGCTGTACAGCTGTTATTTGTCAGTTGCCATGCTGAAATTGCTTCAAAAGCCTTAGTCACATCCGATCACAAATGTTTTGCCAAACTACGCTCGTATTTTCTCTTCAGTTCATTGGGTCAAAATTTGACGAATTTTTTAAATTAAACAAAAACAAACCATCCGAGTAATTAAATAGGAAATATAATTTTCTCAGAGAAAAATTCATTTCTAGAAGTCTTCTATTTTTGTTTTTCAGCGTCAGGTGACAAACCCAGAGGCAAGCGAGTCTCTTTCACTCGCCAGTTCCCAAAGCGCAGTTGGCCTTGAAATTTCTGATCAACTTGCTTCTTTTAATAAACCGCTTTTCGTATTCCTATTTCCCGAAGCAGTTGTCCGTGGGGCCACCAACGCAGCCTCTCTTCATCTGACGGATTCGGGTCTCCAAGCCACTTGGGAGGAGCCGCTCGGTGACGCAACAAGCCTGGATGAACACCTCCCCATTCCATCACTCACGCGTTGACACCCTGCCCGGCTGACCCCCGCGGAGTTCTTTCGGGTAGGGGTGGGGTCGAGGATGCGAGAGCAGGGATGGCGGGAGGCAATTTCAGTGGGGTCGTCGCGTCAGCGACGTCAGACAGCTGTTGGCGGTCTCCGTGCGGCCTTCCGCGCGAATGAGGGCTCTGCTTCTTGACCAATTCAGAGCGAAGATTTGGGCACTGAGTGTCTGTTTATTTATGTTGGATTTCTGTCTCTATTTCTGTCTCACTATATTATAGTCCCTGTCTGTCTTTCTGTCTGTCTGTCTGTCTGTCTGTCTGTCTGTCTGTCTGTCTGTCTGTCTATCTTAGTGTCTGTCACGAGTTTAAAGTTTTAACTATGTTTTTTGGATGATGATGTTTTTTGGAATTGCCCTGTCAACTCTAAGATATTTTTTTCATTTTTTCCCCTATCTTTCAGCAGTTTGTGTTCTTCCTTAGGGATTCATTTTCAACTGCCAAAATTCGTGCTCACATTGACTTACCATCTCCCAGTTGGCCATCCGCAATCAGTCGCTCACTTACCCCCAAACGCATAGCCCAAATCGTGTCGGTTTATCCCAAATCCGAAATTTATTCTTTTATCCTTTCTTTTCGTTCGTTTTTTTCATTCACAAATCCTCTTCCCCTCTAGCCCGCCACCCCGGCAAAGAAACTGCCTATCGATCGCGGTACTCTGGAGGCGAGGCTCTACTAAATGAAACTCAATTTCTATCAAAATGTTTACAGGTGACGGAAAAATAGAAACGAAGAAAAGATCTCTTGGCCAAGCACTCGGGCGATAATACATAACGTAGTTCGATTCTTTCTAATCGATCGGTACAAAATGTTTCTTAATGTATCAATCAGAATTCTGTGCAGCTAACACTCTCCTTGGCTAAGAGGACGGACAGGGCACTCGAGGCTGAGGGAAGAGGAGGACGAACCGTCTAAATAAACCTGTCAATGCTGTTTGCTTGTGTATCAAAAACAAGCTCCTCAGTTATTATCGACGCTGTTAAGAGGGTGGAAGAGATAGCGACAGAAATTCTTCGTCGATTTTCGCTTCACTCCTTGCGAGCTAGAATAGAAAACGGTAAAAAAATTTGTGGCGAAAAGTGTTAAGAAAATTACTATTAATCTCGTGTTCTGTCCTCTTTTCCTGTCAGCTACAGCAGCAACAAAATATTGATGGTCTTCCCAGAACCGTATTTAATAAGAAAGTAGGTGAGGTATCTGAGATGCAGATTAAGGATTGAAGAAGCATCTCAATGCGCAGGATTTAATCCCATTTCTCGATTTCATTCGGTCAAACTCCTTTCCGCGTCGGGCCGAAAAAGTATTTTTCTTCTCTTTGGTTGTCGGGTTCTGAAAGTGACTCTCCACTACGAAGGGAATCAGCGAGGCGGAGAGCCAATATCCCATCCTGAGAGGGATGGAACCGGAATTGAATCGATGTTCCACATCCCTTGCCGGATGGATGCTCTGGCATTGAGTGGAAGATAACCAAATCAAGGATGTTGGATGGTTTCGTAGTGAAGTGTGCAGAAACGCTTTATCGTCTTTACTCAATCTGGAATGTTTGGTCTGCTGGTGCGTACGGGAGATTCTTTGGATTCTCTTCATGGGAGTGTTTATAAGGGACTTTACCAGACTGTATGGGATATAGTTTTTCTCGGAGTTCGTGGAGCAGAGTGCGGATAAACTAACTGACTAACAAACTGACTGCCTGGCTGGGTGATCAGTTCCTAGCCAGCTCGGCGGTTGCAATGAAATGCCCCGACGCCTAATTTGGTTAGAGAGACAGAGAGAGGGGGAGATAGGGGCGGTCAGCTAGGGCGCCCACTGCCATGTGTGCATTGTGGTCAAGGGGGGCTGATTAGAGTCTGGGAAAAAACTTGTTTGCTTCGAGGAGGAGAAGCCAGTTTGACGGGTCTCAAACGGTTTGGGCGGCCAAGGGCACGATGAGATTGAGAAAGGCGGGTAGGGGAAGGCGCCTACCA